>JAKZAP010000003.1:19108051-19411600 GCA_023053575.1 Branchinecta lynchi
ATAATGTCAACTGGGTCACGGCTCCGAAGTTATGAGGCGGAACCTCAGCCGGTACGGGTCCGAAATCACTTTTCATAAAGAAGCAATATATGCATGATTCACATATCAAACGAGCTAAGAGTCCTGCCCTCACGTCTCGATAACGCTTACCAAAAGTGGAACTGAGTTGTCCAGGATAAGGTTTTTTTCAAAAAAACACATTTTTTAAGGTTCTCTTGAGTTCACTCCCTCAATCTTAAAGGATCCCTCTTGCTTATTCTGCCTTATATAATATACTAAGCTCCCATATGGAATTATAAGCTTCTGAAATTCCTACCTTTCACCATTGTTTCTTTTCGTAATTACGAACTTTTAGCGCTTTTTCGGCCTTGCCGAGTTTTCCCGTCAGCCATTTAAAAGTTTGTCGGAATCTTCAACGTCCGCTGATAACTCTTTCACACATAAGGATGTGATAATCTTTTGTTTATTACTTCTTTTATTTGCTTAGTTTTCCCACTTTTTACCCAAGTTCAGTTTTGCGCCCAGCCGCCGCGTCGGAGAACAGGGAGGCTGGACATAGTCGACAATCGCTAATAAGAGAATCGCTAATTTTAGATGGAAAGTAATGGTATTTTCAAAAAAGTTTT
Source organism: Branchinecta lynchi (assembly GCA_023053575.1). Lineage (NCBI taxonomy): Eukaryota > Metazoa > Arthropoda > Branchiopoda > Anostraca > Branchinectidae > Branchinecta > Branchinecta lynchi. The sequence continues at coordinate 19,108,678 of JAKZAP010000003.1, forward strand.
TTCTTATTCACTTCACAGGGAAAAGATCATTTCTAGTAAGAGTTGTGCTTTAAAGCTCTCTGCCACTGGACAAGCTACTGACGGGTTGTGCAAGTACATCCCCACGACCGCTCCCTACGGCCTAGAACATTATGCCAGAATTTCCGGTTCCTAGTTGAGGTTTATATTGGGGATGTTCACGAAATCGCATTTTCCCTCTCGTATGACCAAAAATAATAAATAATAATTTACTGTAAAAACAATAAGGCCACAAAGCCTCTACAAAATTTCTTATAACTGAGTAGTAAGCACAACCTAAGTAAACAACCCTATATCCGATTCGAAATAACTATCATATTTCTTCAAATTTTTCGCGCATTAAGTTACAATCGCTGTTCCAACTTCATATGATTCCATCCTCTGCAGTTCTGTATAAAGATCTTATCTTGTGTGGTTTTCTAATTACAGATTACATCTTAAACTCTTAAAATTTATTTTACTCTTTACTAACACTTCGAACTTTGAAGTGAAAACTCCTGAATATTTTGAATAAAAAGAAAAAAAAAATCAGAAAAAAACAACATCCTAACATTCAAAAGCATCCTCCCCTTATTTCTGAAAAGGTAAAGTGATAACTTTTCTTCTTTTTAGTTTGTACTGTAGACCTATTAATACTTTTGTAAGCTCGTGTTGGTTGGTGGTTTTAGATTTTTATATATATTTGTCATGATGTCTGATTGTTTAAACGATTTATGTATTTTCATTTCCAAACTTAGAATTATCAGTTTTGAACGATTATAACTACATAATAATAATAATAGCAGAACGAGGAAGTTGATTACAGGACAAATACAACTTGAGTACAAAGTGCATGGTTTTTAATTTGTATAATAATTGTGTCATTTTTTATTTGGTTTGATGAAAATAAACGAAGCTGAACCTGAACCAAGTCACATGCTTAAAACTAGAATACTACTTAAAGTCTTCGATTCATGTGTCCTGGTATTATGAAGTCGACGAATCGCCAGGTAATTCGGTCGGTATGTAAATATTTTAAGTGTATACTGGAAGTTTAGATCGGAGGTAATTTGGCGAATAGTAGAATGATAAAAAGAAGTGATCTTATTGTATGTAACATTGAACGTCAATTTTGTTAGTTAAGTGCGAGAATGAATACTGTTGTATGGCCCTTTGTTGGCTTTAATAAATTATTAAATTATTATGTGGGCCGAAAAGATGGGAGACACCACCATTTTCAAACGGGTTGGATTTTACGAACACACTGTTACCTTTGTTTTCCCTTAAAACATTACTTGAACACAATTCACTTCACAGATTACTTGAACACAATTCACTTCACAGATTACTTGAACACAATTCACTTCAGAAAGCAAGTCGACCATTGCTAATAAACTATTCATTCATCTCCCGGCGGTGGTCAAGAGTTATACTAAAACCTTCGAGAAGATCGAGTGGTGGGTAAGAGGATTAAAATTATATCACCAAGTGGACGTTTAGATATGTCGGAAGAAGAGATCATCGGCCAGTTCGACATTTTTTGGTCTCGGAAGCTGAATATTATTTAGTTCTATTTCAGAATCTTCAAGAAATCACTAGAACGAATTTAGTATAGTTTACGACATTTGTTTACAGTGATCTAGTATACATCCCTAATTCTTTGGACTTACGGGAATCAACAAGAAAAAGCAGAAAAATAAAATACTGAAAGAAATCGATAATGCAAATAACTAGTTGAATGTTTCTACACATTTCCCATGTCCCTACTATAATAACAAGAGCTGAAAGCTCATATGGCACTTCTAACAACAGTTAGCATGTTTGTCAGATACGGTTTGCAGTTGTCAAGGCTGCATCTCTCTTCCGATACTCATTTCATCAGAAAATCGGCTTGATCTACTAAATCTGAAATGGTTATTCCACTCACTTATAACTGTTTCTCCCACAGCGATGCTCGAATCGGGGAGGGACTATTTTTAGGCCAGTCTGATACGAGTCCCTAACGTGCCTGACAAGTTCCATGGTCATAGTACAGCCTGCCAAGTTTCATGGTCATAGCAAATTTGGAAGTACCCCAGGTCGTGATGACCTATTGTCTCTCTACGGCTTATGCTTGTTCTTTCCTCCAAGTCCCATCCCAGTCTCTCAACTCTAAGCGTTTCACGAGATTTCTTGCCCCCCCCCCCCCAGTTATCGAATTCGTTCGGGACTTGAAATTGATCATCTCAGGCACTTGTTCTTGACACTTATAAAGTTTCATTCACGTCCGATCATCTGTTCTAAAGTAATGCATGTCACTGATTAAGGATTTCCCATCCCTCCGCTCTCCCCGACATCACCGTATCGGGGAACGAACTATTTTCAAGTCGACCTGGGAGAGTGCCCAATGTGTCTGCCAAATTTCAGGTCTTGGTACAGCTGGAAGTACCCTAACTCGTGATCACCGCGAAAATCCAGGAAACCCCCTCCGACACCCTCCACTGCGAAACGATCTGGTCCTATTTGTCAATAAAGTAACTAGGGTTAATGCTAGTTCTTCCCTTCTAGTTCCATCCCGATCCCTCGACCCTAAGCGTTTGACAAGATTTCCAGTCCCCAATCTACCCCCCACCCCCAGCTATCGGATTCGGGCCACATTCGAAACTGAAAATCTGAGACACATGTTCTTCACACTTCTCAAGTTTCATGCATGTCCGACTACCCGTTCCAAAGTTATGTATGTTTCTAGTTTCCGGATTCCCCATCCCTCCACTCCCCCTCGAAAGATGGATCGGGGAAGTGATTATTTCCAAGTTAACATGGTCGGTACCCTCATATGCCTTCCAAGTTTTATTGTCCTAGCTAATGAGGAAGCGTTTCAGGAGATTTCCAGTGCCCCCCTCCAGCCCCCCCCCCCCCCCCCCCCCCCCCACAGGTATCGAATCTGGTCCGGATTTGAAACCGAATATCCGAAACACTTGTACTTGACACATGTCAAGTTTCACGCATGTCCGATTACCCTTTCCAAAGTTATGCATGTTAATAGTTTCCGGATTTCCCATCCCTCTACTAACCCCACTATGATCGGATCTGGAAAATGATTATTTCCAAGTTAATCTGGTCGGTTCCCTGATACGCCTGCCAAGTTTCGTTGCCCTAGATTATGTGGAAGCGTTTCCCGAGATGTGTTTAGTTGAAGTTTAGTTTGAGCATTTAGCATTCGTTCTGACCACTTGGTCTTACTTTAATCTTTAAACCGTATCTGTTTCCATATTCGGCTCAAAATACATCCAAGCCTAGCGCTTTCGGTAGAGCACTGTCCCTACACCACAGAGGTCCTTCGATCGATACCGCATTTGGCTAATACTCTTTTGCTCCCCTTTTGCTACCGTTGTTCCTAGTTTCCAGACTCCCGGATCCGGGGAAGTCGGATTGGGGAAGTGATTATTTGTAAGTTAATCTGGTCGGGTCCCTGATACGCTGCGAAGTTTCATCGTCCTAGCTTGTGTGGAAGTGCCCAAACTAGAAAAGCCTGGACCGACCGCCTGACCGCCAGACGGACAGAAATTGTGATCGCTATATGGCACTTGGCCGGAGGGCAAGTGCCATAAAAACATTCTGTTAGATCCATAGTCAAACTATGATCCCAGTCTCCCCATGTTGGGCGTTTCCAACCAGCAGTCGAATCGAGTCGTGGCTTCATCTTGGGTCTTGGGGGGGGGGGGGATCTAGACGTTGCATGTGCTAGGATGCTTATGATATAACTCCTTTAAGTACACTTGTTGTCGGGTACTCAATATTTGATAATTTAGGATATGATTTGGAAATAGTCGAGTGCAAATTTGAAGTACTTGTCCTAACACTGGTCACGGAGAGAGAGGTACTACAGACAAAACAGTACAAATAAAACCGGAATAAAGATCACTATGGACAACAAAAACAGAGCAGAGTAATTAGACAAGATGGGTTGGGTTAATCATCCCGTAAAATCTCATAGTGGAAAAGCGGTTCTGGGATTTATTTGGTAAATCTCCAATTACTTTCTCCACTGGGAGCGGCTCCAGCAATCTTTCCAGGTCATAAAATTCCTCTTTCTTGGGAGGGGAAAGTAATTTCAAGCCCGAGTGTCAATGAACTTGAGACCCAATTAAGCGGAACAAGGAGAACAAAATGGGGTCCAAATCTCTTCCGTTTTCCTGGCTGTTAAAGTAGATCTCTTTACTAGAGTCTAGAAATGATCTTTAAACGGTAAAATAGCTCAACAATAGCTGCGTTCTTTGTCACGGGAGTTCTCACTGGTGGTCTCCGGTTTTTGGGATCCCAAAACGTAAGTGGCGGGATACCTATGACATCGCAAAAGTTGTCCGTCTGTCCGTCTGTGCACACTATAACTCTCGAAGGGAATGAGATATTTCGATGAAACTTGGTGTAAGGATTCTTTGGGTCAAGAGTAAGGTCAAGTTCGTAGATGGGCTCTGTAGCCCTACATTTAGGGGTGGGTTAGGGGGTTTAAATTAAGGGACAAATGAAATATTTTTAAACACATAATGTGATAGTCGATTATGGGGTAAGAAGACAAGCCGAACACGATGGTCAAAACCACTTTATCATTGGACAAGTAGTTCGCCCGGAATCCGGCGAAAACCGGAAACTTTGTTAAAAGTGTAAGTTTTATTTGAAGTTGATTAGATGTTCGATTAAGGGGTGAGAAGACATGGTGAATACGATGGTGAAAGCCATTTTTGCACCAGACAAGTAGTTAGCCCGGTATCCGGCCAAAACCGGAAAGTCTGTTAAAAGTAAGTTTTATTTGAAGTTGATTAGATGTTCGACATAGGGGTAGAAGGACATGCTGAACACGACGATGAAAAGCATTGTTTGACAGGACAAATAGTTCGTCCGGAATCCGGCCAAAACCGGAAAGTTTGTTAAAAGTAAAAGTTTTATTTGGAGTTGGTTAAATGTTCGATTTAGGGGTAAGAAGTCATGCTGATCACTTGTGAGAAAACAATTTTCTACCCGGGCAAGTAGTTCACCCGGAATCCGGCCAAAACCGGAAAAGTTAAAGTTTTATTTGTAGTTCATTAGATAATGGGTAAGAAGAGATGCTGAATCCGTGTATGAAAATCATTTTTTTACCGGGACATATAGTTCGACTGGAATCCGGCCGGAGCCGGAATTTTTTTATAAGTTAACACACATGCTGAATCCCTACCTGAACTTGGTTTTCTCAGGCGATTAGCTATTTGGCCTTAATCTGTTTATGAACTTTAATAGTAAAAATGTTCAAGGAGTCTGGCGAAGACAAGACCCAATCGTCTGGATCATATATTGATTTTTTGGGATCCCATCGAAAACTTGTTCTTATAAGCAGTTTTTGCATCCACTGGTGAGTACTCACCGGTCTTATAACCCGTTTTTGAACTAAACGGTGTCCGGTTTTACCTCACTGGTGCGGACATACCAGAACCTGCTCGGGAGCCCCGCTTCAGCGAAGAGTTAACAAGTTTTCATCAACTCAAAGTTGAACAAAAAAATTTCGTTATAACAGAAGGACCGGAGACTGGTGAGAAAACACCAGAGATAGCCCGGAGTGCAACAAACACAGCTAATATCGTTTTTTGAAAAATACCAGTACTAACCCTGCAAAATTAGCGATTTTCTTGTTGGCACTTCTTGACTCTGTCCAGACTTCCCGCTCTCCGATGTTTGAAAAGTACAAAAGACAAGATGATATTGAAGGTTGAAAGAGGCCTACGTATTTTGTTTAAATAGTTGGCGGCGGTTTGCGTCGCGTGACTGACAAACTCGGCTGGGCCAAAAAAAGTCCTAAGTGCAAAACGAAACAATGGTGAAAGGCTTGGGATTGGGAAGGCTTAGAACTCCATAGGGGAGCTAGTGATAGTATAGTAGGCTACTGTATGCGGATAGCCTACCGTTTAGGATACTATTTTAGGATAGTAGGGTTTTGCTCTGTTTTGTTGATGTTTCCTTATTCTTTTTTTTTTTTTTTTTCATATTGCGTTTTGTGTCTAGTCATAGTGTGACCGGTTACAAAAGAATTCATTCATTCATAAAAGGGAAAGTACGCATGGTTGTCATTTAAGGAAAATTCAAAGTGCTTTCAACAAGAAATGGGAGAGGTACAACTTCTTGTCTAACGAGGTTGTCCCCTTCTGGAACTCCCTTTACGAGGAAACAGGGACGGCAAAAACAACAGCTGTTTTCAAGAGAGGTTAAACTTTAGACCGTGACTGGAGAGGTAGCAACAGGGATCCTAAGTCAACTTCCAGACCAAAGGCACTGGTGACATCAACAGACAACACAGTCTTGTCGCTAGCAAGTGCAATTCTACTCATCTTTGTAATTATAATTGCTGGTTCGTTCCTTCCCTAATGTTGTCGCTGAAGTTCGACAGCCTGACGAGGACCCTTCCAAGAAGGGCCTAACATCGTTGCCAAAGCATCGTAGCTGACGTATCCATTTTATACAGTGTTTGAATATATGTTTCCCAGTAAGCTTGGGCTCAAGGAGTATTTATGTGTCACTTTGGTGGAAGAAGAAGTTTAAATATGTCAGGAAACAGAGAAGACTTGGTTTCAATCAGAGACGTTAAAAAAGTCGATATTTGGGATCCCAAAACGTAAGTGGAGGGATACCTATGACATCGGAAAAGTTGTCCGTCTGTCAGCACGATAACTCTCGAAGGGAATGAGATTTTTTGATGAAACCTGGTGTGAGGACTCTTCGAGTCAAGGGAAAGGTCAAGTTCGTACATGGGCCCGATAGCTGCATATTTAGGGGAGGGGGAGGGGTTTCAAATTAAGGGGTTTCAAATCATTTTATACCTGGACACATTTCACCACGAATCCTGCTGATCCGGATTTGGAACATTTGTTAAAAGTTGAAGTTTTATGGGAAGTTGATTATGGAAATATGGATGGTATGGAACAGGCCCGAATCCAGGAATTTATTTCGGGGGGGGGGGGGGGGGTGCCTACTAGTCGGAAAAAATTACAAAAAACACATAGATCAGAGGGGAAAACCTATAAAAATGATTATTTTTGTATGTTTCGGGGGGAGGGGGAACCCCCTACCCCCCCCCCTCCTGGATACGGCCTTGGTATGGAGATACGCTGAATCTGTTTTTTAACTCAATTTTTTGCAAGACAAGTAGTTCGCCCGGGATCCGGCTGAAACCGGAAATTTGGCAGAAGTAAGGCAGGAACTTTGGTCAAAGTCGACATGACGCAGGCTATAGGGGTAAACTCACATGCTGAATCCATATCTGAACTTCGTCTTCTCCGATGATTACCACTGGCCCGCTACAAGACCCGATTGTCTGTAAATATTAAATTTTTGGGATCCCATCGAAACCTTTGGTCTTGTTTCCTCCGAAACGGTAGATTTTAAAAAAACAGTCGGTTTCTCGTAGAAATCCGTCGATTTTTACGTAAAAATAGTAGTGTTTTCTTAAAATCAGTCGATTTTTCGTCAATACAGTCGTTTTCCTCATTAACAGTCGTTTTATCTGCAAAAACAGTCGTAAAAATGACCAGCCAGTAGAAAATACCTTCCCCCCAAAAAAAAAAAAATATTTTGTCTAGTAACGCCTCTGGGTAAAACTAGCGATACAACGATAATATGAACCAAGTGAACCCGCCGTTTCGGTCGTAGAGAATAGTGAAGACAGATTTTTCAAGGAAGAGAAATTAGACTAGGCCTGATGAACTGTTGCTTAGTGAACTTTTAATTAGTTGGTGATGACTGTAAGTGATGTGTACGTTAGTATGTAAGTGATGACTGGATCATCACCGCACCCGAAGTTCGGAAGAATCATGTTTACTAAAAAAAATATCTCAGGTAACTCTATTGTAAACAGTCGCGTGAAGACGTTCTTAAAGTTTAACAAAAAAGGCAGCTTTTTATGGCACTTGCCCTTCGGCCAAGTGCCATATAGCGATTGTAATTTCTGTCGGTCAGTCGGTCTGTCGGTCCCGGTTTTGCTAGTTCGGGCACTTCCAGATCAGCTATGACGATGAAACTTGGCAGGCATATCAGGGACCCGACCAGATCCACTTACAAATAATCATTTCCCCAATCCGATTTTCTCCGGATCCGGAGACTAAAGCAAAAGCAGAGCGAAACGTAGCAAAAAGAGCGCTGCCCAAATGCTGGATCAAACCACGGACCTCTGAGTCTTGAAGCCAGTGTTCTACCACTGCGCCAAGACTTCATGTATTCGGGAGCGAATGCGGGACTAGATATGGTTTATTAAAGTAAGACCAACTGGTCAAAACGAATGTGGTTAAACTAAACAAATCTATTGCAACGCTTCCACATAAGCTAGGATAATGAAACTTGGCAGGAATATCAGGGAACCGACCACATTAACTTGGAAATAATCAATTTCCAGATCCGATCTTAGTGGAGGGAGTGGAGGGATTGGAAACCCGGAAACTATTAACATGCATAACTTTGAAAAGGGTAATCGAACATGCGTGAAACTTGACATGTGTCAAGGTCAAGTGTTTCGGATATTCAGTTCCAAATCCGGACCAGCTAGTTCGGGCACTTCCACATAAGCTAGGACGATAAAACTTGGCAGGCATATCAAGGACCCCAAATGATAAGGTTGGAAATAGTCACTTCCCCCATCCGAGCACCGTGGGGGGAGTGGAGGGAGGGGGAATCCGGAATCTTGAGGTATTTATAATTTTTGGACAGGTGATCGGATCTCGATGAAACTTGATATTTGGGAAGACCTCATGCCTCAGACCACCAACTTCAAATCCGGACCGGATCCGGTGGCTTTTGGGGGGAGCTGGAGGGGGAAACCGGAAATCTTGGGAAACGCTATGAGAGCAGGGATCGAGATGAAACTTGGTGGGAAGACACCTAGCAAACACTAGATACATCATTGACATAACCGAGCCGATTCGGGCAATGTGGGGGAGTGGAGGGAGGGGGAATCAGAATTCTTGAAGTATTTATAACTTTTTAACGGGTGATCGGACCTCGATGAAACTTGAAATTTGGAAAGACCTCATGCATCAGACGACCCACTTCAAATCCGGACCGGATCCGGTGACTATTGGGCGGAAGCTAGAGGGGGCAACCGGAAATCTTGGGAAACGCTGAGTGAGGGATCGAGATGAAACTTGGTGGGAAGACACCTAGCAAACACTAGATACGTCATCGACATAACCGAGCCGATTCTAGCACTGTGGGGGAGTGGAGGGAGGGGGAATCCGGAATCTTGAGGTACTTATAACTTTTGAACGGGTGATCGGATCTCGATGAAACTTGATATTTGGAAAGACCTCATGCCTCAGACAACCCACTTAAAATCCGGACCGGATCTGGTGACTTTTGGGTGGAGCTGGAGGGGCAACCGGAAATCTTGGGAAACGCTGAGTGGAGGGATCGAGATGAAACTTGGTGGGAAGATACCTAGCAAACACTAGATACGTCATTGATATAACCGAGCTGATTCGGGCACTGTGGGGGAGTGGAGGGAGGGGAATCCGGAATCTTGAGGTATTTGTAACTTTTAACGGGTAATCGGATCTTAATGAAACTTGACAGTTGGAAAGACCTCGTGCCTCACCTACGTGCCTACTCGTAACTGCCATATGAGCTCGTAGCTCTTGTTTACATCTGATACTGGAATATATTGAAATATTTAGACCCATCTAAGGGATTTAAAATTTGTTTCAATCGAAGGTCTAGTAACAACGTTCAGAATGGCTTGCCGACAGCTCAAAACTCACCCAGACGCGGAGAATTTGAATTTAAAAAAAAAAAACTGCATATCCAAAGTTAACATGCCAAGCCCTGAAATCTCACGACCTAAGAAAGTAGGGAATGATGTTTAAGATATGACTTGCAAGGAATCTACCATTTTTTATTTATTTTTCGGCACTGCCTTACCTTTGTAGTATGTAAATATTTCAGGCATAGAGGGACAGGCACATAGAGGTACCACAAATCCGAAAGAATAAGTTCATTCGATGAAATTGATTATGTGTGGATAGCGGGCAAACGGAGTAACGCACATTTATCGGGGTTTTCAGGCCTATTTGGTGAACAAGACATGTGTAACTAGAGTGTCGGATCTCAGACCTATTCGATTAAACACCAAAGTGTTATTATTGTGTTTAGTGGGGGTCTCCAAAAAGCTATGCTTCCGGAGGGAGCTGGTCACTCCTGGATTCCATGTAGTATGTATGTATGTAGTAGTTAATAAACGGAAAGAGTCAAATTACACTCACTAATTTCTTCGCCGTTTCAAAACAATGCTGATAGGAATACACGTTCGACTGACGTAAACTAAAGGGCGATTCCGGCGATCTCTTGGTTTCGCTTTCCGAAAAGCAAAGCGAAAATCCGCCAACGCAAGAACAAACGGAAAGGGTGGAAACCAAACCTTAGCTTTTTATCTACGGTCCGTTACTTTTTCGTGACGTCATGAAAGAAATAGGGAAATTCGATTAAACTAATGTTGCAAAATACATACTTGTTTCTATATATAGAGAGCAGAGCGACCAGCGAGGCCCAGGACGCGTTTACAATTATAAACCGTTCTAGGGACAATCAGTTCCGTTAGTAAATGGAAAATACTGACTTTTCTGCTACGTCACGAGCCATAGATAATCGGCTAAAGTTTAGTCAAACCACGGAAAGTCGTTGCTCCTTAGTTGCACCTTCACAACTTCTCGCTGACTTGCTGAGATCACTTTTCACTGGCGAAGTGGATTAGCATTCCAAGTGCTGGCGGAAACTTAGCGGGGCGCGAGAACAGCTCTGGAAAGCTGAGCGAGTTTTAGCCAAAGTCGCAAAACAGCCACCGCATAAGCTCGCAGAGCTTTCCAGAAAGCCAGAATCGCCCTTAAGATACAGTAAACAAAGTATGGTGTTCCAAATGATGACGTGATGAAAAAAAGCTCCGACTCTCAGTATCTCCTTAGCCGTCCAAACTGTAATCTGTTCATCCTTGCAAAATTTTCTATGGCTCCTTTCTTTGCTCTGTCTGTTCTTGCTCGAAACAAGTTGCTCTGTAAGATATACATGCTACATGCCTGAAATGTTGGCTGGTGTTGTTGGTGACCCACAACAGGGGTTAGGTTCGTGTCAAGAAGACGGTTAAGACTGGATTAGGACTGGTAGCTCCATGTGTTTATACGGTGCAAACCACCATCTGATGAAATTATAAGGCGCAGTTGAAAGGCGGTTGATTGAAAGGTATGGGAAACCGATTATCTACATCTCGAAGTCGGTACATACCTTGTTGAAGATCATTCCAAGAAATTATAAAGGATAGGATACTTAGGATAGGATACCTACTTTATTAATAAACACTGTTTAACTCTTCTGTATTTACATCTACTGCACTAATGGAAAAACCTACGTTTTTGCTGGCGTGCAGTAGTAAAGTTTAACCTTTTTCTAAACACACCAACAAACAACATAATAAATAACTAATGAAAAAAAAAAAAAAAAAAAAGAACAGACCCCCCCCCAAAAAAAAGAAAAAAAAGAAAACAGACCAAACTCCTTCACATTATCACCTCCAAAATAAACATATACCTCCCAACAACCCTACTCCCTCCCTACCACTCCGACCACCCATCCACCAATTCCTCCCTACCACCCCCAACCAACCGTTCCTCCCAACCAGCCAGACCAACCTACCTACCTACAACCCCCTACCCCCTAACAAATAAATACATTTCTCAACCATCTTTTATTAAATATTCTTTTAATTTTCTCTTAAACTTTAAAAGATGCTCAGCCGCCCTGATGCTCACTGGTAAAGAATTCCAGACTGCAGTTCCAAGAAACTGCAATCGAAATCCTGATCTTGTGCTACTCTTAAGCTCAATCACCAAATTTTCACTATTCCTCGTATCATATTCATGAATATCACTGTTTGCACGGTAAGTATCACGAAAAACACTTGGGACTAGATTATGCACGCACTGGAATAATTGTGGAATAATAGAATCAAATTGAATAGCATAAAAGCACACCTCGCACTATTCGCTATTGATGTTCAAGATTCAAAACTATTTGATTACTGTGAAACTAGGCTCTGCTTTTAACACACATCTCCGGCTTTGGCTGTTTTAAGCCTATTCCCAGGCACATTGACTTCTGGCAATAACTCGTCAAAACTCAGATAACCGTTTTACTCATCAGTACCACAATACGCGAACACTCGTTGGGAGCATAAGGCGCATGGGAAATAGTGAATCGTGGCAAGTGCAAGGATTAGTGAGGTGCGGTTAGCGGGCATAGAATGTAACATGAAACCTGGATCTCCGGGCCAAGAATTAATGAATGCAATTACGGAAGTAGGTTGCACTGGCATTACAGACACGAGGGTACTTTAAACCACAATATTCGTATCCTCAGTATCAATGGTGGCTTGTTACTTTAATAGTAAGGGCTAAGTGTTTATTAAGTGATATTAAGAATGCTTTTAACCTTCGATCACGAGCTACTCTCAAAATAGGGTTGCAAGTCACGCTAAAGGAAGACCCTTTATTGCCACTCAGTTTCTGAACGGTGGAATTATTATCATCAACCATTACATTATCCTGGTATCATATAATCCTATCCACAAACGAGATATCGTGAAATATGGCTTAGTCCCTTCATTACGTTCACGATGATATTCCCCACCAAAAATATCTTCGAGCAGTTGAGGGGAATACCAAGAGCTCTGAAGCAAGTGAGGCTGAAACTGAATACAAACATGGGACTAAAGTCCCTTGCCTTCGTTCCGAAATTACCGGGCTGGTATTGAGAGAATTATGCGGAGTTTTCCCCAGGATTGGAACAGGAATCTGCTGATGAAATGGAATAAGCAACTCAGATTTATTAGCTGGTGGAACTGATGTTATAATGGTAGGAATGCAATCAGTATCATCCGCAAAAAAGAACCTGATTAAAAAGAAAGACAACTGATGACACTTATATTTTTGTAAAAAAATCACAGCCTTCTCACTTTTTCAGTAGGCTTTATGATGCCACAGACTTGCAATTTGAGAAAATACAGAGGTTCGATTTTAGACAGTTTAATTTGTAAAACTAAGTATTTAGTATGGGTACAACGTATTTTGATTTTCACTTTTTAACTATTGTACTCCGGCCTGAAATGAGCGAAGGGGATGTTTCACCGTGAAGCGGCTTGGTCATAATTTAAGAATTTGTTCAAACAGATTTCGTTTCACAAATACGAATTTTAATTTAGGTGATTTTTCCTATACCAGCCAATGGTTTGGTTCCGTCTACTCGTTGGTGAATAAATATTCTTTCAGTTGTCCGCGAATCATAACTAACAGTGCTAAACGGATACGTCAGCTGAATTGTATTAAATATTAATTCACCCCAAGCTGACTGCGAATCATATTTAACAGTGCCCAATTCAGCAGCAAAAACAGCAGCCGTGTCCAAAATCAAACCGCAGCACCAACTTTAACTCTAAGCGATTCGTAACAAGAAATTCACCAAAATCAGATATTTAAGCTAGAATCTTTAGGTGTTTTTCTATATGTTCATTTTCCAGCTTGAGCCTGAAGAGGACCCTTGCCAAGAAGGGCCAAAATATCGCCCTTTAAAATTCAGCTGAAATTAAAGGTTAACTTCAGACATCGATGTTGATATCGGAAAATAACACCGAGACTATCATTGAAAATAGCCTATCCGAGCCGGAGGTGAGGTAGGTTATGAAAAATATCTCTCTTGTCATTCAGATATCAAACGAGATGGAGGTGTGTTAACTTTTATAACTTTTTCGCACAGAAATCATCTCTGGAGGCTGATATGGCTTCATATCATCCTCTATGGAGGCTGATATAACTTATATCATCCTCTCTGGAGGCTGATATAACTTATATCATCCTCTTTGGAAGCTGAATATGACTTATATCATCCTCTCTGGAGGCTGATGTGGCTTACATCATCCTCTCTGGTGGCTGATAAAACCTATATCATCCTCTCTGGAGGCTGATATAACTTCTATCATCTTCTCTGGAGGCTAATATGACTTACTTACATCATCCTCTCATATCTACCGCTAAGTTTCTGCGTGAAGATTACCGTATATATAACTGACCGTGGGTCACAGAAGGATATGCATTGCATACCTGTTCGAGAAACGTTATACCCGTTTAGCACTGACAATTATTATTTGTTGTGTTCTTCGTACCGTCATACAATACTGTTGCCCAATCCAAATGTATGATATGGCACTTTGGCGTGGGATCAATCGTTAGAAGTATGTGCACACACAATCAGACAGACTTCGCATGCGGAAAATCGCATGCGAAATCCGTGTCACTATGCCAATTTTTTCATTTAAGTCCTAAAGGAAACCTTTTCCTCATTCTGCTTTTTATATCATCCCTAGCTCCTGGCTAGCTCTCTTCTGGAATTATAAGCTTCTGAAATACCCACTTTCTGCCATTGCTTCGTTTTATACCTACGAGTTTTTTCATTTTTTCGGCTTTTGGAAAACCCTTCAAGTCTAATTTGTGTTTTGGGCTTCTTTTGTTTAGCTTCGTTTTCCCACTGTTTAACCAGGGAGCGTTAAGTTTTCAAATATGTTGCGTCCTGCCACCGTGTCCGAGACCGAGAAGGCCGGATAGCGTCGACAAGAGCTAACAAGAAAATCACTAATTCCATGTGGATAGTAGTGGCATTGTCGAAAAACGGTATTTCTGAGCCGTTTCGTCGTGAATAGATCATTCCTAGTTTCTAGTAAGATTAAATCTCTCTGTCTAGAGAGATATTTAATGCTAACTGTCTTTAGTGATTCTGAATACAGAACACAATTTCCGCTCGCGTTTTAAAAGTCGCTCCGGTGAAAGTAGATAGAGGGCCGAAATATTCGGACCGAAGCATGCACGTGGACGTTCAACATACGGAAAGAAGGAGGAAAATCGCATACAACTGCGAAAATCGTATTGCGTATGCACGTTCTTTTAGATAGGCGAACGTTTCCATTTCGTTTCACATTTGTTTATTTTTACTACTCTTCCTCTCTCAAGATATATTTTGCCCACTTTCTCTCTCTCTAGAAAATATCTTTTTCTTACTCGCTCGCTCTAGAAAATAAAATAACACTGGACATGTATTTCTATTTCCTTATCCATAATTCTGTTAACTTCCGTTTCCATCTCAATTTCCCCCTCCCTTCGTGTCGAGGGCAACTGAGAGGCTCCTTCTCCATTTTCTTTAAAACGAATATTTAGAAATTTAGTTAGCGGTGACTAGGCGACCACTGGGTTCCAAGGAGTCTCCCTAGTGGTTGCCGATATCTGATATCGATACATCGAACTAATCTCGATAACGACTATTGAAACCTAAACATCGATTTTGAAACCGATATTTGGACATTTTTTTCTGATTATTGCAATGATCTAGTATACATTTTTCTCGCACGGGCCTATAATCAGACCTCAAACCTCAAGCCATTTCAAATTCCTATAGAAAAGCTTTTTTTAAACAGTTTGGAATAGTAAGATGCATTTTATTTTCGAAAATATTCCACACAACAACCTGTTTCCTTTTACCGAAAAATGTCATATCTTATGTTTTCAAATGCAAGCACAGTAGTATGTTTGTGGTATTTATGTAACTGTTAAAATCGCCTACTTGTGAAACGACTGATATATTTGTGTTTCTAATATTATACTTTAAGTTTGAAGGACCATACAGGGGCGTCGCAAGGGGGGGGGGCAGCACCACCCCACCTTTTTGAGATTCGGTAAAATTTTGGGCCGTTCGGTATTTTTTTCGATTTACGGGGATTCGGTAGTTATACAGGAGCCTAAATAGGCTATCTGTACAAATCTCTTCGGTATAATGATCGGGATTCGGTATAATGGCCAGTATTCGGTAGTTATCACGAATTTGGCGAGATAATTTACTGCAGTCATTTGGTAATTTTTCGATGCCGGAACTATTCGGTATAGGAGATTCCGCAGTTACACAGACTCCCGAATAAGCTATTGGTTCGAAATTATTCGGTATCATGATTGGGATTCGGTAATTTATTCAGTATAATTTCCGGGATTAGGAAGTTAACCACGAATCCTGACTTTGGTCCATTTTCGACGAAAGTATACAGAATATGAATATTGTTCGGTAGTCTTTCGATACCAAAACAATTCGGTATAATAACCGGGATACGGTAGTTATACAGAATCCCGAACACGCTATCGGTCTAAACTTATTCGGTATAATAACTGGGATTTGGTAACTTATTCGTTGTAATTGCCAGGATTAGGAAGTTGCCACGAACCTCCAAACACAGAAGAAGTCGAGTGAAGCACTGGCCGCAGACAAAAGTGATGATCTATGATATCATCGATAGTCGTTACTTTTATTTGGATCCCAAAAAGAATACCTAATCATAAACATTTCGAAAATTCCGCCTGCAGAATTTTTCGTAATATTCTCTATTTTGTGGAAGGGCACGTCATTTGACGTGGGTTTTAAGGCAGTTTTAGGACTGAGACTTCGAAACATTAAAAGCTAGAATTTGGATGGAAATTAAATTCGGCAAGAAAAAAAAAAAAAAAAATTCGCATGCGGCGCTCACATTATGTGATCATAGGTAGTACATTAAGGTTTAAGGTTTAATGGAAAAATTGCCACAATAGCAAAAGCTAAATAATAGGCAAGAAAAAGAAAATAAATAAACACACATTAATAACTAAAACATCTAAACAATATACCATCAACGACAAAACTTAAGACAAAATACAGAAACAAATCAAGAACCGAACAGGCACAAATAACAACAAACGTGAAATTTTATTGTTTATTAAAATAATCAGTAACAAGGGGGGAGAATCAGTGGAGCCGACGTGTGGTACTTGATGCTGGAAACGGCTTGAGAAAATTTGAATATCTCGTTGCGTAAGTCGGTTCAAGGAGTTGTTCGGGAAGGAGGTGGCGGAATCTGTTCGATTGCAAAATTTTCTTACCAAAATCAGTTGTTAAATTTAGGTGTCTTTTCTTTAATGGTTCAAGCCGGAGAGTTTTAAGCGCCTGGTCATAATTAGTGTTTTCGTGAGAAAGTACGATTTTAACCACCCGCTTCTGGATTGTTTCAATTAAATCATGCAATTCGGACGTAAGTACGGGGTGCCAGGCGGCACAAGCGTATTCAGTGTGAGGGATTACATATGTCTTATAACAGTAAACTAGACTTTCACGGTCAAAACCAAACTTTTTGAGTTGACATAAAGTTTTGATTGGTGCACGGGATTTTTTTAGTATCTGGTGATACTAGACTACAGTTGCTGCTGCTGCCGGAACGTCGCTCCATCCGGTTTCTGGAACTTCTTAGAGTCTCGGTATTACATCAACGGTAAATGATAGTAAATTTGTAAGAGAAGAAATTAACTTTTAGCCTACAAAAAAAAAATATTTTGAAAATTTTCGCCTGCGGCGCTCGATTTAATTTTCTATTGGCTATAACAGATAGTAGCTCTTACTGCAATCATGCCCGCCAATATATTCTCCATGTGGTCTTCGACAAAACGCCACCTAATAGTTGGCTTATCATCGTTCATGCTGCCTTTTCTTGTTACTCTTCCTACGTAATCGTTTCTGTTCCATAATTTAAATCTCGAATTCTTGGTTCTAGGATTCGGTAAAATTTTGGCTCTGCACCCCCCCCCCCACCCAAAATGCACTTGCGACGCCCCTGGGACCATAAATAAACAAGAGCTAGAAGCTCATATCGCGCGGAGAAAATTATTTCATATACGTGTTCAGCATGTTTTCTTACCCTTAAATGGATTAAATCATTAGCTTGTAAAAAATGTTTGTTCGGCCTTCCCCATCACTAAATGTAGGGCTACAGAGCCCATCTAGACCTGTCCCTTGATCCAAAGAATCCTCACACCAAGTTTCATCAAAATATCTCTTTCACTTCGGGAGTTATCGTGCTGACAGACGGACCGACCGACCTATCGACCGACAGACAGACCGCTTGTGTGTATTGACGGTAGGCGAACTGACGTGTGGGCGAACTGTCTGATTTTAGAACTGAGTGAACTAACGTGCTGATTAACTGACGTTTGTTGGAACTGACGGTAGACGAACTGACGGTCGAAAACTGACGTGAGAGCGAACTGACGTGTGGGTGAAGTGACGTGTTTCAATTGACTTGTAGGCGAACTGTTGGAAAATGTGCGCGTACTAACGGATTTCTAAGGCGAACTAACGTTTGTGTGGAAACACAAACTACCGTGTGGGCGTACCAACGGAATCCCGCTATTTCATGGGTTTATTGTAATCATTTATAAGCAATACCCTCGAAATAAGATGGTCATGGGTCCTTCGAAATCACGAGAATTTTTGAATGTATGGATGTATCGTCTTATTTTGGCACGTGGCCGTGATGATGCGCACATTAAGGGCACTAGAAATTCATCTGTAAGCAAAACCCTTAGGCAAAAATGATGAAGGGCTCATGCGGATCATGAAAATTTAAACTTAGCTCAACATTATCTTTTTATTTTAGGGAATTCACTTGTAAGCAAAACCCTTGAGGTAAAAATGATCATGGACCCCTTGGGATCATGACTATGTATCGTTTGGTCAAAAGTATTTGTTTCACTTTCGGTTAAGATGCGCACTTTGCGGGTGCTAGAAATTCGTTTTTAAGCAAATCCCGCATTTTAAGGGAACCTGAAATTCATTTGTAACCCTTGAGGCAAAAATGATCATGGGCTCACCGGGATCATGAAAATGTATATTAAATATTCTTTGATCCCAAGCTGACTTTGAAACATATAGTTGAAATATATCAAATAATGCATAAAAAGGGTTTTAATGCCTTGGCATGGGCCATGGTACCCCCACAATATTGGTTGTACTGAGACTGGTTACATAACTAAATAGGGCTATCTTCCCATCCTCGATCAAAAGATACTCTATCCAACCTCTTTTTCCAATTTTCAAAATACTAGAGTATTCACAAAATACATAGACTTTTGTTGAAGCCACTGCTTTCGAGTGGGCTTACCAGGTACACACCGCTAGTTTACTCTATCCTTTTTCAGGTAGTCACCGCTAGGTAGAGTGGGCGAGTCAAGCTTTTCAATCTGTTCAGTCGAGTGAATATTCCATTTTGCTTATTTGCCTATTATTGTATTTATTTTGAGTTTAGTGATGTTTGATAACGTTGTTAACATAGTCAACAAGATAGTCAATCTCAATCAAAATCTGTTCAAATTGAAAAACTGAAAATGACAAAAAAAAAGCTAAAAATCAAGCAAGTGGCGATAAATTTGCTGTGAGCCACCGCTGCCGAATTTTGATTTAACGCTGCTTTACAAAATAGTTCTGAGTAGGCTATTTAGAGTTACTAAACTACACTTTTTTTTTCTTTTGAGCTCAAGACTTTTATTTTCTTGTTAAAGGACACCTGAACAACGAAACCATAACTGAGCACACCATGGAGAATGCATTTACAGACGTGGCCACGGAGAGCATTCTTCTCCTGAGCGTGACGTTTTCAAAGTAGGGATGTTCGTTTCTGGAGGTTTGCACATGCAGACTCCAAGACAAAAAAAGCAGTTCATTCAAATCTTGTACAGCGCTGGCCGGATCGTATTGGAATTTCTTCTAGATATACGTTTGGGCTTGACTGGTTAAAAAATATTCCAAAAGAAGGGTTGATTGGAGACATTTGTTCATTTCTAAAATTGTTCGGTACTGAAATAAGGACAGATGCAAAATGGAGAAAAATAATAGCTTGGAAACACTATTTCGTATCTGGATTGGGTATTATGCAGGCAATGTTAACGGAAGTCATACAGATTGGGATGATACTTGGTACTCTTCATTCAGGTGTCCTTTAAGAACTCGCCATTTCGGATCATTGAGATTGTTTATTTTTATAAGAAATCATTGAAAATAAATACAATAAGAGGCAAACACTCTTCGAGTGAACAGATCGAAAAGCTTGCCTCCTCTACGCTACCTAGCGACAATTTTCTGAAAAAGGGTAGAGTTTCCTATCGGTGACTACCTGGAAAAGTATAGAATAAACTCAATAGAAAGGAGTGGCTTCAACACAAGTCTATGAATCTTGTGAGTGCTAGATTAGAATATTAGATTAGGTATCTGGTCTCAAGTCTCAATTCAACCAAATATCATGGGGGTACCCTGCCTATGCTCCATGGGCATACGTTCCATCCTGATCCCTCCAGTCTAGGCGTTTCACAAATTCCCCCCCCCCCCACACACACACACCGGATCCGGTCCGGGCATGGAAAGACATCAGACAGATGTCCTCTGCTCAATTATTAAATTGCATTGGAACCCGAACACCCATTCAAAGTTACGCATGACTAAATATTCCAGATTCCTCCTCCCTCCACTCCCCCACGATGATTGAATCTAGAAAATTACTTTTTCCAAGTCAGTTTGATCGGGTCCCTGATATGCCTGCCAAGTTTTGTTGTAAAAATCCCCCAAGCCGTAAATCACCGGAATTCCAAAAAAAAAAAAAGTTCACCCCCCCCCCCCCCCAAGTGTCCGGATACATTTCGGTTGTATAAACGATTTGTCTAAAGTAGACGCTTGTACTTCCCAGCAAGTTCCACCCTGATCCCTCCAGTCTAACCGTTTCACGAGATTTACGGTCCCCCCCCCACAGCTGTCGAATACTGTCCAAACTTGAAATGGTACATCAGAGACATCTCTTCGATTATGTTATTAAGTTTCATCGAATCCGATCACCCGTTCGGAAGCTACACGACTAAATTTTTCGAATTCGGATCTGGAAGCCGAATATTTCCAAATTAGTTTTATCTCGTCCTTGATACGCCTGCCAAGTTTCAACGTCGTAGCACATTTGGAAGTACCCTAACTCGCAATAGCTGGGGAGACCGCCCGATCGACCGACAGACAGGATTGCGATTGGTAATATAAACTATAACAATATTAGTAAAATCAAGGTAACTTACCGAAACTGGATCCCTGTTAACAGATGCTGTTAAACCAGCCGCTGAGGACCCTTTGCCGGAAGTGTAGACTCCAATCGGTGATACTTTCTCTACGAACTTCAGAAGCTGCGACTTGGCCGTACCAGGATCACCAAGCAGAAGGATATTGATGTCTCCACGACGAGTAAGGCCATCTGGTAGACGTTTTCGGGAACCTACAACGCGCATCAGAAAAAAACAATTAATGAGCGGATGTCAATGCAAAATAAATGAACAAGCACTCATGGCCAAACTCATACTCAGTGTTGCATTCTTTGTCGGAACAGTTGGCCATGGGGCTGCACACTCAAAGTTTTGGCAAGTACTTCTACCTCCCATTTTAACAAGAGCTGGAAGCTCATACTTGCAAGGGTTGGTAAAAGAATAGAATCTGCCGATTCGTGGGTTTGTTGCGATCATTTGTAAGCAAAACCTCTGCGACAAGAATAACGATGGACAATTGGAAATCACGAGAACAGCGGAGAACATATCGTTTGATTAAACAAAATTTTAAAATATTTGATCTTGGCTGTGATGATGCGCTCTACGGCTGCTAGAATTCATCTGTAATCAAAACCTTTGAGGCAAAAATGATCCTGGGCCCTTTAGGACCAAGAATATATATGGTCTGTTCAAGTATTTTTTTTACTCTTCGGTTAAGATGCGCACTTTAAGGGTGCTAGTCATTTCTAAGCAAAACCCTTGAGGTAAAAATGGTCATGGGCTCACGGGGATCAGGAAAATGTAGATTTTGCTTAAAAGTAAAAGTATAAGACAATCTTGTCAAGTCTCTAATGTTCAAGCCAAGTTTCGACGCCCTAGCACATCTGGTAGTACCTTAAATCGCGATCACCGGAATTTCGGACCACCCTCCAACTCCCCCCAGAGTGCCCGAATCCGGTCCGGTTCTCTTACTGGTGTGTCTAGGGCTTACATTTGTTCTTCCCACCAAGTGTCAACCCAACCGCTACACTCTGCGTATCACAAAATTTCGAGTCCCCCCCAGCCCAGACTCCCCCACATTGATCGGATCCTGTCCACACTTGAAATGGGACATCTGAGACTGACATCTTTCCGAATATCAAGTTTCATAAGATCCGATTACCCGTTCAAAAGTTGCACATTTCTCAAGATTCCGAATTCCCCCTCGCTCCACTCCCCCCACGATGGTCAACTCGGAGAAACGACTGTTCTTAAGTTAAAACTGTCGAGTCCCTGACATGTCTCGGGATCACCGGAATTCCGAAACCCTCCCTCCAACTCACCCCCCCCCCCCCCTACCCTTTCCAGAGTTATGCATGTTACTAGATTCCGGATTCTCAATCCCTCTACTCCCCCCACGATGGCCAAAGTGATTGTTTCCAAGTTAATCTGGTCTGGCCCTCATATGCCTGTCTAGTTTCATCGTCCTAGCTTATGTGGAAGTGCCCAAACTAGCAAAACTAGGACAGGCCGACAGCCATTACGATCGCTATATGGCACTTGAGTACGCTCAAGTGCCGTAAAAAGACAAAACAGGCAAGAGGAGCAAAAATCAACAAAACAAACAAAAAGAATCCGTGATACGGAGATAGCCTTACAAAGTTTGAATAAATGTTTCAAAGTCGGCTTGGGCTCAAAGAATATTTAATTATATCAGGAGCTTTAAACTTTAGAATGGCGGCTCGATGTAGTATTTGTAAAAGTCATGTATAGCTATTTTACATTCTGATAGTCTTTCTGGAATGTTAGACGTGAAAATTAACGACTTTCTAGGCGTAAAACTCTTCCCATCAAGCCAGCTAGAGGTCTTACAATCGCCTCCATAATGCAAGTTTCTGAGAGTGGGTTTAAATCCGAATTAGGTTTGTCCGAATTAGGCTCCACTATGGACATTGACATCGGACCAGGAAAAACCTATTACTAGAATGATCGCTTTTATAATAAGAGCGAAAATTAAAATCTTGTCCCAGGAATAAAGGGAAAGAAACCTCAGAATGAACAGAAATTGTTGATTTACATACTCGTTTTATCCGTTCGAATAACATAAATATGACGAACCGGTGTGGAGATTCGCTTTGTTTTTACTGTTGTTTTTATTGTTACATGATCAGATCATGATCTTACTCGCAAAGTTCTACGAAAAGGAGCAAGGTTTCCACTCCCGAACATCGATCATCGGATACTTTCAGAGAAAATTATTCAAATGCGCATGGCGCGAATTAATAAATTAGTACCAAAGTGAAATTTTTCTAGGTAAAATAGAACGAAGTTTGCTTTCGGGTTGTTAATTGCAGAGCCTCTTTCTCGATTCAGCCAAATTTTCGTATACGACCTTAATGAATCATCAGCGATTAATTCGCAATATGATATTCACGATTTTTTTTCAAGACAACTTGCTAACAGTTAATCCCTAAAAATCTTTTAAATCTCTTGTTTCATTTTCTTTCTTGTCTGAAATGTATTGCTAAAAAGCACAAAAATGTTTGATGCCTGAAATCTTGTCACGTTATGACGATGGGACACATTAGTCCGATCGGACACATCCGCAGCTTTAATGTGAATTAGCCAAATTGTAATTTGACAATCCGTGCATTTTGTATTATCAGAATTTTGGGAACAAATGAATTGTAATTGGAGGTAAATTGGAAGCTGAGCATTGGATTAGGATTAACAAGCCGAAGTTCAAGGAAAACCTTCAACAGGAAAATATCAAGAAAAAAATAAATGAGGTAGTTACTCATTTCATATTTATTTAATACGGGCCGAGTGGTCCGAGCGGGGGGGGGGGGGGGTAATACTCTTGATAACTAATTCTTTGTGCCGATGAAGAATCGTCGTGTACCTAGCAGAAGAGCTGGAAGCGTCACCACAGCTGCCGCAACGAACGCCACGACTAGTTGGCACATAATTTGAGGCATCGTTCGGGCGACGTTTCTCGTTCTTCCCGAGGTCCACTGGCTTGTTTTGGATTTAGTCATACAGAGTATAAAAGTTAACTTCTGACATCGAGGTTGACATCGAAAGGCGAGGTCGATATTTTTAAATGGCCGTCTAGGTTGTTATTCCGGTATGCACCGAGATGGAGGTACGCTAATTGTTATAATTTTTTCGAACAGAATATTTTGTATAGGTGTGATATTTTTATGGCACTTGCCCTTCGGCCAAGTGCCATATAGCGATCGCAATTTCTGTCCGTCCGTCGGTCTGTCGGTCTGTCGGTCTGTCGGTCTGTCCAGGTTTTGCTAGTTCGGGCACTTCCACATAAGCTAGGACGATAAAACTTGGCAGGCATATCAGGGACCCCAAATGATTAAGTTGGAAATAGTCACTTCCCCGATCCGAGCACCGTGGGGGGAGTGGAGGGAGGGGGAATCCGGAATCTTGAGGTATTTTTAACTTTTGAACGGGTGATCGGATCTCGATGAAACTTGACATTTGGAACGACCTCATGCCTCAGACGACCCACTTAAAATCCGGACCGGATCCGGTGACTTTTGGGGGGAGCTGGAGGGGGCAACCGGAAATCTTGGGAAACGCTATGAGTGGAGGGATCGAGATGAAAATTGGTGGGAAGACACCTAGAACACACTAGATACATCATTGACATAACCGAGCCGATTCGGGCACTGTGGGGGGAGTGGAGGGAGGGGGAATCCGGAATCTTGAGGTATTTATAACTTTTGAACGGGTGATCGGATCTCGATGGAACTTGATATTTGGAAAGACCTCATGCCTCAGACGACCCACTTAAAATCCGGACCGGATCCGGTGACTTTTGGGGGGAGCTGGAGGGGGCAACCGGAAATCTTGGGAACCACTATGAGTGGAGGGATCGAGATGAAACTTGGTGGGAAGAGACCTAGCAAACACTAGATACATCATTGACATAACCGAGCCGATTCGGGTACTGTGGGGGGAGTGGAGGGAGGGGGAATCCGGAATCTTGAGGTATTTATAACTTTTGAACGGGTGATCGGATCTCGGTGGAACTTGATATTTGGAAACACCTCGTACCTCAGACGACCCACTTAAAATCTGGACCGGATCCGGTGACTTTTGGGGGTAGCTGCAGGGGGCAACCGGAAATCTTGGGAAACGCTATGAGTGGAGGGATCGAGATGAAACTTGGTGGGAAGACACCTAGCAAACACTAGATACATCATTGACATAACCGAGCCAATTCGGGCACTGTGGGGGGAGTGGAGGGAGGGGGAATCCGGAATCTTGAGGTATTTATAACTTTTGAACGGGTGATCGGATCTCGATGGAACTTGATATTTGGAAAGGCCTCATGCCTCAGACGACCCACTTAAAATCCGGACCGGATCCGGTGACTTTTGGGGGAGCTGGAGGGGGCAACCGGAAATCTTGGGAAACGCTATGAGTGGAGGGATCGAGATGAAACTTGGTGGGAAGACACCTAGCAAACACTAGATACATCTTTGACATGACCGAGCCGATTCGGGCACTGTCGGGGGAGTGGAGGGAGGGGGAATCCGGAATCTTGCGGTATTTATAACTTTTGAACGGGTGACCGGATCTCGATGAAACTTGATATTTGGAAAGACCTTATGCCTCAGACGACCCACTTAAAATCCGGACTGGATCCGGTGACTTTTGGGGGGAGCTGGAGGGGAGAACCGGAAATATTGAAAAACGCTATGAGTGGAGGGATCGAGATGAAACTTGGTGGGAAGACACCTAGCAAACACTAGATATATCATTCACATAACCGAGCCGTGCCTACTCGTAACAAGTGCCATATGAGCTCGTAGCTCTTGTTTCTTCTTTTGTTGTACTTTTTAGCTCCTAGAATAGGGAATTTTATTTAAGTGAAGTAGCAACCCCAGCTTACTGTAGACCTACTAAAATGACTACTGTTTGTGGCCCAAGCTCCCATTTCTATCAATACAGTCTTTACATATTTGGCGATGCACATGCCATCTAGCTGTCGTGGACTTTTGGATTCTAAAACGTAAGTGGAGGGATACCGATGGCTTTGTAAAAGTTGTCAGTCTGTCTATAAGCACGATAACTCTCGAAGGGAATGAGATATTTTGATGAAACTTGGTGTGACAACTCTTTGGGTCAAGGCGGAGGTTAAGTTCGCAGATGAGCTCCGTAACTCAACATTTATGGGTGGGTGGGGGGTGGGGGGGGGAAATTAAGTGGCGAATAAATTTATGTTTGCCAGGAATCCGGTCGAAACCGGAGATTTGGCAGAAGTAAGGCAGGAAGATTTGATAAATTTCGTCAAAGTAGATATGACGTATAGCCCAGGGGTAAGTACACACATGGTGAATCCATATCTGAACTTGGTTTTCTCAGATGATTAGCCATTGACCTTCTTCTGTGTCTAAATCTTAATAGTAAAAAATTCAAGAAGACTGGCGAAAAGGACATATCTACAAGGCCAAATTGTCTGGATCAAATATTAAATTGTTGGGATCCCATCGAAACCTTTGATCTTGTTTTAATATGAACTAATTGTTATGATAACTATTTTACCCATTTCGAACCGGAAGGCGTGACTTCCTTTCAGAAACTGGCACTAGCTAAGTTGCCATCGACGAGTTGCTCACTCTCCGCCACATGCTGTACACGCCTG
The DNA here is from genome assembly GCA_023053575.1 of Branchinecta lynchi. Lineage (NCBI taxonomy): Eukaryota > Metazoa > Arthropoda > Branchiopoda > Anostraca > Branchinectidae > Branchinecta > Branchinecta lynchi. The sequence continues at coordinate 19,135,261 of JAKZAP010000003.1, forward strand.
CGCGAGACCGCACGCCATAGCACCGCGTGGTGTAGGCCTACATCGTTTCTGGGAGTGAGCAACCCCTTTGTTGCCATAGCTGTTTTTTTGTAATTTTTTTAACAAATCAACCAATCAGCGACGACGATTATGTTCAATACTTGATTCTCTGTTAAGTAACCGCAGAAACTGAGAAAACAAAAACGCACAATTACGCCACAATTTAAACTGAGAGCCATCCGCTAAAGACATTACAGGTCACGAAAAATAACAAACTTTTCTCGTCGAAAGAACAAATTGCCAGGGAAGTTTTAACGAAGCAAATGGTGAAGCTGAAAGTAGTTGAGCTAGAAAGAAGCATCAGCACCAATTTAATTATTTTCGTGACATCTCTAATTGAATCAAAACTTCCCTGTTAAACGTGGAGCGTAAAATTTGTAAAGAGGTAAAAATCTGGTAGAACAACTCAATTCTCCCCTTCTAACAAGTTCAGTGGAAAGTCGAAAGCGGAATGAAATAAAAGATTGAACTAAATGCTCTATAACAGGACCGGCAACGACATTAACATTAAATGCGGGGACGGTAAGGACTGGCTAAGAAACTGACAGACTACAGAATATCAAACATATAATAACCATATTATACTAAATGTTTGTACTTATAATGCGGGGAAGGCAAAAAAAAAAAAAAAAAAAATCTAAGAAGGAGATATTAAAGTGGGTTGCCTGCAAAACATCCCCTCCCAAAATGTCTCGATGTAAAACGTCCCCGTGAAAAAAAAAAGTACCCGGCTAAAATAGATTAATAACAAGAGCTGGAAGCTCATATGGCACTAGCAAGGCTGGTTCAGAGGATGAAACATAGAATTTGCCTTTTCGTGGGTTTGTTCTGATCATCTGTAAGAATGACCCTTGAGATAAGAATGATCATGCACTTGGAAATCACGACAATGTATCGTTTGGTAAAAAGTAATTTATTTCTGAATTTGACCGTAATGATTCGCACTTCAAAGGCGCTAAAAATTCGTCTGTAAGCAAAACCTTTGAGGCAAAAACGATAACAGAACCTTGGGGATCATCAGTATATAGCGTTTGGTCAAAAAAAATTCTGTTTCACTTTTCGGTTAAGATGCGCACTTTAGGGGTGCTAGAAACTTTTTTTTTTTTTTTTTTAGCAAAACCCTTTTGGTACAAATGATCATGGGCTGATACGTATCGTTTGATCAAAACTACTTTTCGACCTTGCGGCTAAGATGCGCACTTTAAGGGAGTTAGAATTTCATTTATAATTGAGGCAAAAATGATAATGGGCTCATGGGGACCGTGAAAATATATATTTTGCATAAAAGTATTTTTCTTGCTTTGCGGTCACGATTGGTACTCTGAGGAATAGTCGAATTTGGGAAGTGGCGATTTGTAAGACAATCTTGTCGAATCTCTAAAATTCTGGCCAAGTTTCATTGTCCTAGCACATCTGGAAGTACGGTAATTCGCGATCACCGGTTCCAGAGCATCTGTTTGATATTCCCATAAAGTTCCATCCTGATCTCTCCAGTCTAAGCGGGTCACGTATTCCCTCCCCCCCCCCCCCATCAATAATTCTCGGATCCAGTTCCCCTTCCCTCCACTCCCCCCCCCCCCACGATGATCGGATCGAGGAAAATGTTATTTCCAAGTCACTTTGATCGGGTCCCTGATATGCCTGCCAAGTTGCCTCGTGGAAATCCCCAAAACCTACATAACCGGAATTCCGGGAACCCCCTCCACCCCCCACCCCGAAAAAGTGTCCGGATCCAGTTCAATTCTATAAAAGATTCATCTCGAGCAGATGCTTGTTCTTCCCAACAAGTTTCACTCCGATCCCTCCATTCTAACCGTTCCTAGACTTCCGGTCTCTCCCCCCCCCCTTCCCCCATAGCTATCAAATCCGGTCCTTACTTCAAATGGGATAACAGAGATATGTCACCTACGCAGTTATTATGTTTCATTAAAACCCGTTCATCCGTTCGAAAGTTACGCACTGCCCCCACCCTCCACTCCCCCCCATGGTCGGATCGGGAAACTGATTATTTCCAAGTTAGTTTGGTCGGGTCCCTGATATGCCTGCCAAGTTTCGTCGTCCAGCACAGCTGGAAGTACCCTATATAAAAAAAAAACTGTGACAAACCGCCCGACAAACAGAATTACGATCGGTATACGGCACTTGAGCCAGAGGCTGCAAGTGCCATAAAAATCTTCTCACCCCTTATTTTTACTTTTTCCCCGTTCTGTCTTCACCGTGCTCATATCTTTCTCTTGACCATCTTCTTTTCCCATTTCTTTCCAACAATAACGACAGGAAACTCTTATTAAACAAGAGTTACGTTGCTATGCAAAGGATTTTGGGTTTCTCCAGAAGGAGAATTTTCAAAATCGTTCGCATAGCAACGTAACACAAGCTGTTGTCCTTTTGTCAGGTGCAGTATTCTTTGGAAAAATTATTTTCTCATTTTCGAGAAGCTGGGCTATTTCTAATTTTCTCACTTAACTTCTTCTTCAGATCAATCACGACTTATCTTTCGTCTTGCTCTCTATTACGAAGTCCCCCTTCAACTTAAAGTGTTAATGCCTACTTCATATATTTTTGAAAGCATCGCTGATAGTGCTTAAGTATCCCCGGAAATCACTTAAAGAAATCTGAAATCTGTCGACTCCAAGTACCTCCTTATACATGTACGGGTTTAACCACCATTGTCTTCTCTCATAGTTTTCTTTTTGTTTTCAAGCATTGTGACTAGGTAAAGACACTCCCGAAATTTTACATTACAAATTCTGGGAAACGTGCCCTATCAGAATGTGCAGCGCTCGGAGCTCGGTGCCAACATTCTAGGGGCACCGTTTTTTCTCCGTATGAAGCGCACCACTCTAGAAAAGCCTTAAAAAGGATCAACACTTTTACCCTGGATGGCTTCAATCCTGGACGAAGACTAGAAATATATTGAACGTGAGCTGCAATGAAATTCCATCGAGCCTACACTGTAAAAAAAAATATTGCAGTTTTTGCTATTTCGATTAATCTTGTCTTTACTTAAATAATCTTATCTCTAATTCGTATTAATCTTTTCTCAGTAAAGATAAGATTAATCCCAGTAGCAAATACTGCAGTTAACTTTAATCCTTACTCAGAGAAACTTTTTACAGTGTAAGTAACAACAAAATCTGCCAGCCAAGCATTGTCGGTTACACTGGGATGCCAGTGAAGCGATGTAATAACAACATGTACCAACCAAGCGACAAACCCACAAGAGACTCCTACTCCCACCTTACGTCTGCGTCTGCTCGAAGTGCAATTTAAAGACCCCTCTTACTTATTCTACCCTTATGAATGTATAAACTTCAGAAATCACCGCCTTTCGCCAGTGTTTCTTTTCTACTGCTTAGCGCTTTAATGACTGAGCCGAGTTTTGCCCGTCACGCAGCACAAACTTCACCAACAGCTTCAAGGTCCGTCGACAATTCTTTCACAATTTAAGACATACTAATCTGGTTTATTCTGTGTGATGTGATAAATATCATTAACCTTGTTTGGTCTTTCGGGCTTTCGGCTGGATAAACAATTGTTTTTATATTCTTATTATGAGTACCCTCTACTTACCGCCGAAGAGCAGACATGCAATTGCTTTCTTGATATCATCAGATCCATAGATAGATGGCGCGATACTCTTCGCAATCTTATCATGTATGTTTGGCAATCCACCGAGCCTCCTCAACTGTTCTTCTTCTGCGGGGGTGAACGGCGAGACAGCAGATCGGCCGCTTCCGGTGGTTTCGATATGAATTCCCATCACTCGAAGGTAAGGGGCTCGAACCCCCACGGCCACTTTTTCCTTAGCACTCTTTCTAGAGGTAGTTCCACCGCCCTTTTTAATGGAGTAGATTCCGAGGATGGTGACACGATTGCCGGGCACGACTTTGTCGCACAAATATCTGAAATGGCATAAAGACTCGTCATACTCTATTATACTCTCCTTCCCGATGGTTTTGCAGAAATATTTTGTGATAGGCCAAATGTTCACCAACACGATACTCCGATACGACGAAATATTAACGTTCCTCGACTTGCTTTAAGCAGGTCTTTTTTTACTTCATTACAGAGCTTCTGGGCTTAGGAACAAAATTAGCAAGAGTATGAAGGAAAAAGAAAATTTTAACCAGTTTCAAGAACACGTCTTGCTTATTCTGCCTGTTATAACATACCAAGCTCGCTTATGGAATTATAAGCTTCTAAAACCCCCACTTTTCTCCATTTTTTTCTTTTGGGCCTATGGATTTTTGGCGCTTTTTCGGCCGTTCCAACTTTTGCCCGCCACACAACTTAAAGTTTGCCGGAATCTTGAACGTCCACTGACAACTCTTTCACACATAAGGATATGAAATTCTGTTTTTTACTTTTTTTATTTGCTTAGTTTCCGTCTTTTTAACCACGACGCGTTCAGTTTTAAAAGGTTTTGCGCCTAGCCAGCGCGTCGCAGAGCAGGAAGGCTGGACAGATTCGACAAGCGCTAAAATCGCTACATTCAGGTGGAAAGTAATGGTATTTTCGAAAAACGTTTTTTCTGATCTATTTCATAGTCATTTCTAGTAAGAGTTGTGCTTTAAGTCTAATTTACGTATGGAGCTGCTCCGTAGGTACACTTTTCATACAGATCGAAGAAATCTTCCTTTGGTTATTTTTCTTTCCTATCTATGTAGGAAAGCCTATTGCTTTTTAGGGGCACGCAAGGTTGTGTACTTTTGTTTAATTATTTGTTTGTTAATCTTGGTACATGGTCTCTTTTCCATGCTCTCTCTTCATCTCTTTTATCTTTAGCATATCCTTGCAAGCTCTGCTTTTGCTCTGATATCGATTAAATAATGTATATTTTCAATAAAATATCCTACGATACGACATACAGATACAGCAAGGGTACCCAACCTCGAATTTATATAGCCTCGAACTTGACCTGATCATACTTACAAGCAAACTTCTGTACAGTCCTAAATTTACCCTAGGTCATTCACGGTGTCTTTCTTGATAGTTAGGACCTTCTTAGGACTGCAATGATTTTTTCTCTTAACCTTTTGAGTCCAAGTTCGAGGTTATAGAAATTGAGGTTGGATACCCCTCCTGGACTCTAGTCGCGTTGTTTAACTGATGTTCATGGGGATTTTGTCCCCTTTCTCAAGCCCTTTGCTTAGGTGTAATAGCAACAATATTTTGCATTAACTTTGCTGGGATGTAATAACAATAATGTTTCGCATCATTTTGCTTTATTCCATACAGATCTCACCAACAAATATTATCCTTTGAAGCTACTAATGGTTCGGATTTCGACAAGGCTGTAAACGTGATTGACCAAGCTTGAACGCGTACCCCCTATGATGGCGGGCATTGTAGGATCGTGGGAAAGAGAATGAAAGTATTAGTCATTTTGAGGAGAGTGTGTGGAATTGAATGGGCTGAGGCAAGAGTTCTTTGGTGTGAGAGCGTGTGGGAGTGAGTGGATTATTGAGAGAATGAAAGAGAAAAGTTTCCAGCTATTCAACTGTTTGGAAGGTTCCTCCGGATAGGGTTATAACACAGGGAAATTCGTATATCCCAGTATCAATAAATATAGTATCAAAAAAAAAATTCTTTGGTGCGATGGCCCTTGTTGACTTTTATGCATTAAATATCTATCGCTCACTTCAAGGTTTTCCAAACTTACGTTGATTTTAAAAGTCTCAAATAAATCTCTTCTAAAATTCATAATAATAATACAACGCAAATAACAGGCTACTGTCCTCCATAATCTGTATAAACCACTTCTCTTCACAAATTTTTCGGCGGACAGATTATCAAAAGAATTCTTGAAAGCGTTGATGGAGTCACTCAATGCTACTCCGTGACGGAGGACAGACATAAAGGTGATGAAGGGAAGACCAAACCTGTTGCCGGGCTACATAAAGAAAATTACCGACCATTGTGGTCTTGGACGTGGTGGACGGTGATTGACGTGATCGATGATATGGCAACCTGAGGGGAGAGACTGAAAGGACGTCGAAGGATCAGAAGATGCAACTTTGGCAAGAAGATCGACGTTCAATCGATTCATTAATTCTCTATAGAAGGGTAAAAGTGTCTTGGGGAGGGGGGGGGGGGGTCTTTTAAAGGACCCATTGTAGCTACAATGAAAGTGCAACATACTTCTTTAGCTGTATTCATCGATTCTTACAGTTTAACTGAAAAGGCGGTTTACTTTTACATCTGATATTTGAATTCACTAAATTACACTGACTCATCTAAGCAATGTGTATTATTTTTTTCTTTTTCATCCAGGGCTCTAGTAATAAAGTACAGAATATGTGCTGCTTGCACGGCAATCCAAAATTCATCCAGACGCGAAGGATTTGAATTTCAAGAAAAGCGTCACAGCAAGTGACGTCACAGCTTTAATCACAGGAAGTGCATGAAAATGGCAAAGTTCAAAGTCAACAAACGTTCAAATAATCACGCCACTACTGTACTTCCTTTAAGTTTTTTTTTCATTTCTGAATAATTAATTTTAAGTTCCATTCCATTCTCCTAACGTTTAACACGAATATGTGTTCATTTTATCAAACTTCCGAGCGTTGTGATGTTAGTTTTTAGTGAGTAATGTTAGTATTTATGGCCGGTTGGCTGTTAAGCAACAGTAAGTAAGAGACAGGCAGATCACCAAATGGACCTTTCCTCACCTGTCACAGTACAGCTGCATATGCCTGGGCATTTCTCCTTGAGGAATATCGTCAGGAGCTTCTTGAAGCTTCAAGACTTGGAAATCCACACACTTGCACTTGTCTGGAACGATGAAGTACGGGTCCAGAGGGCAGGGCGGGCGACCAGCTTGTTCTCTACGAAAAACAGAATTATTGCCACACTTCATAATAATAACAATAATATGATGCAACAGAAAAGGCTTTCGTATCTAAGTAACTCAAAGAAACAGGAAGAAATCATACTGAGACCTTACCTTAGACCTTAGTTCCTCCTCCACCTCCAGAGGCGCTTAGGTCGTCCAAGAAGAGCCGCCAGTCATCTCTCATAAGGGCCGCTGCCCATACATCTTCCCATTCATACTGAGTAGACTTAGAAAATCTTACCACTTAGTCAAAAATCTTTCGACACTTAGAATTATTGATTGATTAGCATTCACCGCATCTTCAGTAATACTCGTCCAAGGACCAGCAATAGTCCTCCCAAGAGCATATTGGTCTAGACACTTCAGAAGAAACTTCTACACCTTATGTAGTAGGTATTCTCCCCGAATAATTACTTTCATTTGGAAGTTTCCAAATTCCTCTTAGCTTAAGCTAAGGGTGAAAGTTTTCTGTTACTAAAGTTCCACTTCTACACGTCCTTCCGGAATGGTACACAACTGCACACAAACATGAAGTAATTAAACAAAGAGGGTAACAAAAGAAGGAACAACATGAATGACAATAATAAAAACTTGCAATCTAGGGTTGAGTGCCAAAGACGTTATTACAAGTTATGATGATAAGGATGATAAGAGGAGGATCCAGCTCTTTATTGTGGTAGTTACTACCCTCTTTAGAGCCTGGATCGAAAACAATTACAGCGCGAACAGGCGTCACCAGTCTGACGGGAATTCTTTTGAACTTACAGTATTAATTGCGTTTTTACAGATACCATGATTGTCCATGGTATCTGATACCACAGCCTAAATTCGTTTTCGCAGTTCAAAGGCGCAGTTTTCGTGGTATCTGGCATATCTCCGTGTTATCGGTATACTCTTGATGACTATCTCTCCCGGCCGATGCAGAATCTCCAGCTACCTGCAGAAGAAATGAAGAAACGGTGTCATAGCTGCTCCGAAAGATCGCCGTGATTGTTTGACGCAGGATTTGAGTCGTTGAGTCTGAGTCGTTACGGACACGTTTACTCCTTCTTCCTGCGGAACTGGCGTGTTTTGGACTTAGTAATATAGAGTATTCAAATACCAAGGTCCGATCGTGGTATGTGAAAAATCCGTCTCACTTTCATCATCAGCAACACAAGGGTCTAGATTTTTGTCACATTGGTTGGAAAGAAGTTTGCCTTGTTAAATGAATGAATATCAGCGTATTTTCGGATATCATGGTATCTCATACCACGGTCTCAAGTCTTTTTCGCAGTTACCATGGTATCTGATACTACGGTCAAAAGGCGTTTTTGCAGTTATCGTGGTATCTGTCCAGTTATCGTGGTGATATTCAGATACCACAGCCCCGACAATGGTAACCGATCGTGGTTCCTGAAAAATGCTTCTCGCTTTTATCATCAGAAACACCCCACCCCCTTTTCTGTTCGTTGTCATCATAGACTTTGTGATGCGTTCATGTCACTTCTGTGGTGGAGTAAAGTTGAGTGATGGCCGTCAACTATACGATGTTGCTTTTGGTGATGATGTTTCCATGCTTTGCCGCACAAAAGAAGAAATATAACAGTAAGCTTGCGGCGACAGCGGAAGGAATAGGATTAAGAATAAACGTGGAGAAAACTAAGTTGATGAACAACTCCGTCAACACAGTACAGACGTCCAACATATCTATTGGGAATGATACAGTGGGGCAAGTGGACGACTTTCAATACCTTGGAAGCATTATCAGAGAAGATACACTAGGATAGACGCACTCGTATAGGCAATGCTGGATCAGCGCTTCAATACACTCTCCAAGATCCGGAAGAGCAGTCGGTTCAAGCTGAGATTGAAACTATGCCTCTTCAACAGTATTGTTATCTCCGTATTACTTTAAAGATCCGAAACTTGGAACCTCACATCTGCACTGCAAAAACGAATCCTGGGCCTCGAGAACATCTGTCTCAGGCGTATCCTCAAGATACATTGGTCCGATAAAATGACCAATGTTGAGGTTCGTGCTATAACTGAGCAACGCTTGGTGACAGATGTCCTGATGGAGAGAAGATGGAGATACTGGTGTCATATGGTGCGGATGGCCGAGGGTAGACTTCCCAACGACACTTGGTGCTGGAAACCTTCTGGCCTGCGTGCAAAGGGTAGACAGCACTCCACACTTGGCAGAAACCTCGAAAAGGAAGCCAAGTCAGGTCGGACCACGATGACCGAACTGTGGAATCTTGCCCAAGATAGAGTCAAGTGGAGGTCAGAAGTTGTCGCCTTATCCGCCGCCAGGCGCGTGAAGATCCAAGTTATGTCTAAGTAATCAGAAACATAGAAGACTGGGTTTTTGTCAAATTGGTGGGAAAGAAGTTTGGTGACAAGTGTTGTGAGTGGATATTAGTATTTCTTTTGGGATGACTTCTAAACGCGCAAATTTGGCAACTGTCGCTTTTGCAAAGCATCCGTAGCACCAGATACCACGGTAACTGCAAAAAACGAAAAAGGCAGATCCAGTTACTGTGATATCAGATACCATGGTATCTGCAAACACGCAACTATTATAATTTATGATACTCCCGGCCATCATAAGTAAATTGCAACAATCGTAACACTTTCAAAACGAAAACGATCAGTGATGAGCTAATTTTCTTTTCACAACGGAAGGAGAAACAGCAAAAACTAGGGAGTAGCACCAAGACTTGAAAGAAGTGACACACACTCAAATAGCAGTAACACTAGCACCACTAGCGATAGAAAACGTCCCTACTGACACTCCATCAGTCGTGCACAAGCGGTGGGGTGCGGCGGTGATGATAACCCCATAATCACAGCAAAAAAGATACCATCTCCCCTGTTTCCTCGATGTGAGCAGTACCAGAAACTTTCTAAGCCTGCAAGTTCGTTTTGATTTGAATGTCCCGAGCGTAGTGAGCGGCGCTACGAGTAAGGCCCATTTTCGATGCACGGAAAGCATAGGTCTTGGCGCTTGGAAAATAACAACATAATCGTAACCAGCGTAACTCGGTGAATGCAAGCTAAAATACATCACTGAGGAATTACACTACGTAGAGTATGCGCTAGGTTGAGATTGCGTTTGAAGCGCTCTCACCTTTTCCAGTGCTGATATTGCCGCACTAACTGAATACAGGAGGGGTCCCTGACATCTACTACCTCGATTTTTGCCGCCAAATGTTAAAATGAAATGTACATGCTGTCCTGACAGTCAAGAGCCAAAATATAGTTTTTTTCAACAGTCATGTGCTCAAAAATATTCCAATTATGTGCGTTTTCTTTGTTTGAGGCTGCTTTGAGATTTTCTGGCTACTGACTTTGCTAACTCTACCTTTTTCATCATTTTCTAGTCAATCGAGGTAAGGTTAGAATGAAGGGATCTTGTTTGAAAAGAAAAATATGTTTAACTAGAAATACTGAAGCAATATTTATTTTAACCCAATATGTGAACCATTCAATTAGCTTCAATCTAGTATGTTTGTCATATTTGTTGGTTCCTTTTTAAGCCAGATAGATTATTCTGAAGGAAAGACTTCCCTAGAAATTTGAAATCTTGTCTGAGGTTGGACCTGTACCATTGACGCAGTACCATACAATGGAGAGGTAGGTCAACGCCCCGGGTACAGTAATCGAAGTGGTGCGCTAATTGGAATCGCGAAAAAAATGGATGGTAGTTATCCATATTTTACTTTCTGCGGGAGGGTCAAAAGAACTGTGATAATGGCAACTTCTCTCCGATTCTAGCGTTCCTTCTTCCAGACCTAGACGCGTCTTGCGCCCTCTTAATGCGGCTTTCACACTGAGAACGCAAGAAGCTTGCGTTGCGTTTGCGTAGAGTCAGCGTTGCGTCTGTCTTGCGTCAGACCTTTCACACCGTGAAGGCTTGTGCATTGCGCTTTCAGAAAATGGATAGTTCTGATGAAGACTTAAAATGATGCCTGGACTGAACATGGAGCCTACTGGCAAATTCAGTCAGTTTGTAGAATGCTTATAGGTAATTTTTTATTATTACTATTTGCTACTTGAAGGAGACAAGGTCCAATTAAATGTAATGTGATACAAAGTAGGGTCAAATTACCAGTCATGCTCTTGCTAAACTCCTTGTTGATGATTTAACAAATTGATAACCATGTATTATTAATGAAAGTCCTGTTGTGTTAGTCAGGGACCTTTTTATCACATAGTCCAGGTATCTCTTGAACTAGTTTTACTAGTTTTTTCTTCAAAAACTTCCATTTCAGTGACAAACAAATTGAAAATCTGATGCGTACGCGTCGGACGCAACGTAAAAATAGAGCTCAGTTCTATTCTTGCGTTGCGTCAATTTTTTAAGCGCAAGCTCCGCGTTGCGTCGTCGCAAGTGCAACGCAAGGCTTGCGTAGCTCAGTGTGAAAGGCAAACGCTTCAATGTGAAAGCAGATTAAGTGTTAACGATGAAAATAGCCAAAATCCCATAAAACGTAACATAAAACATGGTTTGCGATGCTACTTTTAACAAAAACGTAACATGAAAAGATTAAAACAGAAATAACAACTATTAGTTTATTCCTTTTTGTTTTATTTTGTTGTAGCATAGGAATATGGTGTCATGCCGGATTAAAAGTATCAAATTAAACTGAACTGAATTAAAAAAACACCCGAAGTTTTATCTATTCAAATTACAAATCCTTGTGTAAACATTATCAAAACTATGGCAGTGTTGCCAGTGTGTTAGGACCATCAGATCATTATTCATTTACTTTCGTGACCAAGTATTATGTTATTCCTCATTTTGTATGACGAAAAGGTCAAATTCGGCGGCAACGCCGTGACAACTACTTTTGAAAAATAAAATTCTATTGTGTTCGATTCAAGAGCGCTGGCAAATACCCCGAATATCATAAGTTGCCCTTACACTCATAATCAACGAACCAGGGCGGAGATAGAAAGCCGTCAGAGAGAGCAGTCAAGAGCCGTTAGGGTAAGCGGGGGGGGGGGGGGGGGGGGCTTCCATAGCCCACTTTCCTTCGCAACATGCACTGACAGAAATCATAGGATCAATCACTTACGTTGTACAACGCCTCGGTAGATTGTAACCCTCCAAGCCGGGTCTGATAGGAACGTTCGAAATGAAGTTTTTGCAGGATCGACACTGAATAGTGATGTTCGTCGCCTTGGCGCGGATCCCGGAAGCTGCGATACAAATTCCGGTGATCTTCACCATGTTTGAAACTTGGGCGGACTGAAAAAATAAAGATGTTGTGCAATGAAGCCACGACAAAGAACCGTGCCTAAGTTCCCGCGAATTCCGCTGCCCGCAATTACGATATAGAGTGAAAAGTGCTCCACGTGACACACTTCATACGGCTGATTGGATTTCTGAGAAGAAACCACGTAGACTTCCTTTTACGAACTACTTCAGTATATAAGACCAAAAACGGAACCCTTCCAAGCCTTACCAGGCATTGGACGAAAATGATCCTAAATAACGGGTAAAGAACACACCGCTCTTCTGAAGAACAGGTAGTGTAAGCAGGGACGTCCCGACATCTTCCTGATAAGGGGGGGGGGTCAGAATTTTAAAGGAATTTTTCGAGGTTTTACCTGATTTTTTTTCAGGTTTTACCGGACATTCTCCGTAATGACCATCTCTGCAAAACTTTAAATTACCGTTGTGTTCTGACTTCTACTATGTGTTACAAACAACAAAAAATAGGCTCGTTAAAGTTTTACTGAAAAGGCAGCTTATTTTTCATCCTGACATTTGAATACTGAGATATTTTGACACATCTGAGGGATTTTGTATTGTTCCACCTCTTGTAATAACATTCAGAGTGTGCGATGCTTGCTAGATAAACCAGAATTCATCCAGACGCGGAATATTTGAATTTAAACAAAGGCCTGCATTTCCAGGGTTAAAGATGCGACACTGTATTAGCGACTGTACTGTATTAAAGTAGGAAAATGATTTTAGGGTATGTCTTGCAGTGAATCTGATATTTTCATTTTATTCTTCGGACGTGGCTTACATTTCTAGTTGGTAACAGAAGCACATAGGGGTATCAAAAACCCGAAAGAATAAGACCATTCTATGAAATAGACTATCCCTGGATAACGGAGAAACGAAGTAACGCATTGCTAAGAAGTACTTCCCCTTTTACTGAGGTTACAGGGATTGTCTTGGCCAGCTTGAACGCTGTCCATACTAGTAGTAAGACATGTTACAATTCAAAGAATGTTTTCTTTTTGTTTGTTTCCAGGCTCTCCTGGCGACTTTTGAGATCATGTCGGAACAAGGCTAACTCCTCTTTGACCTCTTCTCGGCTTATCAACGGTGAGGAGCCGAGAAAGCTGTCGAAATTGGAGCACACGGTACAGTGAAATTATTCCTGGAACAGTATTTGTAGTTGGGGAAATGACGGACTTCATTAGGTTGCATAATTCTTGAAAGCTACGGAAAGTTAGGATATTGCCGGAATCACGCCATGAATGTTCCGGTACGCTATGTTGTCTGTCTGCAAGAATCACTCTGGTAAGTTGTGTGCCGGAGTCATCCTGGTAAGCTGTGAGTCTATACTTATCCGGTAAGCAGCAAAATTCGGTAGATTCCCTGAGCCAAATTATGGTTGATTCGGTGGAGCTAAGTCCGGTAGATTCCCCCATCCAGCCTCCAGTAAATTCCCCGAGAGAAGTTCCGATAGATGCCTTGAGAAAGTTTTCGTTAGATGCCCTGAGCAAAATTCCGGTAGATTTCCCTGAGCAAAATTCGGTAGATTTCCTAAGCAAAATTCCGGTAGATTCAAAAATTCTAGTAGATTCCGTTGGGCAAAGACCTGTATATCCCATGACCCAGCCTCCAGTAAACTCCCTGAGACGAGTTCTGGTAGATTCCCTGAACAAGGTTTCGGTAGATGCCCTTAGCAAAGTTCGGGTAGGTTCACTGACCAATAATCCAGTAGACTCAATAAAAATCATCAAGTTCAGCTGAATTTGACAAATTTTGACTGGCGCGGTCGCCGCAGCAGTCAAAATTTACCGGAAAATTTATCCCCCGCCCTCGGGACGCCCCTGAGTCTAAGACCCTGATGGAACGCCTGAATCGCCTTTATTGACGGAATGTATCGTCAATGTATTTTCCTGAAGGTTGCAAGAGACATTTTTTTAAAATTTCAGTAACAGCGAAAAACGCTTTCAGCTTTAGGCCAGGAAGGGCCTAAAAGTCCCAGAAAGGAAAACTGAAATTTCTACCAGACATACAGTAGAAGTATGCTTATTTGAACGTTTGTTGACTTTGAACTTTGCAATTTTCATGCAGGTGCTGTGACTAAAGTTAACTACCAGTTAGCCAAAGTAGGTAATTAAGGCCTCTGAAAACATCTGAATAGGTATTTTAGATCTTCATTCTACCATCTAGCCCAAAACTGCACTGTTCAGATTTAAGTAAATGTTCGAATAATGTACAGGACACAGCTGCGGATAGGGCACAGCTAACAAATAAATTTGGTGAAAAATGTCGCTTATAATCTTTTGGAAAAAGACGGTCGATCTTGTCAGCACCCTGAGAATGTGTAGCTTAAGTTGATATGTATTAATAATTTGTAGTGACGACGACAAGCTAAAGCTTAACCCCAAATATATACATGAGCCCAAGCTGACTTTGAAACATATATTAAGTTTTGTTTCTTCCCCGACGTTAACCCTGAAGATTGAGAGCCTGACAAGGACCCTTGCCAAGAAGAGCCAAAATATCGCTGCTTAAGCACCGTAGCTGACGTATCCGTTGTATGTATTATTTGAATATAATTATATGTTCTTGGTAATACTGGTCTTTCAGAAACTCCACGAATGTTTAAAAACGGAGTTTTACCTTTAGCTCACGAATGGGTACCGGGTTGGCGTCCGATTTTATAATGACTTGGATGTCATCAATTTTTTCCTCTCCAACGGGGCGAGGTCGAGTGATATCATCCGCAACCTCTTTTGTAGCCTCCTCAAACTAGAAATAAAAATCATTATGGAAGATATTTGTGAGATAGATTCAAGCTTCAAAGATGGGCATGCCTCACAGAATATATTTAAAGGCCCTGTCTTACCTATAATACTAACGCAACCTACTTCCATAACCACTCCATATATTTATAAACCCGGAGACCCCAATTCCGTACGGTATACTCTAATCCCTCTAATAAACCACGCTGATTTTCTCACTTGCCATGCTTACTACCTTCGATGTGTATCACGCTACCGACGGTTGTCTGCGAGAAGTTTTTCCATTAGAAAAAACAGTTATGTAAATTTTTTCCCTGTTCGCTATAATTCAACGGGTCTCGGAACAGGCTTAAAACAGCCAAAACGTGGGTTATTTGTTGAAAGCACAGCTTAGTTTTAAAGTATTCAAATATTTTAATAATAATAATAATTTAAGTGCAGCAAAAAGGCTATCGCCTCTATAAATTTCTCGAGATACTATGTACACTAAATAGAATTTCAGCCAGGTGACGATTCACACCTGCTCTGAACTGATTAATATTTTCGGCATATACCACACTTTCAGGGAAACTATTCCAGTATTCAACTATCCGAGCCTCGTTTTTGTTTCATGCTGCAGGTCCACTTCTCGGCCGATTCCGGACTGATTCTTTCTACATACGTTTTTGCACTGCAGCACTTCCCGAGGAAGACGGCGGCGCTCCTCGAGAATCACGGACTTGCTCCTCGACCAAGTCCGTGCTTCCCTGCAAGATGCTGCAGCGCTGCCGCTTCAACCAAGAAGAAAGGGAATCCAAAAACGCATATTATGCAAAAGCAAAGAAGTACTGCAGCAGCGACGAGGCAGCGCTATTGCAACAAAAACGAGGCTCCGGTTTCTGAAGCTCCATTTTCAAGTGTCTTTTCAAAAATTTTCATCACGCAGTTTCAAGCTCTGTCCTCTGAGACCGTTGTGGTTGAAGGTGAGGACATCATCAGGCCTTATGTTATTATAGTAACTATGAAAAATCTCAAAAGTTTCGATAAGACCACCTCGGAGAAATCTATAAGATAAACTGAGTAATTGTAATTTTTCAAGCCGTTTTTCGGAAGGCAGATGACAAAAGACTGCCACTGTTTTTGTTGCTCTTGCTGCTGCATCGCCATATTCAATTAGTGGGCGAGCTAAGGCCTTAAATAAAATAGGAAAAGGGTAATTGTCCCTGAATGTAAATGTCTTTCTCATAATATTCACAATTCTTGTAGTTTTCTTGATGATAGTTTCGTAATGTGTTGAAAATGTTATGTCTGTTTTCCTACGCTCAGAGGTGCTTATCGAAATCGTCCTTCCGTCCAAGATGTACCGATGGTCAAGGATGGGGGGGGGGGGGGGTCAAGATGAAGGTGGTGAAATTTATCGGTATAATGGCCCATTTAGTCATCCACTGGCAGATCTTTTCAAGGTCTTTTTGAAGAGACTCGGCATCATTCAATCCCGTTATGCCTCTGTAAAGCTTAGTGTCTTCAGCGTATAGCATAACCGGGGAGGTGTTACCTTCGGTTACGTCATTTATATAAATGTTAAAGAGAAGGGGACCGAGAACAATTCCTTGCGGTACTCCGCTAAGAAAATTTACCTCCGCGGTGATAAGCTGGCTATCTACTTGTACTCGATATGTTCTGGAGGTTCGGAAATTCTTTGTCCAAGCTAAATTTCGTCCGTTCACACCCAAGCATTTCAGTTTCAAAAGTAGCCTTTTGTGCGGTACTTTATCAAAGGCTTTTCGTAAGTCAATATAGAGAACATCCATCTCCGCGTCGATCATTGCTCTCCAGGCTTCACCGGCGAATAGAAGCTGAGCTTCTGCAGATCTCCTGCGCATGAATCCAAACTGGCTTTTGGAATTGTGAGTCAGAAGTCGGCAGAGGTGATCAGCAAGGAGGGATAGTGATAATGTGTGTTTTTTCCCTATGTATATGGCAACGGCTGAAGTAAATAAGTAAAATAAATAAATAATATTAATAATGGGTTCTGTTTATGGATTATGTTTGAAGAGCCTGTCGTTTAAGGTTTGCGTTTACCTTTTAACTTACATTTATCTTTTAGGGTTAAGGTTTAACCCTTCGCTGAGTGGTGAGCTGCATGAGATTAGCGCTCTGCATGAGATTAGCACTCGAGATAATCTGCTGATTGACAAGTTCGGTGCTTGAGGAAAGATGTACTACACTCAGCTTCACTGTGTGGAAGTTGTTACTAACATTAGAGCTACGCGCGAAAGCAGATTTCGTGTCCTATACAATAACTTTTCAACTGCATGGGTTCAGGTGGGATTGCAGTGCATCGTCAATATTCGTAGGTGGAGCAGTTCCTTGTTTTCCAGAAATTAGGCACTTTCCTGCTCTTTCTCTGCAACGCGGTCCTTCAGTCTCAGAACCCGTCCCGGCTGGCCCGTACATGAAGCTAACGCTCCCAATATGGTGGTCGTGGGGGAAGTGCCTGTTTTGCAATTTTCCCCTGTTGGAGTAGTGTAGGTTAGTGTAGCTGTTATTTTTATTTATTTTTTTCAGGTTTATATGGCCCTTGCTCGCCGCCGATTCAGTTAAATAAATAAACAATTTCCCACCACGGGCATACAGGTGCTGCATTCCAGTTCAAGTTCCTCGGAAGACAAAACTCCTATGCCATAACTCTCGCGTAATTCTCCTAGTTTGAAAGTTAACTGCCTATTAAAAGCAATTTTGACAAACATTGCCAACAAACGTTGTTTCTGATTGGTTTGTACAGTCCGAACCTCCAACGGAGCCAATCGCGCGATGCGAGAGGCCTGTGATTCTGATTACAGTAGAGGTATACTTCTTAGAAAGTCACTGAACTCTGGGTAGTGGCTGAGAGAAAAGTGAACTACCAGTTGGCCAAAGTAGCAAAGTAAGTGCTCCTACGAACATCAGAATGTTCGTAGCTTTGGGTCTTTATTTAACCATCCAGCCCAAAGCTGCACTGTTCAAAGAAGCCCAGATTTACTGGTGAACAACTGATGACTTACCAGGGCGACATACTCTGTAGGCTGCTTACGAAGCTTGTCTGCTAAATCCTCATCATAGCTCTGGAGGTCTTCAACAGATACTTCAATATAGTATTGCCTGAGGTTGTAGTGTCTTCGGAGCATGTCTCTGAAAGGAAATGGTTTTGCAACGGTTAATAAATTTTTCCATTCAGGGACAAATGGAGGGTGCATAATCATAAAACTCCGTAGAGAGCTTTTTACAATCCAACTCACTGTTATATTTCCAGAAGTTGCTGCATAGATTTATTCAAACAATGTTTACAACGGATACGTCAGCTACGATTCTTCATCAGCGATATTTCGGCCCTTCTTCGCAAGGGTCCTCGTCAGGCTGTCAATCTTCTGGGTCAACGTCGGCTGCATAAAGAAAAATTGCGCAGGAAGTGTCGACAGAAACCCGCTAACATGAAAGTTACGTCCCTGGTAACAAAATTTGTCGCTAAATTAGCATGTTTTAGTTATTTGTGAAGCTAGAGGCGCCATTATCACCATTATCTTTATTTATTTATTAATTATTAATCGGAAAGCAATCTGGGGTAACTTAACAGTTCTCACCACAAATTAGTCAGACAAATACCAGCTCATATGGCACTTGTTACGACTAGCTGATACAAGAAAGTGGAAGAGAACACAAACTAAATCTCAGCACTACCCTTACAGTAGTATTTAAAAGTAATTTCCCTGAATAGGATATTTATAGTCGGTAGAAGCTTCAATTATTTATTGCAGGTTCGATCCTTCCCCCACGTTGTCCCTGGAGTTCAACAGCCTGACGAGGACTGTTTCAAAGAGGAACCGAAATATCGCTACCAGAGCATCGTCACTGACGTATCCGTTTCATGCAGTGTTTGAATATATGGATGAGAACGTCACAAAATACCCCTTTTCACCCCCTCTCCCCACCCCGCCGTCAAAAAATGTGGTTCGGAGATGGATATAGGATATCTAGGGATCTCCTCGTACAACATTCATCAAGTTTCACTCACAAAATACGTCATAAAATACCCCTCTCCACCCCCAACCCCGCTGTCAAAAATGAGGTTCGGAGGTGGATACAGGATATCTAGCGATCTCCTCGTACAATGTATTTCGGAGGTGGAAAGGATATCTAGGGATCTCCTCCTATAACGTTCATCAAGTTTCACTCTAGCCTGAGCATTTCCGGGAAATGTCTGGTACCCGAGTCTAGTACACTAGCCCCTTCAGGGGTTTTTTGGGTGCTAGACGTTCAAGCACTGTACCTTGGGTTTCATGCATGGTGCATGGATTTCAGTGTACAGTGCATGCATGAAAAACACAGTTTCTGTCATCACAACTGAGCACCAGCTCGGACAGGGCGGAAATTACTACCATGAATCAGAGAAATCAAAGACAATCCTTATCGAATTTTTCACTACAAAAACAAAAGGGCTCGACTGATGATGGAGATGCAAAACCTAACAGCACCCTATCTATTTTCCATGTAGAAAGCCCCAAGAGTCAATATTCTGATTGGCTGCTAGGTAGAAAAAGCTGAGGCACAGGACACTTTGCATGCAAAACCCTTGACTATGTAGAAAAGGAAATGAGGTTTTCACGTCTGTCATCAGCCGAGCAATGTTGTTTTTGTTATGAAAAATTTGATAAGGATTGTCCTTGATTTCTCTAATTCATGGTAGTAATTTCTGCCCTGTCCGAGCCGGTGCTCAGTTGTGATGACAGAAACTGTGTTTTTCATGCTTGCACTGTGTACTGAAATCCATGCACCATGCATGAAATCCAAGGTACAGTGCTTGAACGTCTAGCAACCAGGCATGGTGCTAGACATTTGAGCACCGTGCCTGAAAAGGGGCTAGTGTACTAGACTGTGGTACTCCTTCCAACTCGCCCCACCAAGATCAAATCCTTCCGGGACCCCAAAATAGATCATCTAGGGTAAAAGGCTGTTGTACCTTACAAGTTTCAGCCCAATCAATCGACTTGTTTGATCCCTAGACATGCTGAAAGATTTCCTGGAACCCCCTCAACTCCCCCACCATGGCAAAATCTGGTTCGGACATATTAATGGATCATCTACGCTATCTTCTCTTACACCTATCGGGAATCAGGGCATATCTACAAAATAGGCCTTACTTTGACCCAACAGATCATCATATCAAGTTTGAACAAAATATCTCAACCACTTCGAGCTTTATCGTGCTAACAGACGGACGGACAAAGTATACTAAGTCAAAGTTTACTATAGTTATTGTGCCCTTAGATGGACAGACAGACAGACAAACTTTATTAAGTCACAGATATCATGTCACTAACGTTTTGGGAACCCAAAAACGTTATAACTGGGGTTATCCTACCTGTACTTGTAAATGAAGTTTCCTTCATGAAACTCCAACAAGAAGCCAGCAAACTTATTTTTGACTGCTCTGACATTACTGCGTGTTTCACCGAAGTCTTCATCTGCTCTCATCTCCTCCGGAATGGAGAGAGACATAACTTCTGCTAAGTCATATCCCGCCATCTTTCTTCAAACAACTTTCTGACTTAGTCTAATCCTGACCTGAAAATCACAAATTGGTTTAAAACGGAGGACTGGATCTAGCACAGTCAGAAGTATAACAGACAAGACAAGGATGCACAGTTTCAACAGACAACACTCAACAGATAACACTTGGGATGTAATCTGTTGTCGCAACGACCGTTATGCAGGATATGTTATGCATAACAAGCAATGCCAGGAAGAGCTGAAAAACCGCCAGAAAATCATCTGCTGAATTTTCCCATATCATGACGACAAACAAAAACCCTGGACTAGGTACCGCAAAGAATAATTGTAATAATAAAAAGTAATAGGGTGCTCAACATTTGTCATAGAGTAACCTAGAGATAGGCTACACTTTTCGAATATTACCTAACTTGGAACAGTGCCGAAGAATGTATGCATATGAAAATCAAACCTAGCAAATACTCATCCGCAGTACCTGCCCAGTACAGAGTGCAAAGCAAACAGCAATTTCAGTAAAATAAAGAATAAACTAAAGCCACAAACTGTCATTCTCTGAATCTTCAACTCGTTATTGCTCAGCTTATTTATGTACTCTGTAGTATGTACCCTTTCCATGCCAGGTTATGTATGGTCCAGGATACCTTGCCATTTGCACCATTCCATGAATGAAATATATGCATTCAATTCCCACCATTTCTTACCAAATGTGTAAAATTGGGCCTTTACTGATAGGTCTAATTATTCTGTACAACATAACATTGACGAAGTTGCGTGTTGTCGAATGCCTTTCTTCTAAAGACCTGCTGACCATGGCCATTTCTTTTGAACCCTTCTCAGATTTATTTGCAATACCAGGTTAACCTTAATAGCTTGAGCGTGACAATTTGTGCCAGAATTGCACCAGCATATTTCTGTTGCATGTATTTGTGCCTTTGCGATTTTGTTTTGCACCAGGCAATTCTTCAAAGAAGAAATAGAAGTAAGTGGATGACTTTTGATATCAATTCACTTGGTCACAATGGATGTATTTTAATGTTCCATCCACATTCCTTGGGAATTAGTCTTTATTTACAAAAGTTTGCTAGGGGTGATACAAATACATGGGTGGCACAAATAGCATGGTATCCTGTACTATGGTGTCTGGCTTTTCAATGACTTTCAGCACTATTCAGCTATCCATGATATTCCAACAAATAAATTAAAAAAGAACTAGGCAGTCTGACAAGAATAACTGATGTCTAGGGGCGTCATGTAGGCTATGGGAGGCGGACCCCCCCCTCCCCCCCCAATGCCCCAATGTTGTCGGCCGGTCAATAGAAAATGGCCAAGTTGGCCCAAAGCGCCACAATTTTTGATAAAGGATGTCAATTCCGGGAAATAGTCGACTTTTCTGCCAAGGTCGTTTTTTTTAACAATAGATTTTTTGTAAAAGCTATAGTTTTTTCTTACAATAAGTAGATTTTTTGCAAAAACAATCATTTATTTCCCAAAACCAGCCATTTTTTCTGCAAAATTACCAGCCAGTTGGTAAATACCTTGCCGACCCCACCCATTTTGGCTGCTGATGTCAAGTTCTAAATTCAATCTTCCTTAGTGACTGAGACAAACTGAGACAAAAAGAAGTCATTAAACAATTAAACAGTCATTCAACAAAAATATTAACAGAGGCAAACAAAAAAAATAAGGTTCAAGGTTTTTTTATTCTTACTACAGCTCATACATAAACATTAATAATATGATACTCCGCACTTACAGTTATTTCATGGTTTGAACCGGAGAGAAGAAAAACATCGAATGGTTCAAACCCTTCCATAAAACAAATTGATGGGGGTAACTGAAAACCAGCATCACCAGAGAAAAACACATAAAAAAAAAAAATAAGTAAACATGAAATAAACCAATCTCTAACTGTTAATTATATATTCTTAAACTTGTTAATGCAGTGTTAATGAGAACTTGGGATAGTTGTTTTTTTATACTATGAAGGGATTTTGTAGAATCAATTTTAGGAAATACATAAAAGGACAACAACTTGTTGTTGAACAAGGTGGTAACCTAGGCAGAACCTAGGCTATGCAATTTAGAGGAGTGTTCAAAACCTAGGGCCTAAGCAAGCACTAAATCAGCACAAGCATAGCCTTAGCTCAGCCTTATCTAGGCCTCAACTTAGCAGCAACTTAGCAGCAACTTAACAGGACTAGAATTCCTAACTGCAGGTTTACCCAATGTTTGGTAGTTACGAATGATGGCTTTGTGGTAGGTGGACAGGGTGTGCACAATAAACCTTCTCCAGATACGAATTATAACCTATTCTAACCAAACTACTTGCCCAAACAAAAAATCCAGATTCAAGTTCACCTATTTTTGTTTTCGCGCCAGTCGATGATGGTGCTGAAATTAAACCGATCACAACAAACAAGAAACTTTATAGAAACCATCTATCGGTGCATATGGGTAATTAAGTAGCGAAAGAGTTTTAGAATTCTCGAATTTAGAATTTTTTCCTTGGATGAGTGGACTTTCCTTGTACGACCATAGGTAAACGAACCATGATAATAAAGACTAAGCATGTTTTTTGTAATTTAATGCATTATTTCGCAAAACATTCCACCGGCTTTTACATCAAGAAATCAGCCAACAGAGAAATATCGTCGGTTTGACAGATCGATAAATTCCGCGCTCTCGAGATCGTCGCTACCGGCGCCGATGGACCCGGGAGTCGGGACCACAGGTGGCGAACCTGTTTGTTCATTGGCACTTGGGAAATGTTTTGTAACTGTTCTTTCGTGGCTTTTGCTCGTTTTTATGGCACTTGCCCTTCGGCCAAGTGCCATATAGCGATCGCAATTTCTGTCCGTCTGTCGGTCTGGGTTTTTCTAGTTCGCAATTATCGCAATTTCTGTCTGTCTGTCGGTCTGGGTTTTTCTAGTTCGGGCACTTCCACATAAGCTAGGACGTTGAAACTTGACATGCATATTAAGGATGGACCGACGGCTAACAAGACCAAAGATTTCGACGGGATCCCAAAAATGTAATATTTGATAAAGACAATTTGGTCTTGTAGATATCCGGTTTCATCAAACGTTCCCTTCGAGAGCTATCGTGCGTACAGACTGACTGACAGCGAATTGTTGCCATCCTGAATCATGTCTCCGATCAAGCGGGGTTGTGAGTGAGACCTAGTTTAAACGACTCGGCTTGCCTTTGACTGAAGCTGGGTAGTTCAAAATTTGCGATTTTTTGATTTTTTGAAACTATTCAGATTGTCGTTGACTAAAATGAGTGCCCAGGACATCGGCGAGGCCAAAATCAACGACTGATTCGACTTAGCAAAAGGCAGGGCGAGGGTGAACCCCCCCCCCTTTCGGTGTACCCCTGAGTGTATCGGAAAGAAGGATGTGGCGGTGGTTCCCAAAAGCATCACATTCTTTTGCCACTCTGACAATGCCCACGATTCAGAATGCCCAAGGTTCAGAATGCCCCAGTCAAGGTTAAAATAGCCACAGGGTAGCCACTGCTCAAACTGTCGACAGGGAGCAGGGGCGTCACGACGGGGGGGGGGACGCCCCCCCCCCAATGTTGTCGGCCAGTTGTTAAAAAATAACCTAGTCGACGCGAAGCGCCACGATCTTTCGTCAAAACACTAGATTTGTTCCATGAAAACAGTCGGTTTTCTGAAAATCAGTCGATTTTTCTTGAAAACAGTTTATTTGTATGGCCCTTGCCCTTCGGCCAAGTGCCATATAGCGATCGCAATTTCTGTCCGTCTGTCGGTTGGTCGGTCCGTCGGTTGATCGGTCCGTCGGTTGATCGGTCCGTCGGTTGATCGGTCCGTCGGTTGATCGGTCCGTCGGTTGATCGGTCCGGGTTTGCTAGTTCGGGCACTTCCACATAAGCTAGAACGATGAAACTCGGCAGGCATATCAGGACCCCAAATGATTAAATTGGAAATAGTGACTTTCCCGATCCTGGGGGGAGTGGAGGGAGGGGGAATCCGGAATCTTGAGGTATTTATAACTTTTGAACGGGTGATCGGATCGGATCGGATCTTAATGATCATAATGGTGATCGGATCTGGAAAGAACTCGTGCCTCAGACGGCCCACTTAAAATTCGGACCGGATTTGGTGAATTTGGGGGGAGCTGGAGGGGGGAACCGGAAATCTTTGGGAAAAATATTCTTTGAGCCCAAGCCGACTTTGAAACATTTATTCAAACAATGTTTACAACGGATACGTCAGCTATGATTCTTCGTCAGCGATATTTCGGCCCTTCTTGGCAAGGGTCCTCGTCAGGCTGTCAATCCTCTGGTTCAACTTTGGGGAAAGGAAACAAACCTGTTAACCTGTAGATTACAGGTTTGTTTCCTTTCCCCAAAGTTGAACCAGAGGATTGATAGCCTGACGAGGACCCTTGCCAAGGAATCATAGCTGACGTATCCGTTGTAAACATTGTTTGAATAAATCTTTGGGAAACTTCGGGGAAGGAAACAAACCTGTACAGGTTTGTTTCCTTCCCCGAAGTTGAACCAGAGAATTGACAGCCTGACGAGGACCCTTGCCAAGAAGGGCCGAAATTTCGCTGACAAAGAATCGTAGCTGACGTAGCCGTTGTAAACGTTGTTTGAATACATACTTCTGGAATCCTCCTCCACCTCCCCCCACAGTTTCCGAATCCGGTCTAGTCCTGTCAGTGATGTATCTAGAGCATGAGTTGGTTCTTCGCACCAAGTTTCATCCGATCGCTTCACTCTGAGAGTTTCACACGATTTCCGGTTCTCCCCTCCAACTACCCCCCCCCCCAGATTTGTTGGATCCGGTCCGGACTTGAAACGAGGCATTTGAGACAAGAGATCTTTCCAGATATCAAGTTTCATTAAGATCCGGTCACCCGTTCGAAAGTTATGCATGACCCTATTTTCCGGTTCCGCCACCTTCCCCTCCCCCCACGATGGTCGTATCGGGCAAGTGACTATTTCCAAGTTAGTTTGGTCGGGTCCCTGATACGCCTGCCAAGTTTTATCGTTCTAGCCCACCTGGAAGTACATTAACTACGGATCGCAGGAATTTCGGAACCCCCCTCCAACTCCCCCACAGTGTCCGAATCCGGTCCAGTTCTGTCAGTGATGTATCTAGAGCTTGTGCTTGTTCTTACCACCAAGATTCATCCCGATCGCTCCACTCTGAGAGTTTCACACGATTTCCGGTTCTCCCCTCCGACTCCCCCCAGTTTCATCAGATCCGGTCCGGACTTGAAATGAGACATCTGAGACACGAGATCTTTCCAGATATTAAGTTCCATTATGATCCGATCACCCGTTCGAAAGTTACGAATGTCCCTATTTTCCGGATTCCACCACCTCCCCCTCCCCCACGATGGTCGTATCGGGCAAGTGAATATTTCCAAGCTAGTTTGGTCGGTCCCTGATACGCCTGCCAAGTTTCATCGTCCTGGCATATCTGGAAGTACCCTAACTCTCAAACACCGGACTAACCGACCGACCGACCGACGGAAATGTGATCGGTATATGGCACTTGGCCGAAAGGCAAGTGCCATAAAAACAAACGAACAACTAAACCTACGTTGCCTGAGCAACGTAAAGTGTTGTGGCAACCTTTGTCCGGCGTCGCCGACTAAAGTGTTGTGAGAGCAAAACTTTGGTTTTGTTTCTTCGCTGTCGGTTAAATGCTGAAGTTGTCAACTTATCGAAGCTTTTAAAACGGTATGTTCTAAAAATAAGAATCACATAATTAAAAGCTATTGTTCAGGGTTGCAAAAACAACAACAAAAGAATATGGGAACAAGGAACTAAATTGACTTTGCAGCCAGTTGAACTTTATCCTTTTCAATCGTAGACATCGTGACGGATAAAAACTTGGAACAATATCTTATATAATCTAGTTTGTATTATATGGCTATCCGGAACTTTTCAGGATTAAAATACTATGGATGACACCATTAATTATTACAAAACTACCTCATTGTTTTACATAATCGTTCGTACCCGTTGCGTAAACAGTTAATCCTAGGTTACAGCTATAGACCATCGATACAAACTTTCTAGATCTATAGAAATCGAATACAATGTGCACCAATTTGCAAAAGTTCTAGCCCCTAATGAACCTTCTTACTTACAAGTCCCTCTAGTTTCAAAAAGTTGCAAACCCCTCATCCCTGAAGATGATTGTAGCATAACAGCCGATTATTACTTACAAGTCCCTTGCATGTCTTACAATTGGGAACCAAATTGTTCTTACCATCGAATACACCGGAAACAAATAACAGGTACACCAACTAGCAAAAGCTGAAAACCCTTATTCCCGAAGATGATTATGAGCTAACAGTTGACTGTTACATACAAGTGCCCTACATGTCTCACAACTGGTATCGCCTATTTTTGGTTTCAGTGTGTACCTTACTACTGAAGTCGTCATTCCCTTGAAACTTTCAAACCGGTTTTGTTTCTTCGCTGTCGGTTAATGCTGAAGTTGTCAAAACGGGATGTTCTAAAAAAAATAATCTCATGATCAAAAGCTATTCTTCAGCGTTGTAAAAATAACAATAAATTAAATCGGAAGAAGGGACTAAATTGACTTTGCAGTCAGTTGAACTTTATCCTTTTCAATCGTAGACATCGTGACGGATGAAAACTTGTAACAATATCTTATATAATCTAGTTGGTATTATATAGCTATCCGTAAGTTTTCAGGATTAAAATACCATAGATGACACTATTAATTATTATGAAACTACCTCATTGTTTTACATTTTCGTTTGTATCCGTTGCGTAAAAAGTCAATCCTAGGGTACAGTGATAGACCATCGACACAAACTTTCTTACCGTCAGATTTATTCAAATCGAATACAATGTGCACCCGTTTGCAATAATTTCTAACCCCTCGTCAACCGATTCCTGCTTACAAGTCCCTCTCCTGTGATAGACATCAAGTTCACCGAAAACAAATAATGTGTACACCAGCTAGCAAAAGTTGCAAGCCCATCATCGCTGAAGATGAGTGTAGCATAACAGCCGATTATTACTTACAAGTCCCTTGCCTATCTTACAATTGGGAACGGAACTGTTTTTACCATCGAATACACCGGAAACAACTAACAGGTACACCAACTAGCTACAGCTGCAAACCCCTCATCGCCGAAGATGATTCTGAGCTAACAGTCGACTGTTGCTTACAAGTCCCCTACATGTCTCACAACTCGTATCGCCTATTTTAGGTTTCAGTGTGTACCTTACTACTGAAGTTGTCAACCCCTTGAACATTTAAAACTGGTGTATCTCATGAAGGAATTTTTGTACAAAAAATAGATGACATACACTTTGATTAGCTTATCAAGGGCTATCGATTGTCGTCAAAAAAAAAATCTATCTATCGTAGGCCAACTTTCTAACGGCACCACTTAGAAAGGAACAAAGGATAAGCCCTAGTTTCTTTAGCAATGAGAGAACTTTAAAAGTTTAAGAGGCACATTCGATGTCATTTCTCTGCCGCCAATCCAAGTGCAAAAGAACGAATAATAAACTCCGCTGAAATCGCGAACAGACAAGCATAGAAACAATAGATGGCAGCACTTTCGGACCCGTGGGAAAAAGCGACTTTTTGTTTCTGTAGATTTTTCTATTTATCACTCAGAGAAGATAATGTTGGCTGTGGGGCTGGGTAACTGCCGCATATATTTAACACTTATTGATTTTAGTCCATCATCAACTTGAAACTGGTGTTGCCTGCTTGCGTGCTAGAACGGAGCTTTCCACTCGAAAGCAGAAACATGGCTTGATGAAACGAAAGGTTCGCTACACAACTTCATATAGTCCTCTCTGACATGGGCTATACTCCACTTAACTTCGCACACCGTAGGCTCTGGCTCGAGGACAAGCAAAAACCATCCTTATTGGCCCGAGGCAAGAGTTCTACGGAGCTTTCCAAAATGTAATGTCATATTCATCAATCCGGCCTAAGGTCCACACTTTCCGTAAAAACCGCACAGGTTAGACCCTTACCAGTTACTAGGAATAAAATGAAACCGGAGTCATAGGAAAAAAAAAAAAAAAAAAAAAAGAGGACAAAACCAAAGTGTTGCTCTCGCAACACAACAAGTTTTCCGGTTTCAGCCGGATTCCCAGTGATCTATACGTCCGGTGAGAAAATGATTGTCATATGCGAATTCAGCATGTCTACTTACCCGTAAATCGAACATCTTATCCAATTTAAATAAAACTTTTGCTTTAAACAAATTCCCGGGTTTTGGCCGGATTCCGGCCGAACTAATTGTCCGGCGAGAAAATAATGTTCATATTCGGACTCAGCACGTTTCCTTGCCCATAAATTAAACCTCCAATCAACTTCATATTATACTTTTACTTTTCACAAATTTTCCGGTTTTCGCCGGATTCCGGGTGAACTATTTGTCCGGCGAGAAAATAAATTTCATATTCGGATTCACCATGATTCTTTACTTCTAATTCGACTATTTTATTAGCTTTTAAACAATATTTGTTGTTCCCTTAATTTCAAACCCCTCCCCCATCCCTAAATATAGATCTGCATAGCCCATCGTCGAATTTGACCTGTACTTTGACCTAAAGAGTCCTCGTGCCAAATTTGATAAAAAAATATCTCAGCCCTTCGAGAGTTATCGTGCTAACAGACGGACGGACGGACAGACGGAGAACTTTTGCGATGTCATAGGTCTCTCTCCGCTTACGTAGGGATCCCAAAATCTAGGGTAGTCTTTACCAGAGCAGAATTTACCATGCATAAAGCCGGTCTTGTCTTGATTAAACCACAGTAATTAGCAAGCTCTGCGAGAGCCCAGGAGGCAGAGTTGAAGAATCCGGTTCTTGTATGAAAGTATTGACGAACAGTTAGTATCTTTGCAGCTACGACTATTACTCGATCATTGTTGTCAAATCTGATTTCGTTGCCGAGGGTTCAAATTCTCACTATTCGAGGAAAAAGAATGGTAAGTAAGATATTTCGTATTAAGCATCCTTCGACCCAAGCTGACTGCGAATCATATTAAACTGCGCCGAACGGACACGTCAGCTGAGAATTGGTCTAGAAATATATCACGGGTTCGTTCTTCGAGGACCTTTTGGCAGAAGGGATGACATATCGCTACAGGAGGGGTAGCCTACCCAAGCTCGAATTTTTACAACCTCAAACTTGGCCTAAAAAGGTTAAGAGAAAAGATCATTGCAGTCCGAACAAGGTCCTAACTATAAAAAAAGACGACCTGGATGACCTAGGGTAAATTTAGGAATGCACAGAAGTTTGCATGTAGTATTTTCAGGCCAAGTTCGAGGTTATATAAATTCGAGGTTCACAATCCGGATTCTCCAAAATACGTATTCTCTGACAATCCAGATTATGAAAAATTGTTTTCTCTGACAATCCTGATTCGTCCTCGGATCGTTGATTTGGGAACCTTGCAACGGAGAAAGATCGTCAATTTGTCGTTTCGTAATCTCAGATAGTCGATTTGCCTATTTCTCTGACGAATCAGTTATCTCGGATTACAATCCGGGATTGTCTCGGAAAAACGCCTTAAATCTCAGCTAACGTCTCTGGTTCGTTTCGCTGGCGAAAATGTTTGGGCGGGGGGGAGACAAGATATTTACCGACTGCGGCTGGTCATTTTGCCGACTGTTTGTGCAGAAAAAATGACTGTTTTCAAGAAAAACGACAGTTTTGGCGAAAAATCGACTGATTTCCAGAAAACCCGATGATTGTTTTCATGAACGAACCAACTGTTTGTACGAAACAACTTTTTACTGACTGGCCGGCAACATTGTGAGGGGAGCGTCCCCTACCCCCCTCCCCCCCCCATACGTGACGCCCCTGTCGCTGAGAATGTTTTGCTGTGGTTTTTGGCCAGCGACACGATAATTGGGGTATGGAATCCAAATTTTCCCATTTTTCCTGAAACTATTAGTAATAAATATTCTTTGAGCCCAAGCTGACTTTGAAACATTTATTCAAACAGTGTTTACAACGGATACGTCAGCTACGATTCTTCATCAGCGATATTTCGGCCCTTCTTGGCAAGGGTCCTCATCAGGCTGTCAATCCTCTGGGTCAACGTCGGGGAAGGAAACAAACCTGTAATTATCGTTTATTTCGAAATTTCCCTAAAAAAATGAGGAGTACAATGACGGTTCTGGTCCAGTAGCAAGGTATTCAGCGATTTTACATGAGGGCTAAGAACTTGTTATTACATTTTATTTCCGTGACATTTTTTTGTTTCATAAATTGATTGGTATTACCGTATCAGCTCTTTTTTTTTTCATTTTTGTTTGTTTCAATCAACCAAATTGATTCCCAAATAGCCTAAAGCTAGAGGAATAAAATATTTACGAAATAGACAAAAGCGAAACAAATTAATTAATACACTTACAAGATATGACCAGAAAAAAACGATGGGATGAAACTATGTAAAAAATGGGGCAGCAGAATTAACAGGATATGGAGAAAACTGATTGCCAGTGTTCCAGTCGTTCCGGACCGACGCACGGACGACGGGAGGAGAGGGGAGAGTAGACGGCCCATCTGGGGACAAGGGGGGGGAGGAAGCAAGTGAGTCAATTGGTGAAAACAGTGGCGTTGTTCCGGGTCCTTGCAGCTTGCCTTAAAAGGTCAAAGTTTGGTCAGAGACCTTCTTAAGATCAACTTTCCACAACAACCTGTTATAATTTTGTCAAATCACTTCGTTCCTCACAGATTCTGTAATGTGATGGATACAAAATGACGCCTCTTCTGAATGAGATGGGGTTTGCGAAGTTGGATTTCCGAAATAGTAATTTGCCAACCGATCTACTCCCTCATGCTGTGAACAGGCGATCAGGTTTGCCCGGCTGAATTTTCTGCACTTTCATTACCAAGCTGACACAATCTCAACTTTTCCGTATGGCAATGAAGATGAATAGATGGCTGAATTTATTCCCGAAAAGCCCGTGGGACCATGGCGGGGAAACAAAGTAACACTAAAAACCTCAAGATATACACCAAAAGGAGGAAACCCTTACTCCAAAAAACGCTCCCGATGCTCCTTAGCCTGCTTGAGGAACCTCGAAGCCGACGAAGGTCTCCAAAATTTTTCTTCCCCATTTAACCAAATCCTCTTCCTCCATCCTATCGTGCCCAAATGGAACTGATGTTGGTACTGAAAATCTTGGCAGGAATTCCAGAGCACCCGACCTGGGTCGTCTGTCGAAAGCATCAAAGGAAACATAAAAGTAATGCTGCCTTTTCCTCCTAGGTTGCAGAAAAGCTGACCGGTGACGACAGAGCCACACAGCTCAGCCCACTGAAGGAGAGTGGTTGGACAGAGGTTGACGGTCGTGATGCCCTCTACAAGGAGTTCATGTTCAAGGACTTCAATCAGGTAATTTATCCCTGTTCAAGTTCAGGGCCATCATGGGATGAAGCTCCTCAGTCATACTTGTGGGAAAAGGTTTTGTTTGGTTTTCCCACAAGGGAACGCTAGTCTAAACTCGTTAAGAGCAGGTATACGCTTTTCCCATGTTAAAAGAAAATTTATGTTTCAAGTTTGTGAGACCAGCAGGACGGTGGCGGGAAAATTCCAAGATACCCATTTTGTAGTATTTTTTAAGGGCTACAAAAAGGACGGAGCAGTTTTTAAAGCCGAAACGCCTTTCGCCAGGTATGCTAGAAATAAGAAAAAGTCTGGCTTTTCCTTGACCGGTTTGTGAACAGCTTGGGTGGACCGTATCTGGGCAAATTTGGAATCTAACGGTAGCTAACATGGTCGGGTATAAAATAAACGGAAGGGATTTTCGAATTTTCCTTTTCTGTAGTTACAGTACGTTCATTTCTCCAAACGTCACTTTTTCCCGGTACATTTTTCGTAGCATGGGTTGTTATCACAAGTATGATCGACACCGCTTAAAGCATTGTCCTAATTGGTGTAATAAGGCGTATTACCGCGTATAAGACTTATTACAGATTCCTCTTTTCCTCGGAGCGCGCTGTAATAAGGTGAATAAGAAGAATAGACTAGCGTTCTATTCTGGCTTATGCAGGGCCAATCAGATCGCTTGGTTGGTTCGCCAGCGGGCCGAGGAGAGGCGCAGCGTCGTCAGGGTTGCCAAGGGAAGCACAACAGTTCTACTTTGTTGGAAGCTAAAGAAACAACTTTTCTTAACAAAAACACGTTTTTGTTCTATTACGACGGCTTTTCGTTAGTTCGAGGACCAATGCTGTCCATCCGTTATTTTAATAGCTTTTTTACAGTATAATTTGCGTTATATTGTACTCGTGTACTTCAAGTAGTACCAAGAACCTTTTCGGATATTTTTTTAGCTCGAAAAATTGTATTACCTCGGCAACACCGGAAGCCGCATTGATAAGAACCTCTTGGGTTGTATTTGAACAGGCGTGTGTGTTAAGACGTAGACATCGCGTATAGCGCTATTCACCTTATTACACCAATTAGGACAATGCTTAACCCGTACGGAAAACAGAGGCTATCAAGGAGGTGAAGAGGGGAGCTCATCTGAATTTTCATTGTGTTTGACCGAATTGGTTGCATGAAGAAATTCAACCAGGACAGGAAATTCTAGAAAGAAGTAAGAGACTCAAGATGGCTGAATTGATTATCATTCGGAGTAATTACGGCGTTAGCTTAGCTGAGCTCAGACCAACTTCAATTCCATCATTCATCCCCTTATCCACATGCCCCAGAAGAAAGCAGTTGTAGGACAAGTTAGTCCAGACTCCAGATCTCAGTTGAGACTTTTGCGATCCAATAACATCAGTGACACCTTATTGTCCGTCTGTCTGTAACAACTATATTGTGATCAAATTAGGTGCGAGGACACTTCGGGTCAAAGTTAAGTCGCGTTTGTAGATAAACCGGGTTGTCTGGACAGCAAAAAATCACCAGGACAGAACGTTCTCATGAGGTCCCGTCCCTAAACGAAAGGTACCCGTGTAACATCCGAGGCTGATTTTGAAGCTTTCTGTTGTCATATACCGACGGCTTTTCCGTAGGTCGGTGCGCTGATCTTGAGATAGGATACTTCCAGGTGGGCTAGGACGGTGAAACATGACAGGGTTCTGACTAGATAGACTTGGAAATGGATCCGACCATCCAGGGAGAAACTGAGGAGGAGGGGGGTCGGGAATCGTTGGCACATATAATTTTCTAAAGAATTTCCCGATGTTAATGGCACTTGATATAGTTGGCAAGAGCACATGTTCCAGACGACTGATAAGTGTGGCGGAAGTAGGAGGGAGCAATTTTGTGGTCCACTGAGAATGCAGACATTGGGACGGGATTCTGCTGGAAGGACAATCATAAGCACTAGTTGAATCTTTGTAAAAACCGGACCGGATCAGGGGACTTTAGAGGGGTGGAGTGGAGTAAGAGGGGTGGCGAGTCCCAGAAAGCTTGCGATATAAACGTCTCTAGAAAGGGTGATCCGATTGGAGTGGAACTTGATAGTTGATAAGACTGCATATTTCCTGCTACATGCCTGGACCGGAGACGACCGTTGTGGGTGAGTAAAAGGGGACCCGAAAATCGTGTGACAACGTTTAAGGTGAAGGGATTGAGACGGAGCCGGACATGAAGGACTATCAAATTTATCGAGAAAGTTGGAAGAGCCATCCGACCTTGAACAGCGCGACCTTGGCTGATATGATGTATCGATACAGATACGTGCCAACTAGCCTTGCGAGCGCCATAGTTTTCAGCTCTTGTTATAAGACCTAGAGTTTTTTAAATACATATTAATTCAACGACTACGCCACGGAATAGGACCCTTGCATACTGTAATTAGTTGATCTGGCTAGGGGCGGCCGAGGTTGCCTCCTCCTTTTCTGGTAAATACCTTAGCCGAGACAATTGTTTGTTGTTTTTTTCTTCTATTTTTGAGGTAAATTGTCCATATGCTAAACCACTCGTACCAAATCCGTATTTTGTCTCCAAATCAGTAATGCGATACCGGTGTTTTCCATAAATAATTCGTGTGAAACAAAACACATCAAGAACTGAAAGCTCATACGAAGCTTGCAAGGATAGACAGCATGTTCCAGAATCCTCGCCCCCCTCCCCTCCCAGCCTCCCACAGGAGAGGTCGTCTCTGGTCCAGACATCTATATCCCGTGGCCTAACCTCTGTTTTGAGAAGTCTCACTCCAATACCTCCAAGAACCTGAACCATCTGTTTGGTCCCTAAGCATGTTGGAAAATTTCCGAATTCCGAGTGAACTACTTGTTCAGCAAGAAAAGAACAATTCAGAAACGAATTCAGCGTATCTTATTATCACTATTAAGAACATCTAATCAACTTCAAATAAAGCTTTAACTTAAACAAAATTTCCGGTTTCAACCGGATTCCGGACGAATTATATGTCCAGGTAAAAAATGATTGTCATACATAGACTCAGCTTCTTTTCTTAGCCCTAAGTCTGTCATCTAATCAACTTCCAGTTAAACTTCCACTTTTAAAAAAATTTCCGGTTTGGCTAGATTCGGGGCCAATCGCCACGGGGACGTTTTGCCATGGGGAAGATTTGTCATGGAGGCGTTTTGCGCACGCGGACAATTCGCAAAAAAATCAACGAAGAAACCAACGAAAATGGGGTTTGTAAACGCCAACGAATGTAATGAAATAAAAGGCGAACATTTCGGGAGGACAACCGCCTCCCTTTTGGCAATTCGGTCATAATCTGGAGTAGACCGGAAATGCAGGACACGATTACCGGGAGGACCTCGTAAAGTGTAAAATAGTGATGTCTACAGAATCTGGCGAAGACCGCAATTTTTCAAGATTGATTCTCTAACAAATCCAATACCTCTAAGCATTCGGGATCCCATAGCAACTTTCAGCGTTGATACTAGGAAACGGCACGCTTTCTCGCACGTTCGCTTGTCATACAAGCACTCTTACTCGACGAGTCAGTATTAGCAAGCTTAATGCTTCAGGCACTTCAAGGATGCAAAAAAGCAGCAATTTAAATGTGATGCAAATGCGATTTGGGGTCAGTGTCACAACCCAAATCCCTCTGGTGACCTCTGAGGCTTAGATAGACATCGCACAGATGGAGTCCTTTGACTTTGACCTGTTCACCGACAAAAACCCTCTCTGAATCGGCCATAACGAGTTTAGACTTGCGTTCCCCCTTAAGCTGAAGATACTGCACTGACAACCGTAATGCCGTCGTAACCCTGCTCGTCCAGACCCGGCGTGCTCTCATTGTCTGAAAATCGCAAAACATGGCGGTTACGACACGTTATGATGGCTTCCGACAGCTTACTATTGCCAGTGGAGGTCCTACCTAAATATCTGCTAGGATATGTGTTTCATAAATCCCTTCAGCAGAATAAAAGTACGAACCTCCCTGACGATGATCGTTTTGCGCTACCCTTCAGTTTAATAAGTGAAAGCCAGTCTTTTCAGTTCACTAACCTATTGTGCTGTCTCTGTGTGATGGATATTGATAACGAGGCGAGGGACGCGCTAGGTGTATGCCAGCAGAAGCTAGCTATTTATTCATGGTAACCTTAAGCATTGTCCTAATTGGTGTAATAAGGCGAATAGCGCTATACGCGATGTCTACGTCTTAACACACACGCCTGTTCAAATACAATCCAAGAGGTTCTTATCAATGCGGCTTCCGGTGTTGCCAAGGTAATACAATTTTTCGAGCTCTAAAAATATCCGAAAAGGTTCTTGGTACTACTTGAAGTACACGAGTACAATATAACGCAAATTATACTGTAAAAAAAGCTATTAAAATAACGGATGGACAGCATTGGTCCTCGAACTGACGAAAAGCCGTCGTAATAGAACAAAAACGTGTTTTTGTTAAGAAAAGTTGTTTCTTTAGCTTCCAACAAAGTAGAACTGTTGTGCTTTCCTTGGCAACCCTGACGACGCTGCGCCTCTCCTCGGCCCGCTGGCGAACCAACCAAGCGATCTGATTGGCCCTGCATAAGCCAGAATAGAACGCTAGTCTATTCTCCTTATTCACCTTATTACAGCGCGCTCCGAGGAAAAGAGGAATCTGTAATAAGTCTTATACGCGGTAATACGCCTTATTATACCAATTAGGACAATGCTTTACATAAAGTAGTGCGGGAGTGGATGAAACAGCGCTCTTTCACGTCTTTCTTCTTTACTTATAAATTTAACAAACGCGTGTGACGCCGAAAGACCCGGCGCGCTAGGTGTGTGCTAATTGATGTAATAAGGTGTATTACCGCGTATAAGACTTATTACAGATTCCTCTTTTCCTCGGAGCGCGCTGTAACAAGGTGAATAAGGAGAATAGACTAGCGTTCTATTCTGGCTTATGCAGGGCCAATCAGATCGCTTGGTTGGTTCGCCAGCGGGCCGAGGAGAGGCGCAGCGTCGTCAGGGTTGCCAAGGAAAGCACAACAGTTCTACTTTGTTGGAAGCTAAAGAAACAATTTTTCTTAACAAAAACACGTTTTTGTTCTATTACGACGGCTTTTCGTCAGTTCGAGGATCAATGCTGTCCATCCGTTATTTTAATAGCTTTTTTACAGTATAATTTGCGTTATATTGTACTCGTGTACTTCAAGTAGTACCAAGAACCTTTTCGGATATTTTTAGAGCTCGAAAAATTGTATTACCTTGGCAACACCGGAAGCCGCATTGATAAGAACCTCATGGGTTGTATTTGAACAGGCATGTGTGTTAAGACGTAGACATCGCGTATAGCGCTATTCACCTTATTACACCTATTAGGACAATGCTTAACAGAACACGATTCCTACAGATCTTAGAATAAGGCAAAGATTCTCGTGGGATCCCAGGCGGGGGTACGAAAT
Source organism: Branchinecta lynchi (assembly GCA_023053575.1). Classification (NCBI taxonomy): domain Eukaryota; kingdom Metazoa; phylum Arthropoda; class Branchiopoda; order Anostraca; family Branchinectidae; genus Branchinecta; species Branchinecta lynchi. The sequence continues at coordinate 19,172,484 of JAKZAP010000003.1, forward strand.
TATTTGGTCCAGTCTGTGCGGGAGGAAAGGGCAAAATAAAATATTTCTTCAGCCCAAGCTGACGACGAATCCGTAGTTTACTGCGTTAACGGATCCGTCAGCTGAGTTTTATTCTAGCGTATTTCGTACCTTCTTCTCGATGAAAAATGTGCAGCCTGTGTAGTCGTGTGGCAGTTGTAGGGGAAAGTTGCATGTATTGTTTGTAATAGTAGAGAATACTATCATTTAATGTGCCTTAGATCGGGCCAATCTTAAGCAGTAGTATCCAGTATCATCCTGTCATGCTAATAGTAGCATGTAGTAGTAACAGTTACTACTATATGAAGATCTTACTCAAACTTGATAAATGGAAGAACCTAGTATCTCAGACGTTCCATTTTAAATCTAGACCGGATCCGGTGACATTGGGGGGAGTTGAAGGTGGAAACTGGGATCTTGGAAGTTCCGCCAGTTCGGCACTTCGTGATGTGCTGGGCCGATGAAAATTGGCTGGCCTGTCAGGGACCCGATCAGATTGACTTGAAAATAGTCGTTTCCCCTATCCGATCATCTGGGGGGGGGGGGGGGGGTCCGGAAAATTGAGGTATTTTTAACTTAACAACGGGTGATCGGATCTTAATGAAACTTGATATATAGAAAGACCTCGTGTCTCAGACACCCCATTTTTAATCTGGACCGGATCCGGTGAAATTGGGGGTGGGGGGGCTGGGAAATCGTGGGAAACACTTAGAGTGGAGGGATCGGCAGTGAGACTTGGTGGAAAGAACAAGCACAAGACACGTTGACATAATAGGACCGGATTTGGGCACTATGGGGGAGCTGGGGGGGGGGGGGGGGGGGGTCTAGTGATCGCGCGAGTTCGGTGCTTCCTGATAGGACGATGAAACTTGGTAGGCGTGTCAGGGACCCGAACATATTGAATTGTGAATAGTCGTTTCCCCGATCGGACAATCGTGGGAGGAGTGGAGGGACGGGCAATCCGGAATCTAGTGGCATGGGCAGCTTTTGAATGGGTTATTGGATTTGAATGAAACTTGGCATCTGGAAAGAGCTATCGTCTCAGATGTTCCATGTCAAGTCCGAGTCGGATTCAATACTTGTGGGCGAAGGGGGGGGGACCGGAAAACTTTTGGAACGCGTAGAGCTAAATCGAGGGATTGAGATGGAACTGGCGGGTAGAAAAAGTATTAGGCCTTAATAGACGGAGCCAGATCGTATCGGGAGCTCTGTTGGGGGAGTTGGAGGGGGTCTCCCGGAATTCGGGTGCTCGCCAGTTAGGATAGTTACATATGTGCTATGGACGATGAAACTTTGCTGGCATATTAGTGACTTAAGTATCCCACACAATGCCCTAGGAAAATTTGTGTTCCGGGACCCGAACATCATTTTATGGAGTTGAGGGAAGAGGAATCCGGAAATCACTGACTCCCGTAAGTTGCAAACTAGTGGTCCGATTCGAGTGAAACGAGCTGGGGGGGGGGGGCTTTTTGACATGGACAAGATCCGAACCTAAGAACGGAATGGGATGCAAGTTGGACAATACCTAGCTTATGCGGCCTTGATTTGTTATTTGGGGTCCGGACCGGATCAGGCCAAGGTAGGGGGGGGGGGGGGGGGGTGAAGCGGGAATCGGAAATTTGGTGATAGGCTATGCTTTGATTCCAGTCAAACTTGATGGACGAGAAGAGGAGATGTCAGATATGTGAAGTTTATGTTTCCGAGTCACCAACAATTGAGGGGTTGGGACGGGAGTACCGGAGATGACGTTGCTCGCATAGGGGTCAAACAAGTTGAGCGATTTGGATGAAACTTGGAATATAAAGAAATTATATGCCCTAGATGACATATTTTAGGGTTCAAACCGGATCCGACAAACGTGGGGGGGGGGGGGGGTCAACGGAAGTTAAAAAAAAATGCTCGGTTTCGAGTGAAACTTAATAGATGGTATGAGAAAATCCTTCAGATAATTCATTTAGGAGTCGAACCAGATTCGGTTGCGTGCGGGGAGCTGGAGGGTGTACCGGCACGTCTAGGGACCAAACGAGTGGATCCATCGGGTTGAAACTTGGAATGTAAAAACAGTGATTTTCCCTAGATGATCCGAGGCGATGCCAGAAATGTTCAGACTTGAGTGAAACTAGATATCCTATAAAAGATGAGATCATGTTATTTTAAATATGCAAAGCACCTGCTCCACTTGTCGAAATTATGCCATAACCCTACTTTGACGGAGAAGTTCAAAATTCAAGATGCAAGTGTTACCCTTTTGGATGTTTCTTCTGGTCCAAACCACGTTTTTGGATGGCGGGGTATTTTGTGACGTTCTCATCAACTTTCTTCACCACCTACTCGTAATAAGTGCCATATCAGCTGGTAGCTCTTGTTTTCCTAGTAATTGCTGGGTGGTAAAGTCAGTGTGAGATTTCATGTTGGACAAGGCCGCTGCTTTTGCTGTTCGATTGTGTATGGTCAGGCATCATCAGTTAAGGAAGTTCAGACCCCAAGCTCTTCTCTACAACAAAACAAAATTCAACCCAAATTGAGAAAAATCTCTACCGGGCCAACGACCCAATCGAGCAGCAAAAACAGCAGCCGTGTCCAAAATGAAATCACAGCAAGACTCACGAAGGAATTTGCGAAGTTAAATATTTAACGCTAGGCTAGAATCTTTAGTTTTGTGTTTCCCACAAGTTCCTTTATCCAACTTGAGTGGTTTTGAGCCTGAAGAGGACCCTTGCCAAGAAGGGCCGAAAAATAACTCCAATAAAATTCAGCTGACGTATCCGTTGTGCACCATCAAATATGATTAGTCAGCTTGGGCTGAAGGATATTTATGGCCAGGGTGGGGGCTAGTGGGGTCACCCCCCCCCCCCCCCCCCGAAACATACAAAGATATTTATTCAAACAATGTTTCAAAGTCAGCTTGGGCTCAAAGAATATTTATATACAAAGATAATCGTTTTGTATGGGGTTTAACGCCTGAATTATTTCTTTTGTGTACATTTTGGTCCGACGCGCGTGCTAAAAAGAAATTCCTGGATACGGACCTGGGTATGGTAGAGACTTATCCGCATTCTCATTGACTTTGGCTTTGCTGCAGAGAGGGGATTGGGGTTTGACCTATTTTTTTTTACTGATAATAATTATTACCTTGGGGTCGCGTGGGTAGCGTAGACAGTAGAATATATGTCCTGATTTTAGAATTGTTTTTTAGGCTTGGGGGTTCATGTCTACGGTTGCCCTAGAAGCAGAAAAGATGGACCATCATCCTGAATGGTTCAATGTCTACAACAAGGTGAAAATAACCCTTGCTACTCACGAGTGTCAAGGGCTCAGCCAGCGTGATGTCACATTGGCCACTTTTATCGATAAATCTGCCAAGTATTTTGCTTAAAAGTTTTCTTTGTTATTTTGTTTGCTTTTTGTTACGATAAAGTATGCTGTAATCGTATTTCACTTAGGCTAGTCCAGAAACACAGCCTCATGTGGCGGAATATTAAAAAAAAAAAATCCTGCCTGAAGCTACGTACACACACAGTCCAGTAAAGGTACGTACACACGGATGCGAACTTTCTCCTTCGCTTCAGAATGTGCGAGGCATAGCGTACAGATTTACCCATACCCATACGCACGTTAGACCTTGTTTCGTATTTTTTTCTGCTAAGTATTTATTAATCCTATAAGTATTCTCAGGGGCGGTTCGAAGGGGGGGGTTCATACCCCCCTCCCCCATGCTTCAGAGAATCGTACTGTCAGTTGTATGTTTCGAGCTTGTCTGTATGAATGTCATGTGTTTGAGCTTGCCAGAATTACATAAAGGCAGATACCGAACCTGAATTTGCCTACAAATGACATTTTCTAGTCAAATGGGTACGAAGAGTTGTATGCTTTAATTCGATAAAGAATGGGAACCAATAAGCACGTTATATCACCTAATTTGGGAATGTGGGTAGAAAAGATTTTTTAAAGCAGGAGTTATTACGTGACGCCCCTGTAGAGTACACCAAGAAGTAACTTGTCGTTCTTTACTCCGCTTCTAGCGGCAAAGAAGTACCTAATCCGGAAGGAATTTTAGGAAGGGCGTATAGTGACACAAATTTCGCATGCGAAATTTTACCGGACTGTAACCCTTGGTTTCACTGCTGCTTCGTGTGCGACACGATTTTTTTTCTTTGATGTTCCGACGTGCGACAGAATCGCATGAACGTTCCCACTACCGCGCAGACGCAAATGGAAAACGAAATTTTTCGACGAGATTATTCTGCAGAAGGACAAAGAACCCCTTGGGGAAACAGAGTCTGAAGATGCTGGGAGATTACCCATCTGAATACTACCCATCATTAGGAAATTTTCAGTCAAATCATCTTATTCAAAACAGGTTAATACAAGTTTATTCAGGAGATATTTTGCATTCAGCCATCAGGATTACAGTAAGACCAAGGTAGAGCAATTTGTAGTCTTGAAAATTAACTAGTCTTTGTTTTTTTCTTTCCTTTTCCTCAAGAATCGCATGCGTTATGTCGGATCAGTTGAAATATTTCAACGCATCCGACACTGGGAGAAAATGCAAAGTTTCTGCGTAGCTTGTCACACGATTGGTGTCGTATGTCGCATGACGCAGAATTTTGCGCGAAATCGCAGCAGTGTGAACCATGGGTAATGCTTTCACATTCACATCTGACTGCAAAAATCCGACTGTGTGTGCAGGTAATTTAAGGCAGTGGTTCCCAACCTTTTCAGAACCGCTTACCGCTAATCCAGGTTCAAAAAGGTTGCGTATCCCTAATCAAGGTTAAAAAAGGTTTCGTTTTGAACTGAATTGACGTTTTACTATTTTTTACATAATCAGAACATCAAGACGATACTTATTGACTGTCATCAATGAGAAGGCGTGTTAATCCGAAATTGCGTACGATGGGGTATCTGACTCAGGTCAGTCAGGGGACTCGGAATCTGTTTTGCACTGTCAGTTATGACTAAAAAACGACTGAAGCGAGGTATTAAAGCTCTAGACAAAGTTAGAGGCATCAATAGGGGGGGGGGGGGGGGCGGCCCCTGGCCCTCCAAGGGGGCCTAGACCTACCCAGACAAAAAATTAACAGGAAAATACCTCTAAAAATCAGTTTCTCATCAGAATTGGGAAATCTGGTTGCGCCTTATCAGGTGACCAAGGTAACTCATGAAAACTGAACTTTTTAAATTCGAGATAATGATCCATTGTTCGAGGATCGAGTGTCTTCAAGGCACGATACAATATCTATGTTACAATATCTTTGTAACGTGGCATCAAGTCGAGGTGTCACATTAGGATTTTTTCCTGTATAGGTGAGGGCCCCCTTGAAAATTCAAGTGGTGGCACCGCCCCGAATGAGCACAAAATATAAGAGCAGGAAGGGTAGAGGGTCAGCAAACAGTCAGTGCTTTTTCCACCCAACCCCAATTTTTGTATTTTGTAAAACGGGAAGAAAAGTTGTAAAACTTTGTTTAACGTGGGATACAGTTGTAACCCACGTTAAGGGTCGAGTTGAAGCACAGTCATGTACCACTTTTCAATTAAATGTCTCACACTGTTCGAAATAAAACGCGACCAAACACTTGGCTGATCTATGATAGGTGGCCCTTGCTTTGATTTGCGATCCCAAAAGACACTCTGATGAAATAGAATTCCAGAATTTTCGCCTGCAGCGCCTTTTGTCGTAGGCTTTGCTTGGGCTCGCAGTTTTGGGGATGGGCCCTTTTAAAACCTAAAATCTGTTCGGGAAGTAGTTAAATTTTGTTAGCAAACACGCAAAATGACTGCGGCGCTCATTTGCATTTTGTTGTTATACAGTCATTTGAAGCTGCTGCGGGTGCCTCGCTCTCCAGCGAGTTCCTGTTATTATGCATGACCTTTACCTTTCACAAACTGGTTTCTTGAAATTCGTTTAGTTTCCCGGTGCGGTACGTTTCTTGTTCCTAAACCGTTTGTCACTTCACCGAGCTGTATTTCCGACAAGTAAATTTTGCGGTACTCACCCCACCCCCCGCCCAAGCACTTCAGACCGCCCGTTCGTCACGGGGGCCCAGGACGCCGTCGCTACCTTCCCCCCCCCTTAGGTTTCAGCGAATTGACGACTCTGACTAACTTGATTTTGGGACCTTCGCGCCGGTTGGAAACCACTGATTGAAGGGACGCAAAATGGTGTCAGATATTGCCGATACCTCTGGTCCGAGACAATGTTGCCCAGACATCGGTCCGGTGAGGGAATGTTCAGAAGAAAATGTTTTGCATGTCTTTTCCTCTCTATTTGCAAATCCCAACAGTTTATATAGAAATATGTAGCTCTACCAAAGATTCCGGCCAACCTGACACAAAGAAGCAAAAAGATAAAATCATAATATCTCCAATCTCGTCAAATACATCACAGGAATGATGTATATATGGTAATCAATATATTGTCCTATAAAACTAATAAAATCTTCAAATATAATCATATCCAATTACTTATTCTTGTGAAACTATGTACCCAAGCCGAAAACTAATGGCATATCGTAATTCTAAATAGTCGGTTGGGTCTGAAATGTCTATGCTTTTAATGGCTTCCGGCAGAACTGTTAGGTAGCAGATGCAGTATCAGCATAGCACAGCCTGTTCGCCTTATATCGACCTTCTAACAAGACGGTTTCTCTGAGAAACGTCCCCATTAGCGAAACGTCCCTAAGCATAGATTTTGAAGTTCGCCGTGGCCGTCAGGTGCATAACCCGAGGTAAAGCAATTTCGAAGTATTTCTTGTCCATATGTCGAGATAGTCTTTTTAGGATCCCAAAAGGTAAGTGGAGGGATACCTATGACATCGCAAAAGTTGTCCGTCTGTCAGCACGATAACTCTCGAAGGGAATGAGATATTTTGAGGAAACTTGGTGTGAAGATTCTTTGGGTCAAGTGTAAGGTCAAGTTCGTAGATGGGCTCTGTAGCCCTACATTTAGGGGTGGAGGAGGGGGTTTAAATTAAGGGGCACACAAAATATTTTTAAACAGCTAATGTGATAGTCGATTATGGGGTAAGAAGACATGCTGAACACAAATAGTAGTTAGTAGTTACAAGTAGTTAGCCCGGAATCCGGCAAAAACCGGAAATTTGGTTAAAAGTAAAAGTGTCATTTTAAGTTGAAACTTTTAAGTAAGAAGACATGCTGAGCACGATGGTGAAAATCATTCTCGCCGGACAAGTAGTTCGTCCGGAATCCGGTAAAAACCGGAAAGTTTGTTAAAACTAAAAGTTTCATTTGAAGTTGATTAAATGTTTGATTTAAAGGTAAGAAGACATGCTGAACACGATGGTAAAAACCATTTTCTCGCCGGACAATTAGTTCGCCTGGAATCCGGACAAAACCGGAAAATATGTCAAAAGCAAAAGTTTTATCTGAAGTTGATTAGATGTTAGATTTAGGGCTAAGAAGAGACGCTGAGTCTGTATAGGACAATCATTACTTACCCGGACATATAATTAGTCTGGAATCCGGTTGTACCCGCTTTTTGTGGCACTTGCCTTCCGGCCAAGTGCCATATACCGATCACATTCCCGTCGGTCGGTCGGTAAGTTCGGTGTTTGCAATTTAGGGTACTTCCAGACATGCTAGGACGATGAAACTTGGCAGGCATATCAGGGACCCGACCAAACTGACTTGGAAATAGTCACTTGCCTGACCCGACCATCGTGGGGGGAGGGGGAGGTGGTGGAATCTGGAAAACAGGGACATTTATAACTTTCGAACGGGTGATCGGTCCCGCTGAACGGACCGGATCCGATGAATCTGGAGGGGAGTAGGAGGGGGGAACCCGAAATCGTGTGAAACTCTCAGAGTGGAGCGATCGTGATGAAACTTGGTGGTAAGAACAAGCACAAGCTCTAGATAAATCACTGACAGAACTGGACCGGATTCGGACACTGTGGGGGGAGTTGAAGGGGAGGGGTTCGGAATTCCGGCGATTTGTAGTTAATGAACTTCCAGGTGGCTAGGACGATAAAACTTGGCTGGCGTATCAGGGACTCTATCAAACTAACTTGGAAATAGTCACTTGCCCGATCCGAACATCGGGGGGGGGGGAAGGGGGAGGTGGCGGAATCCGGAAAATAGGGACATGCATAACTTTCGGACGGGTGATTGGATCTTAATGAAACTTGATATCTGGAAAGATCTCGTGTCTTAGATGTCTCATTTCAAGTCTGGGCCGGATCCGACAAATGTGGGGGGGGGGGTCAGAGGGGAGAACCGGAAATCGTGTGAAACTCTAAGAGTGGAGCGATCGGGATGAAACTTGGTGCGAAGAACAAGCTCACGCTCTAGACACATTATTGACAGGACTGGGCCGGATTCGGACACTTTGGGGGGAGGTAAAGGGGGGTTCCGGAATTCCGGAGATTCGTAGTTAATATACTTCCAGGTTGGCTAGGACGACAAAACTTGGCAGGCATCTCAGGGAGCCGATCAGATTAACTTGGAAACAGTCACTTGCCCGATCTGACTATCGTGGGGGGAGGGGAAGACGGCAGAATCCGGAAATTAGTAGCATGCATAACTTTCAAATGGTTTATCAGATCTTAACGAAACTTGATATCTTGAAAGACTTCATGTCTGAGCATGTCTCATTTCAAGTCCGGACCGGATCCGACGAACTGGGAGGGGGGGGGGTGGGTCGGAGGGGAGAATCGGACATCTTGTGACACGCATATAGTGGAGCAATCAGGATGAAACTTTTGACCATCACTTCTATCTGACCCAGCCTTGCAAGTGCCATATGAGCTTCCAGCTCTTGTTTTTTAAGTCAAAGTTTTATTTAATGTTGATTAGATGTTCTTATAGGGAGATACGCTGGATTCGTTTCTGAATTTTCTTTTTTTGTGGACTAGTAGTTCGCTCGGAATTCGGGCGAATCCGCGAATGTGGCAGAAGTAAAGCAGGAAGTTTCGGTCAGTATCGTCAAAATAGATATGGTCTATAGAGGTACAGATTGATAGACAGATGGAATATCTGAACTCGGTTTTCTTTGATGATTAGCCTGGCGAAGACAAGACCCAATTGCCTGGATCAAATCTTAGATTTTTGGGATCCCATCGACACCTTTGGTCTTGTTCTATTTCAGTCAAAGAAGATATGTTGGCTGTGGGGCTGGGTAACTGCTGCATATATTTAACACTTACAGATTTTAGTCCGTCTTCAATTTGAAACTGGTGCCTGCCTGCTTGCGTGCTAGAACGGAGCTTTCCACTTGAAAGCAGAAACATGGTTTGATGAAACGAAAGGTTGGCTGCACATCTTCAGATAGTCCTCTCTGACACGGGCTATATAACTCCACTTCACTTCGCACACCCTAGGCTCTGGCTCGAGGACAAGCAAAAACCATCCTTTTTTGCCCCAGGCAAGAGTTCTACGGAGCTTTCCAAAATGTAATGTCATATTCATCAACCCGGCCTAAGGTACACACTTTCCATAAAACCGCACAGGTTAGACCCTTACCAGTTACGAGGAATAAGACGAAATCGGCGGCATAGGAAAAACAAAAACAAACAAGAGCTACGAGCTCATATGGCACTTGTACGAGTAGGCTGTACAAGAAAGTAGATGAGAACGTCACAAAATACACCCGCCATCCAAAAATGCGGTTCGGAAATAGAAATAGGATATTTAGTTTCACTCATTTCTGAGCAGTTCCGGCATCGTCTCGATTGTCTGTAGCAAATGCACATGACTGTTCAAACTTTCATCCCAATAAATCCATTTGTTTGATCCCTAGACGTGCTACACGATTACCGGTACCCACTCTATCTCGACCTACCGTGGCCGAATCTGGTTCGGGATATAAAAAATCGACCACCTAAAGCATCTTCTTTTATACCATCTATCAAGTTTCACTCGAATCTGAGCATTTTTGGAAAGTTCCGGTACCCCCCCCCCCTCCCACCAACGTTGTCGGAGCCGGTTCGGGCCCAGTCTCTTGATTCCCTGTTCCTGTCCATCAAGTTTTACTGAAATTGGAGCTTAGCCTATCTGCAAGTTTCCAGTACCCCCCCCCCCCCTACCTTGGCGGAATTCGGCCCGGACGCCAAATAACAAATCTAGGCCGCATAAAATCGGCACTGTCGAATTTGCATCTCATTCGTTCCATCCGTTTGGTTTTTGTGCATGACAAAAGTCCCCCACCCCCAATTCCCCTAATCGTGGTCGCATATGGTTCGAACGCATGTTTTACATGTCGAGGCCATCGATTCGTATCACCCATAAAGTTTCACTCGAATCAGACCACTCGTTTGCAATTTATAGAAGTCAATTTCCATATTTCTCTTCTCGTGCTCCCCCCAAAATGCTCGGATCTAGGAACGGAAGTTTCCGGGGGTATGTTGTGTCAGGTTCTTAAGTCAAGATAATTCGGGTCGCTAATATGCCTGCAAAGTTCGTTGTCGTTTTACATCTGGAACTATTCTAACTCACGACTACCGGAATTCCAGGAAACCCCTCCAACTCCCCCCACAGAGCCCCGAAACCATCTGGCTCCTTCAATTTCATCTAGGCCTAATGCTTGTTCCATCCATTAAGTTTCGTCCCAATCCCTCTGCTTTTAGAGTTTCTCGAGTTCCCCCCCCCCCCATCCCCACAGGTATCGGACCCGACCCGGACGTGACACTGAACGTCCGAGGCGATAGCTCACCAGACATGTTTCATTCAAATCCGATCACCCGTTCAAAAGTTATGCACGCCACTAGATTCCGGACTCCCCGTCCACCCACTCCCCCCACGATGGTCGGGTCGGAACCGACCCGGACGTGACACTGAACGTCCGAGGCGATAGCTCACCAGACATGTTTCATTCAAATCCGATCACCCGTTCAAAAGTTATGCACGCCACTAGATTCCGGACTCCCCATCCACCCACTCCCCCCACGATGGTCGGGTCGGGGAAACCGCTGTTCTCAAGTCAATATGTTCGGATCCCTGACATACCTGCCAAGTTTCATCGCCCTAGGACATCAGGAAGTATGCCGAACTCGCGGGATCGCTAGAAATCCGGACCCCGACCCCTACTCCCCCACAGTGCCCTGATCCGGTCCGGTTATGTCAATAACGTGTCTAGGACTTGTGCTTGTTTTTCCCACCAAGTTTCATCCCGATCCCTCCACTCTAAGCGTTTCTCAAAATTTCCGGTTCCCTCCTCCAACTCCCCCCAGTGTCATCGGATCCGGCCCGGATTTAAAGTGAGATGTCTGAGACACGATGTCATCCTAAATATAAAATTTCATCAAGATCCGATCACCCGTTCAAAAGTTATACACGCCACTAGATTCCGGACTCCCCATCCATCCACTCCCCCCAGTATGGTCGGACTGGGGAAACGGCTGTTCTCAAGTGAACCTGTTCGGGTCCCTGACATACCTGCCAAGTTTCATCGCCGTAGCACATCAGGAAGTATGCCGAACTCGCGGGATCGCTAGAAATCCGGACCCCCCCCCAACTCCCCCAGAGTGCCTGGATCTGGTCCGCTTATATCAATGACATATCTAGGACTTGTGCTTGTTCTTCCCACCAAGTTTCATCCCGATCCCTCCACTCTAAGCGTTTCTCAAGATTTCCGGTTCCCTCCTCCAACTCCCCCCAGTGTCATCGGATCCGGTCCGGATTTATAGTGGGACGTCTGAGACACGAGGTCATCCTAAATATAAAATTTCATCAAGATCCGATGACTCGTTCGCAAGATAAAAATACCTCAAACTTTGGCTTCCCCCTCCCTCCACTCCCCCCCCCCAGATGGTCGAATCGGGGAATTGACGATTTCCTATTTAATCTGGTCGGGTCCCAGAGATGCCAGTCAATTTCCATCGTCCCAGCACATCAGGAAGCACGGAACTCGCGGGATCACTACAAATTCGGACTTCTCCCCCCCCCCCAACTCCCCCAAAGTGAGCGGACCCGTTCCTGTTATATCAGCCATGTATCTAGGACTTGTGCTTGTACTTTCCACCAAGTTTCATCCGGATCCCTCCGCTCTAAGTGTTTTTCAAGATTTCCGGTTTCCCCCTCCAACTCCCCCCAATGTCACCGGATCCGGTTTGGATTTAAAATGGAGGTTCTGAGACACGAGTTCCTTCCATATATCAAGTTTCATTAAGATCCGATAACCCGTTCGTAAGCTAAAAATATCTCATTTTTCCTCATTTTTCCAGATTCCCCCTCCCTCCACTCCCCTCCAGATGGTCGGATCGGGGAAGCAAGTATTTCTAATTTAATCTGGTCCAGTTCCTGATATGCCTGCCAAGTTTCATCGTCCTAGCTTATCTGGAAGTGCCCGAACTAGCAAAACCGGGACCGACAGACCGACAGACCGACAGACCGACAGACCGACAGACCGACTGACGGACAGAAATTACAATCGCTATATGGCACTTGAGTAAGCTCAAGTGCCATAAAAACGAGGGCAAAACCAAAGTGTTGCTCTCGCAACACAGTCATCAACGATCAGAAATAAAATGAAGAGAAAAAAAGACATCGCTGGGTCATATCGCAACCAACTGCGTAAAACAAACCAACTGCCAAAAAACCAACTGCGCTCGGAAACCATGACAGTGGGGTCTGACGAAAACTTTGAAATCCTAAAACATGTAATTGTCATCTTTTTTCTTTATTAAGTGACCCTTTGCCATGATGATGTTTCGCCGCGCGGGAATGTTTTGTCATCGGGACGTTTCGTTTGAGGACGTTTCGCAGACAACCCAACAAGACTTTCCAGGAAACCGGGGTCATTTGCAAGTTTCCGGTTTGACCTGATTACGGTTAAACTACCCATCTGACTATCCGTATATGGCAAAGAGTAGTAAAGATTCCGCTTTCAACATGTCCAGGCCTTTTTACCAGTTTTACCCCTGTATTAAAATCAGTTTAAGGTCTGGGGTCTTCTTCCGTCTCCTAGTTTTTAAGCTCCTTCTTTCTTAAACCTAGAACGTGCCGAGCCGAGTCTGTCGATGCAGCAAAATCGCAGTACGATATCGGGACGTTACAGCTATCCTTCACATTCGTCTCGATGGCTACAAACTAGTACAAATGCCGTAAACAGGGTATCCCGGAGATTATTCCAAATCAGGCCAAGTTCTGAAGCACGTTTTACACGCCATCTAACGGTAAAAACAAAACAAAGGACTCTTCGCCACACCAACTGCTTTCTTTCTACTCAGATAGAAAGAAGAGAGAAGAAATGGAATTTGTTATAATTCGTTTGATCAGTTTATTAATTTAGAGTTTGCTAAGCTCTGGCTTAGTTCAGTTTACTAATGTAGGATTTGCTAGCTTAGTTACTACCATTTGAACATTTTGTTACATATGTGGATTTTTGCCAGGGGCGTTCATCACACTCCTGTGCTGTACAGTAAAGGACTAGAGGTATGCTTCTTTATTTAACTACAAAATTAGCTGTGTGTGCTGCGCTCTGGGTTTTAGGCTGTGGTGTTTGGTTCTTGTCCTATTGAGTATTTCTGGTCTCATCGGTGAACTCACAAGAACATGCCTGCCAAGCAGGTTCTGGTTATTCTGCACTGGGCCCTAATAGCAAGACACCATTCAGGTTCTTGTTAGTCCGCACTGGTGAGACCTAATCAGACACCATTTAAGGAGGAATTCATCCTTTCTGAAAGCAGGACTGGTAACAACCATACCAAACTCAACCCTCGAACTAGAGGTATGCTTCTTTAACTACAAGATCAGCTGTGTTCGCTGCACTCGCTGTTCTAGGTTTTCCGATTGTTGTCCTATTGAGCATTTCTGGTCTCATCGGTGACCTCACAAGAACCTGCCTGCCAAGCACAGGCCAAGCAGGTTCTAGTTAGTCTGCACTGGGACAGTAACCAGATGTAACCAGCTCAATCATGTAAAAATGATACCAAATGTTCTCGCTGTGCTGGTGATCTTAAAAATTCGAAAGATGGTCCTTGCAACAATGATGTGAAATGCTCACTGTGCGGTTCTGCGGACCATCCTTGCTATAGTATTAAATGTCCAGTAGCAGTGAAAATCTTGGCTAGTAAATGACTGCTCCCCAATTAAAGGTCTGTTCATGGAACATTAACGGCAACATTACTGAAAAGCTACCCTTCCTCGAAAGCGCGTTATGTTGCAACGATGTGCTCTGCTTGCAGGAGCACTTCCTATCAACATCCTCGGCGTCTCTTCTAAAGTTCAGCGACAATATTCAGGTATTTTTGGTGCCTGCTGTCAGGATACATCTAGTATACAAATATATCTTGATCAAAGCTTATTCAACAAGCTCTATCCTCAACTCTCTCTATTTCCGACTAGCTCTAACGCCCACGCTTTTCTCCGACGGAGAGAGTTTATCTCCTTTTCTCCAATCAAAGAACTCCTTTCCCCATCAAGAACCTAGACAAACTCACTCCGTTGGTCACCAACCCTTTCATACTGGATAGAGATTTGCTAGGACGTACGAACAGTAACCCTATGCGTTAAGGCACTCAGTTGACATTTCCAAGGGTTTAAAAGGACCAACTTCGCAGTTCGGATCTCAGTTCGACTTGGAGTTCGACCTGGGCTCTGTTCTCAGTTCAGTTGACCTCTGAGCAAATTAAGTGACAAGTGTTAACCAACATATCTTCAATGTAAGTACGAACCTTAATAAATGTGTTTTAGTTATTGACCTACGAACTGAGTATCGCCTTCGAAAAGACTCGGTGTATAACGGTGTATTCGCACCACAAACCAGTCGCCAATATTACCATGCTTGCACGCCACACGCTACTACTATAACAAAGCCTCCTACACACTTTTTCTGTTTATCATACTGCTGTGACTTCGGGTCGAGGAAGACCTTCAGGCGGCGTTGCCATACTCGTTAATTCTCGCCTATCTGTCCAGCTGTTTAGTGAAAACGAACATTTTGTGGCTGTGAAAATAGGCAAAACTTATGTATTCTATGTTTATCTCCCAACCGATTACCGTGACATTGCTTCTGAGGAGAGATTTAGCACTGCATGCTCCCAACTAGTCCGCTCTGTCCAGGACTGTCAGGATAAGCATGGGCAGGTCATTGTTGTGGGAGACCTCAACTGTGATCCCACCGATAGTAATAGCGCAAGGACTCAAATTCTACTGCCCGCTCTTGCCGACCTGGAACCTGTACCAAACGACTGCTGTTACACTTATGTGCACAATTCAGGCTCAACTAGCTCTCTGGATTTCTTTGTCTGCTCAAACAGTGTGACATCACTTATTGCTAGCCATGTCGATACTGGCGTATCGGTGTCTGATCATTTCCCTATTACCTGCTCATTTGAAATCGCTGTGCCTGTTAATAGTTTCCCAAGAAAAAGGAAGTGGTATTATAAGTCGGAATGGAATAAAGTCGACGCTAATGCATATTCTAGTGTTCTTGATAGTGTGTTGGCAAAAATTAAAATACCATTCCAGTTACTACAGCAGAACGCGAAAATACCAGTCAGTGAAAAGCAGATTCTCCTAAATATATATTGCTCCGAGCTTACCCATGGGATGCGATGTGCAGAAACAGCTGCTGTGCCCAAACGTAAAGTGCGCGTAGGGTCTGAAGTTTCTAAGTGGTATCTAAATCCACAGCTGGCTCACGCGTGTGAGTCTTCCAAATTTTGGTATCGATTGTGGAATAGCTGTGGTAGACCCCAATCTGGCGCTGTGAATGATGTAAGGCTTTATACGAAGTGTCAGTTCTCTAAAATTCTCAGTAAACATAAAGCAGCGGTTATTGATAGATATAGTGAGAGGCTGACAAAAAACCCCAATGAAATATGGAAGTTCATTGGAAGGAAGAATGGTGATTGTGAGTCAAATGACCAAAAGATACAGTCAGAGCAAGAATGGGTTAAATACTATAGTAGTGAATTTTCACCCCCCGATACCGATCTGGAAGATGAGTTCTGTTCACAGCTTGATGCGGCACTGGGTGATTGTGATTCGGGTCCCAGCTTTACGGTTAGTCTGGAAAAAATTAAAAAGTGCATTCTAAAATTGAAAAAGAAATTGTCATGTGGAATTGATCAGCTATGTGGTATGCACCTTATTCACGGAAGTATAAATCTGTTACACCATTTGGGTCCACTGTTCCAAATGTTATTTAACTGTGGGCTAGTCCCAGACGTTTTTGTGCCGGTGTTGTAACCCCGGTGGTTAAGAAAGGAAAAGATAAAAGCAAATGTAGTTCATATCGGGCAATCACGGTTTCGCCAGTAATGTGCAAATTGCTAGAGCTGATAGTTATTGATGAGATAACTGAAGTTTGCTCGACACCAGAAAATCAGTTTGGCTTTAAAAAAGGTTACAGTCGTGAACATGTACACAGAGTTATTGCGAATGTTTTAGTCGATGTTGAAGAGAAAGATGATATTGTGATTATGGCCGGTCACGATGTATCTCGTGCGTTTGACTCTGGAATACATCCTCAGCTCCTACTCAGTGCTAAGGATCGTGGTCTGGATCGTTCAGTTTTACGTGTCTATAGGCATATGTACAGCAAACTGTATGTTCTTATTAAAGTGCCCACGCGGGACGGTTTTATAATATCAAAGATTGTAATACATGTTTGGAAAGGTATTAGGCAGGGTGGTGTGTCTTCACCTCCATTATATAACAACAGTGTGCTGGAGGCCCAGAAGAAAGTTCGTACGACATTTATTTACCGAGGCCTTGACCTGTCGCTTCTGAATTATGCTGACGATGTATTGAATCTAAGCAGGACTGTTTCTGGTGTCGAAGAAAATTTTGGTATTCTATGTTTAGAGTATAGGAAGATTGGATTGAAGTTTAATGCTGAGAAGAGTGAAGTTGTTTCAATTGGTAAAAGACGTAATCGGCCCTCCCCCGATAATATTTGTCTTGATGGTCATCCGGTACCGCTATCGCCAAGCATCAATTACCTGGGACTTCCCATCGGGAGTGATTTGAGACATACCCGATCGCTTTTGTTAGAATTTGTAGGTTCAAAGCTTCGTAAGACATACGGTGTGCTTGTTCCGTGTAAAGCTCGGTATAAGAGAAGTATATTATCAAAAATCTACAATGCATTTGCTGTGCCCCATTTGCTTGCTATGTCTAATTTTTGGAATTTATTTCGCATCTCTGATAAGAGGACGCTGCGATCGTTGTTCTTTCGGTATGCCAAGTTCTTGCTTGGTATACCCCTGTGGGCCAGAAACCGGCGCCTGGTTTCTCTGTATGGAATCACAGATCCGAACAAAGCCATCGCGGAACGGAGATTGCGTTTTGAGAAGTCGTTAGATTCGACGAATAGCTTTTTCAGCGCTTTTCTATAAATCGTTACCTGAAGTTGTTAAGTGTGTTTCTTTTTTGCAGTTGTTTTGATCAGAAAGGTGTTTTGTCTATGTCTTGTGTCTGCTTTTTCTTCTCTTTCTTTTTTTTTTTTTTTTTTTTATATTTACTCCGTGTTTACACCGTGTGTGTATTTCGGGCAATAAATTTATTGATTGATTGATTGATTGAGACACCATTCAAGGAGGAATTTATCATTTGTGAAAGCAGGACTGGCAATAACCATACCAAACTCAAACTCAACCATGGATTCTCTTATATTTGATATGACAAAGGGGCTATGGGTACCGGATGGGTACGGCTTGTGAAATTCCTGCCAGATTGTTCCATGGGTAGGGTAGCCACCAGGGGCATCACAACTAGGCAGGGGGGGGGGAGAGGAGGATGCCCCCCCCGATGCTGTTGTCCAGTCGGTAAAAAAATAGCAAGACAGCGCATAGCGCCGTGATTTTTTTTCAAAACAGTTGATTTTCTTCATGAAAACAGTCGTTTTTCTGAAAATTGGTTGATTTTTCTTCAAAAAGTCGTTTTTCATGAAAATCAGTCAATTTTTTTCCAAAAATGTAATTTTTATTGTTGAAAACCGTCATTTTTTCTGCAGAAAAAGTCGGTAAAAATTACCAGCCAGTCGGTAAATGCCTCGTCCCCCCAAATTTTTTTTGGATAGTAACGCCTCTAATAACCACAAAAAGTCCTACTAGTAGTAGCCCCAATTTGACGATTTTTTCGTAATGAAAAATGAATTGCAGGGAATTTATCATTTTTTTTTCAATTTTCTCGGTCTAAAACATCTGATATAATGTTTCAAATATATCACTGTATTCAGGAAAAAATCCCTGATTTAATAAGGCCTGTGGTTTTTACCTAGCTAGCTTTTATTATAATATTAATAATGGCATGGAAATTCAGGTATAAAAAAGTACCTGAAGTTTCCTAGAAAGAATTTATTGATACCAAGGACTGAATATCCATGGTATTTACACCAGTAAATAGCTTGTTCTTCGAACTTGAGCATCATATTCCAAGTTTCTCTTATAATCCATGTGTGTCTGCATCCAATGACATTTTGCCGACGTCTGATGTGTGACGTCATCATTCTCAGAATATTTATGGGCCAAATTAGGCGATTTTTTATCACATGCTAGCATGCTGACGGCCAGCTCCAATAGGAATGAGGGTTTTTCTAATCGAGAATTGGGGTACTTAGGAGCAAGTTAGTGAGGTATTATTGAACTCAAACCAGTGCTAAAGTTCAGGAGTATCATGGTCTCATTACCAAAAGATCAGAATTTGAAAGTTATTTTTTAGTAGCCACCCTACCATGGGTCTGGTTTGCAGTGGTTGGTGAGTACTTAGCAATCAGATAAAATTTTGTCTTGTTGTCAATAATGACACCAAGCTCCCTCTCATGAGTGACCGACTCCAGGTTGTATTGAAGACTCTTTCCATCAGCCATTGAATATGTGCTGTAAGGATATTTTTATGCCAATCTGTAAAACTGTACATTTTTCAACGTTGAATTCAAGTAGGCAGGCATGCGTCCAGTCAGAAAGGCAATCTAGGTTATTCTGCATGGATGCGACCCTATAGTTGTATTTTCAGTTGAGCCAATAAGCTTAGAGTCATCAGCGGACAGATTCGTGTTGTTTCTACCACCTTTGGGGCATCATTGTAGAAAAAATTAGAGCTTTCAATCAAGGCCCAATTTCACAGTTTGGTGGAAGCTAGGAAAGTGAAATAGCAGGCATATATTTCATTCATGTGGGGAGGCGCAAATAGCAAGGTATCTTGTATAATCTGCCTGAATGTGTTGTTATGTTTTCATCAGATACGCTACATTCCGTCTTAGACAACATTCAAATTAGCATTTCACGACTGTAGTTTATCATTAGCCTACTCTTCAGTGCCTGCCTGGTGTTTCCTTTAGAAGTAGGGTAGTTCTCATCTCATCATCTTCTGCCATCTGGCAGTCTTCTGGTGACTACTCCCCAAGATGAATAACCAGACATTGATGAGCTCTGAAAAGCTTAACAGCACTAAGGAGCAATCACCGATTTTTGTCACCAGATAATCCAAAAATACCTTATAGGCCTGTTTTGTAGAACATTTATAGGCTCAGGCTGCTTATAAGAAAAAACGCAAGCCAGGGTGACAAAGTATGAAGATGTTGATATTCATGCATTTGTTTTTAAACCGATTATTACCTATCCAGTTTCAAAATGTTTAGTTTTATTTAGCTCACCCCCTAGTCCGTGATGGTGGTGACTATTCCCTAGCCACCACAATTTCTGGCCACATACAGTCCAAAGAAAATTAAAATGTGTTATCTTAGATTCCCAGGTAGTTATGAAATGTGGAAATATCGAACATGGAATTAACCAAGTTTCAAAACTTAATTTTTCTTCAGCTACCCGAACTTTTTGAAGTCTAGGCATTCTTGAATTTGTGAGCTATTTGGGATACTGAATTTCTGATTTTCAAAAAGTCAACCAAAAGATTAGACTACCTGAAACTTTCGAATTTTACAGCTACCTCAGAAACATGCAAAGTGATGAATAGTAAAAAATTTGTTTGAGAGTGGTATGATGAATAATAATGTGCCTTTAATCATTGATCCAGGTTTAGATTAATCACTGAAGCTGTTCTCAATCTTCATTTCTAAATTTTAGTGATGCTGTGAATGTCCATGAACTTGGAAGGAAAATGCCAGAGAAATCAAATGGATATTCACATCAGCCTGAAAGGATTGTCAGGAGACGTAATAGTGATCCCTTGATGTACACCACCAGTGACGAGGAGGCAGATAGCAGGTTTTCCAAGTTATATGAGGACACTTTACAGGATCTGCTACAGAAAGCCAGAAAAGAGGATAGAAAATCCAGTGACCTGCAAGGTAAAATTCAACCAACCTGATTGGCTGGACATGCCAGGTCCCCGTTTTCTTTGTCCTTTGTGATCTTTCTAAGTATGATGTAATGAGGTTACCTAGGCTGCTCTGCTTGTTGTAACACGCATCAGCATGTATAGCCTATCATGGGCTGGCGGGAATCATGGATGGAGAGTGGACAATAGGGGTAAAAGTAAGCAAAGGGTTCTCTTACCAGATTGTTCCTTGCCTCGCAGTACAGGCTACAATGGGACAACACGTTGTTTTAACCAGAATAAGGTTTTGCGGTCATACAAGGATGTGAAGTAAAAAGTAGGTTAAAAGAGCATGGACTGCTTCAGAATTTCAGCCAAATTTGATTTCAAAGAGGCAAGGTGGCATCCTATATTTATTTATGTATTCATTTATTTCCCTCAAAATTGAGAAGTATAAAATATAATATATAAAACAAAACTAAGCCTGAATCAACTGATCCATTCAGTGACATATAGGCCTACATACTATAAAAAAATACACATGGTTTCGACAACTAAATTACAACTGATTACGTATTACGTTATTCACTTGCTCAGAAATGGGTACAGGCTTTTTTTTTATAAAAGTTTGTCACCCTTTTCTTCAAAATTAAAACTGGGTCCTTTAATTTAAAATCAGAAACTAACTGCGAATTACTGAAAAAAATGGGCAACCCTAGGAAAGATTTGGAAAATTTGAAATAGGATTTTTTAATAGCAGATATGTCTTATATGTTAACCACGGCCGAAGATAATGTCTCAAAGGACTCGTCGTACCGACAATACCAATGCAACCTACTTCCGTCATTATATCCTTTAATTCTTAAGTTTGGAGACCCGAATATCGTACGTTACATTCTAACCCGCTAACGACACCTCACTGATTTTCAGACTTTCCGCGTTTCAGTATTTTCCATGCGTATCATGAGTTGCGTTTTTGCTGATACCATGGTATCTGGCCAGTTATCGTGGTGTCAGATATTCAGATACTACGGTCCGACCGTAGTAACTAGTCGTGGTATCTGAAAAGTCATCTCACTTTCATCAAATTTTGTCAGATTGATGAGAAAGAAGTTTAGCACTTAGTGATGTAACTGGGTATCTGTTTTTCTTTTGGGATGACTTCGAAAAGTGGAATTTCGGCAATAGCCGTTTTTGCAGAGCACCGTGTATCAGATACCACGATAACTGCGAAAACAACTAATTGCAGATCCAGTTACCGTGGTAACAGATACCATGGGATCAGCAAAAACGCAACTATGCTCTCGACGAGTACATACTGTTGGTGCGTAAAACTGGTTATCTGAATTTAGCCGTGTTCATGCTAGAAGTTGATGGGCCTGGGAAAAGGCTTATAACACCCAAAGACGTGTATAATTTGTTAAAAGCAGAGCCTGGTCGTACAGTATTTAAATAGTTTTGGATACTGGAAGATAAAAAATAATTAGTACGAGTTGTGCTTTAAAGTATCAGTTGGTGCCTGAAGTACCATGTAGAACTCTTTGTTTATTTATTAATACATTTGGCAGTAAAGCTCAACCGAATACCTTAGGGCTAAGACCCGACAGTCTAGTTACACGTCACATATTCACTTAAATAGGCCTGAAAAGACTATAAAAATGCGTTACTCCGTTTGTCCGATATTACGTATACTTGATTACATCGAATGAACTTATTCTTGTGGATTTTCTGGTACCTTTGTGCGCCAGTCCCTCCATGGTTGAAATATTATCAACTACAATGGCAAGCCATTGCCGGAAAATAAACTAACAATGGTAGATTCCTTGCAAGTCTTATATCTTAACATATGTCGTAAGTCTTTTCCGAGGCTTAGCATCTTTAATCCTTGAAATGCAGGCTTTTTTGAAATTCCAGTTCTCCGCGTCTGGATGAATTTTGGGTTGTGTTGCAAGCAGCGCACATTCTGAACGTTATTACTATAGCCGTGGGTACAAAAATTCACAAATCCCTTAGACTGGTCAAAGTTGTTTTGAAATATCAGATGTAAAAATAATCCGCCCCTTTTCAGTTAAACTTTAAATTATTAGCTTCTGGCCATGACCTTGATAGGGGGTCGGAACGCGTCCTTTGCTTAAGGTCTTTTTCCTTAGTAAAACTAGGACTATTCGTTCTGTATGCTATAATGATATTCATTCCGTTATCTTTTTCCCCTTCCAGGATTTTTGGAACACCAGCACCGTTACGTCACGAGACTACAAGAAGAAATCCACAGCCTCCGAGAGGAAAAGCAGAAAATGTCCCTTGAACTTTTTAAAGCAAGAATGGAGCTAGATATCTTGACAAAACAAAAGGGAAAATCATATGAACCTGGATACATTACAGGTAAAGGGCTGTTGTAAGGACGGTAGTAAGAAATGATACATCCCTGGTTCCCGCAGGGTGCGTCGTCGTGTTGCTTTTTTGGGATCCCAAAACGTAAGGGATACCTATGACTTTGTAAAAGTTGGCCGTCTGTGCGCAGGATAGCTCTCGAAGGGAATGAGATATTTTTGATGAAACTTGGTGTGAGGATTCTTTAGGCCAAGGGACAGGTCAAGTTCATAGGTGGGCCCCAAAGCTGTATATTTACGTGTGGGGGAGTGGTTTCAAATTAAGGGGCGAAAATAACTATTTTTTAAAAGCTAATGAGATAGTCGCTTTAGAGGTAAGAAGACTTGCTGAATCCGAATATGACAAATTATTTTCTCGCCGGACAAGTAGTTCACCCGGAATCCGGCAAAATCTTGAAAATTTGTAAAAAGTAAAACTTGAATCTGAAGTTGATTAGATGTTCCGAGTATGAAAACTATTTTTTCGCCAGATAAGTTTTTAAGTAGTTCGCCCGGAATCTGGAAATTTAGTATGAAATTTTAAAACCTAATGATATAGTCGATATGCTGTTGCAACTTTCGAACATACTAATGATAAATTAAAATTGTTTGCGACCAGTTTAGTTATCTCCAAAGTCCCAACCGGCATTTAGTGGGTCAAAAAGGCAGAATGCATTTGACAACTGTCTTGTGAATAATTTAATAAAATTTGTCGACCAGTTGTCGGAAAAACAAGTAGCGATATCAGTTCCTACTCTACCCCTTTATCCATACAGGCGAAAGCTCATCGCGCGTCGGGTTATGATACTATTTGTTTAATCTATGGACGCCGGAAGGATATGACTTCGGTCGCGTGTACACATGCGCAATATGTTTCTTGGGTTTAATAAAAGACTATTACTCCTAGTCCTAGCGTACGTATTATTCGGGTTTGGTCATGGCAGTCTGTCGTGTCGGGGGTCGAATGGGTGGGATATGTTGTTCAAACGTGATATGTTGATAGCGCTAGCATGTCATAGACGTCGATGTTTGCCAACTTTAAGTATTTGAAAGGCTATCCGACCATTTTCGGTCTTCCGCGGGGTACCTGCCAGCTTCTGCGGGGCTGAAACCCAGTCACGGTCTTCGCAAGTACGTGTCCCGAGCCTCAGAGAATAAGCATGGATTGAGTGAGTTGGGAATTTCGGCAGAGTAACATCCTAAAACCCGTCAGCACTCATTGAAGCTATACCACCAAAAATAAATAGGAAATTGGTCTACATTCGTTCTGTTATCGTGCATGCCAGGCGTAGAACCGTCTATCTCTGCAGACCGTTTCCCAGCCAAATATACTTTCGTTTAAACCTTGCCGAAACATCGTTCAGTTGTAGCGCGTACCTGAATTGTTTTTTTGTGTGTTCATTGATTGAAGTGTAAAGTATAGTGTTGTACTCAATACTTGATGACTTCAATAGGAAGAGAAGCGCCAGCTTAACCTCTTTTTCCATTAATACATAAATAAATGCTCTTTAACTTTTCAGGGTTGGTCACCGACCTTCAGAAATCTATCACAAACCGAAACGATCTTATGTCAAATTATTGTGACCACGTGACAAATCTAGCCTATCAGAAAAGCCAACAGTATGTGCCTTATAGCAACCAAGTAAGTGCCATAAGCCTATCATCATTAGATAATAAGTTGGTTATAACCTAGCATACGTCTACTTTACTATAGCAGTGTCAATAGTCGCGTTTTTGCATACCACGGCCAAAAGGCGTTTTTGCAGTTATCGTGGCATCTGGCCAGTCACCGTGGTAACTGATACTGAGATACCAAGGTGACCACGATCCCGATCGTTGTATCTGAGAGGTCAGTCTCACTTTCATCATCACCAACAGAGGAGCATGGTTTTTTTGTCAATTTGGCGGGAAAGAAGTTTGGCACTTGTGACATGAGTGGATATTAGTATTTATTTTGGGATGACTTTGAAATCACACATTCGGTAATTGTCGTTTTCGCAAAGCAACCGTAGTATCAGATACCACGATGAGAAAATGCAAATACAGTTACCGTGGTATCTATTTATTTATTTCAAGATATAGCCAACTGGGGCTGCTACGTGACAACTCATTTATATACACTAAGAAAACAAAAAAAAACAAATATGCTGAAGGCACGAAGCCTCCAACGAACAAAGTACTCAATCAGGACGGGTCAACTCGCTCGAATCAGGATGGGTCGAACCCACAGTAAATGCCACAGACGCAGAGACAGGCGCATTTGCGGACCACACAGAATCACCAGCTGAGGATTGTTCGACGCCAGAATTCGAGACTGAAGAGAAATAACGGAGGAACGACGGATTGCAGGGAGAGAAGGGACTCCTTCCCCAACAAACATACCCAAAGCACTACAGTTCCATCTAAATCCATGTAACCGGAAAGAGTTGTTATACAAGACGCGGAAGGTCTTTTCGCGCTTGTGAGATTGGTTAGTCACAAGAGAGTAACAATATAGTTGGGAACAGAACATTCTGAAAAGGAACGTCTTGACAGACGCATTGCAAGACCCAAACCTACGAATAAGAAGCTTCGCTCTAGCGCTCAATGACCTTGCTAAAGCATTAACATTGTGATCATCATTCAGCGTTGGCGTAAAAATAAATCGAAGGTACTTAAAAGTATCCACGAATCTCAATGTCTGGCCAGACAGTAGACCGGGTGGAAGATGAACCAGCTTCAGGCCACGTGGGACGAATGCCATGCAAAGGTTTTTTTCGTGTTGAATATCACGTCATGTGCCGAAGCAAACACATCGCAGACTTTCATCAACTCATTTAGGCCATGAATGGTAGTAGCCATGACCACCAAATCACCTCATAACTAATCTTATTAAAACAACTACCCTGGATAAAACAACCTACCCCTGCATCAGCAAGCGCATCCACATGTAAGTTATAAAGGAGTGGGGATAGTACTCCCCCCTGCCTAACACCATTTAGGACAGGAAATGGGGAGCTAAGCAGCCCATCCCATTTCACATAAAATCTTTGGTTTTTAAACCAACATGCAAGGTTTAGTACAATACGGGGGTCTACTCTCCTATCATGCAACTTACCAAGAAGTTTATCATGGTTAACACGGTCAAAAGCAGCATTTGTGTCAATAAAACAAGCAAATACGGGGGTTGAAAAAACCCAAAAATATTCCACCACCGATTTTAGTACGAATACACAAAATTCAGTGGAGGTCTTTGACTTGAAGCCAAATTGGTAAGCTGATGACCGTATTTGAGGTTCGACAATCCCATACAGGCATTTTTCAAAAACCTTAGATATCACAGCCGCCAAAGCAATAGGTCTATAGTTAGTAATACTACTAAGATCCAGCACCAAGGATTTGGGGATAGGTACTAGACAGACCTCCGTTAGACCATCCGGGACAAAACCATGAGCCAGACAACCATTAAACAGAGCGGTGAGCATGCAAACTAGCATCGGTCCTGCATGCTTCAGGTGATTAGCAGTCAACCCATCCAGTCCACCACTTTTACTACCAGACAGCCCAGAAACCACCTTGGCAACATCCCCGCATGTTATCCGCTGCTTGTCGGTTTTAGAAAGGGTGGCACTAAGAGATAGCTCCATCGGACCAGTATCAGACGGCACTGACGAAAACACCTCGCCAAAATGCCTTCCCCAAAGCTCAGCAATCTGGACAGGACCTGAAACACCCCCTACAGTCTCAGCAGGCTTAGGGACAGAGTTTTTATTGCATTTGGCAACACGGATCCAAAACTTCTTAAACTTACAATGAAGTAGTGGTCTGGCAAGGGCGGATGCTTTCAGGCTCTCCACATTCTTTCTGCACCAACTTAACGCATTTCGAAACGATCGGTTGAGGGACCGACGTCTTGCATCAAGCTCGTCACCAGGCTGCTTGCCAGCCCACAGTCAGCTTTGCTGCCCGATACTGGTCCTTTACGTATGTGGACCAACCAGCAACCACATTTCTTTGGCCTGCATGCGATACTCTACCTGCATAGGATAAGTTTTCGCAAGCACTGCCAATAAGGATTGTTATTACTGAAATATAAAGGGTTATCAGATTAGCTCGGTAACCAGCATCCCCACAAGACCCATCACCACAGGGGGCAGGACAACTACGTTGTAGATCCCTACGTCTAGATTCCACACCACCACGGTAAGCATAAAATTGCTCGTTAGTCGTTTTATCCCAAGCCACCACCGGGGGAGAAACGGAAGGAGAACACGACCTCTGCTGGATATCATTGCTTGGAAGAGGCCGTGAAAGAGGCCCCGCCCCAACCACAGTGGACTTCGTCGTCGGCTTTGCTATTAGCCTCACGTCGAGGTTGCTTTCTGGATCGCACTGGAAAGAAACCTTCCGCATCAGCACGGGGAGACTCACCTTGTACCGACTCGGCGTAAGATCGCCGATTATCTCCACCCTTTCCAACAATTTGGACGGGCACCGAGTTTGCTTGAGCGCCAACTTCAGGAACGCTTAGCGGCGAAGTACAATCAGTTGTGTTCTCAACAACTTGAACACAGATGGTGCGCTCTGTGCGCATGCCTGAGCGTCAACTAAGCTCTGTACAAGTTGCCTCAGGGAGTCCACCTCCGACGCAAGCACAGTTGCTAGGTCAAAATGCGTGATTTTCAAAGCGGGAAGGCGCTTGAGATCCGCAGCAACGAATGTAGGTAGAGAAGACCGATCACCTTGTAATAACATCGAGTAAATTCCTGCCAGAACAGGGGTTTTACTGGTCTTGCCCGATCTTGTGCTAACAAAATCAGGAAACTCTTTCGTTACAGCGGCAACGAGTGTCCCAGGAAGGCACGAAACCAGGTCACTTTTAGCTTTGGCTATTTCCACAGGGGTGTAGAAATCAGTGCAAAGCTGGAGCAAAACATCTGTCGGCATTCCGGAGTCAGCCTGGACATCATAAAGCATAAAAGCTCGTTAATAGTAATTGCCATGGTTATAACGAAAAAGAAAAGACTTATCTTAGATGGAGCAGCCCCACGGAAGGCGGTGGCAATCACCCTTGGAAAGGTGGCCCGGTGACACGTGGGGTACTGCAACTTTAATTTGTCACCGTACTCTGACAGCCCAATCCAGTCTCCACGAGCAAATCCAAATCCAACAGGGCGCAAAAACTACACAATCTGATTACAACGATGTTTGCTGATCAAGCGCTTGATCGCTACTGACAAAAAACATGACAAAATGCAAATACAGCTACCGTGGTATTGGATACCATGGTCCTTCAAAAACGCAACTAATATGTTAGACTCCGTGTTTCGACAGCCCTGGCTGGGAAGTTCCGCCGTCCGACATTTTCGGCCTTTTCTCCCGGGTTTTTGTGATTCCCGTTTTACCTTAAACACCTCGTACTGCACAGGATTTCTGCACAGATGTTCTGCGAGAGTTGAACACTATACAACTAAACTATGCTTAGGGAATTGCACACGGCTTCGGCTGTTCTTAGCCCATTTCCATGCACCTTGCCTTGGAGGACAAAACGTGCATGACCGGTCTTCTGACGGAAATAGCTCCTCTGAGACAATAGTTGCGTTTTTGCGGATACCATGGTATCTGATACCACTGTAACTAGGTTTGCATTTTGCCGCTTTGCAGTTACCTGGGTATCTGACACTATAGTTGCTGTGCAAAAACGATTTTTTTTTTTTTTTTTATAGTGCTAAATGGATACGTCAGCTGAATTTTATTAGAGCCATATTTAGGCCCTTCTTGGCAAGGGTCCTCTTCAGGCTCAACACCGCTCAAGTTGGAAGCGCAGCTTGAGCGGTCTTGAGCTTGAAGAGGACCCTTGCCAAGAAGAGCCGAAATATAGCTCTAATAAAATTCAGCTGACGTATCCGTTTTGCACAGTCTCAGTCAGCTTGGGCTGAAGGAATATTTAAAAGCGACAATTGCCGAATTCGTGCTTTTAGAAGTTCTTGCCTGACAATTTGACAAAAACCCAGGCTCCTGTGTTGGTGATGGTGAAAGGGAGAATAAATTTCAGATACGACGCTAAGTTGCCACGGTCGGGACGGTGGGTGTCTGAAAATCAGTTTCCACGGTGACTGCAACCCCCCCTTTTGACTGTGGTATCACATACCACGGTAACTGCGAAAATGTATTTAGACCACGGTATCAGATAGCCTACCAAAAATCTGCAAAAACGCAACTAATGATCGGGTGCCTGATACTTCACGTAAAGAGAAGAAATCGTGACAAGCGTGATAATCAGTGTATTGTTAATAGTGGAGAGAGGATACAATTATGAAGTTGTAAGAATCTCGGGAACGAGAATAGGTGGAATACTATTGAATTACTATGAATTAGGCTACTGTCATAGATAAACAAGCTTGAGCTTCAGCTTGCAGCAAAATAAACATTTGTCCTGAAGAATTCGTCAGGTCGATATTATATAAGTGGTTTTAGCTCCGTGCTGTTACTAGAAACGGTATGCAGTTTTACGGATGTAATTGAGAATTTTCAGATTTAAAACATATGCCCATAACTATGCATCATAAGGTTGGGATTTCCCGTGGATCTGCATGGTTCAGCTATCTGAATACTGTAAAGGGCTCTGCTTATCAGAAATTATCCTTCATCTTGCCTGTTTTAAGCCTTTTTCCAGGCCTCCGACTTCTAGCAAGATTAGCATTAGTAAAACATTGCTAGCTCAACAAGTTTGACGTTCATATTTTGAAGAAATAGAAGAAAATACTGGTGGACGATTCAAGTACAGATTTTGTATTTAGCCACTGACAGGGGTGGCCCGAAGCCCTCGAACCAGGGGGGGGGGGGGAGGGGGGTGAGACCCCTCATTTCAATGACCCCTGGATCGTAATATACGACTCGACCCGACAAAATAGAACTGTTGCCACTACGCGGCAATGGCGCACGTTCCCCACCAACAAATAATAAAGCCGGTGTAAAATTAGCTGCAATACTTCAGCTGAAATTGTTTTTGTAATCAAATTTGTTGTATACATACCTTCATAGCCTTAGCTTTCGCTAAAGAGGAAAGCTTTCAAGGCCTGTACCCGGGACAATTAAAGCAAGCGCCGCAGTCAAATTTTTTTTAATCTGCTTTTTTCTAGAAAGATTCTAGCCTTTAACGTGTTTCAAATCTAAAACATTCCGAGCCAGATCGCCAAGTAAATGACACACCATTCCCCTAAATAGAGAACATTATGAGCGCCACAAGCGAAATTTTGTGACACGCCGAGGAGCAGAGCACAAAAATATACAAAAAAAAACAAATACAAAATATTGGCCATAGAAAACAAAGCAGACACAAAGTAGATATGTTGCGAATTAATAGCAAAAAAAAGGAATTTTCACGTTCAAGACACTCTTATTCAGAAACAAAACCAGGAAAACAGGTTTGCCAGTGCATTAAAAAAAGTCCATCGAAAAAAGTGACAAAATAGTGCCGATCGAAAACAAAGTAGATTTGTTCCCAACTATAATACCAAAAAAAGTAATTTGGTGCATTTAAACCAGTGCATTTAAACAAAAATTCGGATTTACGGACGTACGGTAGCAAACTTTTGGTCTTTGCCCGACAGGAGTTTAGAGATAGGAATAGACGTCGGTTCGTCGACGATACTTGAGTTGCGTTTTTTTTTCGGGTGTAGTTTTGATGTACTTTTGTTTCGTTATGAAAGTACCGTGTACCGTACCGTTTTATTTGTCATTCGACAAACTGTAATTTCATGACGAAAACTAAAATAGGTAACTCTACATTTGAAAGATTGCAACTTAAAACTGGTTTGCAGAATCTGATTCGTTCTATGTAAAACAAACCCCGATTCATTGACGAAACAAATTTTCGTCTTTCGCCCGATAGAAGCACTATATCTTTCCCCAATGCAGCATGTTCAAGCACATCTGAAAGGGTTATATCTGCGACAATCTTCATCTGCCACCTTACCACGAAATTAGGTCCGAGTCTCAATACGCGACAGCAGTGCCATACACATCAAATGAAGAACAACAAGTTCGCTTTTAGAATAACTTTAACATAAAAGAGATCGTTTTCGTCAAATGGGGTGACTTTGATAGCTTTTCAAATTCAAAGTCCTGTCACGCCATCTGCTGTTGACTTAAAATTCTGAACACTATTCTAAAAGTTGGACAATAGCTTCTAGGTGGCTCTGCCACATGCTCAGACTTTTTGAAGGTCTTGAACTATTTTTTATGGAGTTTTGAATGCCAAAATCAAAGTCACCCCGCGATGGGGTGACTTTGATAACGAAACAAATTTGCTAGGTTCACCGAGTGAAATATGCTTGAAAGTCAGATATAATTACATAAAAACTTATACAAATGTAATAAAAAGGTAGGAACATGATACCACTGAAAAATTCACTTATTCAGATGCATCAAGCAGCTAGTTAACCATAAATTTTGCAAGGTCAACTCCAAATACTAGCTGCTTACCACGACGACTTGTCCCCCCAACTTCCAGGGGATCACATAAGATCAATTCGACCTGAGACTTCTTTACACAGCTAACTTCTTCCGTGCAGACAAACTTGTCCGACGTTCCTGCAACTTCCTTCAGATAACATATCTCGAGGTCAATGTCTAAGCCTACACTGCCGGTCGAAAGCTCGTCACCTTCACCTTCACTAAAGTCAAAGATCTTTTCAACACGTCCTACAAAGTAGGAAAATGAAGCTTTTTTCTTCCCTGCCAGTTTCAAAAGAACATACTTTCCAACACTTACGTCCTCGGGAACAACGTCACCATGATCATTATCTCCTTCAGTCATTTCAGACAAGCTGTCATCGTTCAGCATCGGCTCCTCGTCACTCATCGCTTCTGACGTGTCTCCAGAATCATCGATGGTCGCAACCGGGGTATTCTTTTTGCTTCGGCTTTTGGCTTTTTTCTTCTGTCTTGCGTTTGCCAGAGTCTGCGCTACAGCATCTACAGAAAGGCTCTTGCCAGGAGCTGTTTCTAGTCTTTTACGACGGCGCTTTGGTTCATCGTCTTTGCCATGCCTCATCTCCGAAAGAATAACGAGCAAGGATTCACCAACACTTGAGTTAGCTTCGTCATCATTGACTTCCCTCCTTGGCAGCCTACGGAGAACAACATCTTTGTCTATTGGGTAGATCGAACATGTTCTAAATCCATTGACGATTGTTTCTTTTGCGTTCGGTTCAAGAGCTTCCCACAGTTTTCCTAGGAGTCTTGCAAAATGATCCTTCGGTACAGCGTTCCTTGTCTTAAAGTGCGTCTTGTATTCTGTCAGGATCTTTCGCCAATGCTTCTTCATTGGTGCAAACAAAGCGACGTCTAGCGGTTGAAGCAGGTGAGTTGAGTGTGGGGGGAGGCAGACGAACCGGATGTTGCATTCAGAACATATTCGCAGAACACGGACATCGAGGTGAGAAGAGAGATTGTCGCCAATTAAAACCTTTGGTTTTTCGGTTTTCTTCGCCCATGGCAATACAACAGATACGAACCAGTCATGAAAGCAGGTTGAGTCAAACCAACCTGATTTCGATCGATTAAACCTGAACCCTTTGGGAGAGAGGTTCGTCTCATCAAAGTTCATAATCCACTCAGGATCAACTCCTTCTAGGGATTTGCTGAGGTTTTCAAGGTAAGTCACAACGACTTGTTCACTAACCTTGGCACGGTTGACACTTATGTTTTGGCATATGCGAGTACACAGCTTCTCGGAGTTTCTCTTCACGAAGGAAAGCGCCCAATCGTCACCGGGTAAATTGTTGCAGAACTTGGGCTCCTTCACTCTGTTTCTATCAAGGTACGACTTAACGAGAAGACGAAGTTCAAAGAGGGTCAAGGGAAACCCCCAATCAGCCATCGTGCAAATGTGTCGGATAAGCACGGTTTCTTCATTGAGGTTGAGCACAGGTTGGCCCCCGAATTTCTTGGTATGGACATTCTTTACCCTATTGTAAAGTGTTCCATAAGAAATGTCATACTTTTTAGCAACTTGATGTATTTTACTGCCCTTTTTAATTTCGTCAATTGCTTGAGCTAACTTCTCTTCTGAGTAATCTTTATAGGTACGGCTACCTATAACCCTCGTGTATTTACGCGGCATCCTAGAATATAAAATAATTAGGACGGTACAGTATAATAAATGAAAAGTTAAGATAAGGTTTTAATTAGGAAGATAAGGTTGAAAAATGAAAGGTTAACGATCAAAAATCCAAATTTTCTTCCTTTTACTGTGAAATATTTAGTAAATGCAACGGAAAATGAAAGAGAACTATTCTGGCGTGAATGACTGCATGTCACATATGAAACTGTATTCGGATAAAATACTTTCCGTTGTCAAAGTCACCCCGCATTTGACGACCTTCCATGGGGTGACTTTGATAAATGCATCTCCTGCGAAAGTTTTTACAAGATTGGCTAGAAACTTCTGGCATATACTCATTATGTTCCTTAACATCCGGCAATACCACGAGGTTGTCAGAATTAAATGTGTAGACGGCTAGGGAGTCACTATTTGTAGCCTATCTAAAATTTCTGAAAAAATACCCACTTGCTTATGATCGATTCCTGAAGCTCAGGTATGCTTTGGCTTCGATTTCTGTGTGCCTACTAAACCAAATCTTTCCTTCTTGTCAGCTGAATTTTTGCCAGCACGTTCCTGCGCGCCATCTTTGAGTAATATTTTTTTTTTGTCGAAAAAGAAAGTTTTATCAAAGTCACCCCGAAAATCAAAGTCACCCCATTTGACGGGTAGTATGCGTATCCTGAATTTTAGGAAGGCTATTTAGATGTGCTTTGACACTAGCATACAGGGGCATCACGTTTGGAGGGGACGCCCCTCCCTCCCCAATTTTGTCGGACAGTCTGTAAAAAATAGCTGAATCGGCGCGAAGCGCCGCGAGTTTTCGTAAAAAGAGTCGTTTTTTCCGCAAAAAACTTACCGATTCAAGTACAGATTTTATAGTTTAGCCAAAAACTTACCAGCCAGTCGGTAAATACCTTGCTCCCCCCAAAAAAAACATTTTGGATAGTAACGCCGCTGCTAGCATAGAGGCCAAAGATTTACCTCCCGACTAGAATGAGCTATTCCAGCGTGTGTAGAACCCCTCCTGTCCTGGAAAAAGACTTTCGGGTGTATATTAAAATCTTCCTTGCCCTTTTCAAGCGTCCGAGCTCAACCTCGCTTTGTAATCGATATTTTTCCATCTGCTCTTGGCACACTTGTTTCGCGGATATCCTGTCATTTGATTTCTGATGGCTTTTCATTATGTTTAAAAATTCTACCCCTTCTTTTTTCACTTTTAGTCAAACTCTGACCAAAAAATCCATGCACATAACCTTGTCTCTCACTTTTGGCTTGTAAAGAAAATCACTATATCAGTGTTATCTAGTCAGACTTCACTTTAACAACTAACCTATTGCAATTTTGACAGGCTAAAATCTGAAAGACCTAAGTGAGGCAGATACAAATCACATGGGAGTAGAACAGGTAGCCGAAAAGCTGCTACCCTGAATCATGTCTCCGACCTAACGGGGTTATGCAACCTGGTTTAAACGACTCGGCTGGTCTTAAGTGACGGTTTTTTACGACTGAAGCTGCGCAGAGCCAAAAGTAAAAATTTTGTTTAAACGACTCGGATTGTTTTTAATTAAAATGAATGCCTGGGACCTCGGCAAGGCCTAAATAAACGACTGATACCTAAGTGAGGCAGATACAATTCACATGGGAGTGGAACAGGTAGCCGAAAAGCTGCTACCCTGAATCATGTCTCCGACCTAACGGGGTTATGCAACCTGGTTTAAACGACTCGGCTGGTCTTTAGGGACGGGTTTTTACGACTGAAGCTGGGCAGAGCCAAAAGTAACAGTTTTTTTTCAAACGACTAGGGATTGTTTTTAATTAAAATGAATGCCCGGGACTTCGGCGAGGCCAAAATAAACGACTGAAAAGACTTGGCAATAGCAATATATTCGATATTGCTCTTCCGTATCTTCCATTCCCAAAAGTTTCTGTTAAGCCGTATTCTCGCTGCCCGAGGTCTCTTCGTGGAATCAAGGGAAACGGCGAGAATAAAGGGAGTCACTCCCCACGGACTACAGGATTACAGAAAACAATGAGAACACGGGGAATGCTTCCAAAATGGATTTTTTTTGAAAAATAAAACATGCAGTTGAAGAAATTAGTCTGGATCCACTTCATTTTTGGTTTTGTTTATTATGATTGTTTTTAAAAAAAATTACGTTCGCGGAGAGACTCGCGAGAATACGGGAAGTGAGTCCCCGGGACAAACAGAAACACGGGGACTCCTCAAAAGGAGTCCTCAGGGAATGGCGAGATACGCCTTTAGTTACGTTCAGCGGTAGGAGGGTCAGCTCAGTCCGACTTACCATTTTCGATTAGGTTCCTGAAGATAGGCAAGGGTCATTGTCGTGGGAATCGCAGTCTTAAGTTGCGTTTTATTGGATTCGCTTTTGTTTCGTCAAAGTTTGTAGTTTGGCTCTTGTTTTGTCTTACTTGCGTTTTATTGAGTTCTTGTTTCCGAAAAGTCAAACTACACGAAACTACGTCGGCGAGATAGTTTGTAGTTTCAGCTCCGTAGTTTCAGGCTCGAAACTACAGCAAATGGAATGGACCAATAAAACGGCTTTTAAGCGAAACTACGCCAAAACTACATCCAAAAAAACGCAACTTTATATTCATTTGTTGTTGGGTTCGGTCGAAGTGTCGATGCCATCTATCGCCAATTTGAAGACGTTTCTGAAAGTGTTGGTTTTTTTTGCCGGTAGGGGGCAGGTCTGCATGCATTCCCGGAAGTAAAAGGTCGGGGAGGATGCATGAATTCATGAATTAGTAGGCGGTTAGGAAAGACGAAAGTTCCTTTAAAGTCATGTGCAAGATTGGCGTTATTGTGATGTAGTCCAATTTTTTTCTTAAAGTATGATGATGAGTTTAACTGATCTGATGAAAATACGTTCCAACGCGAATGGTAAAGAGTCAAATTTAACAAGATTATGTATTACATGGAAAATTTGTTTTAATTTTGTTTCAGGTCATCAAGATTAAATCAGTTTTCTTTCCAAAGTTGCCAGCAAAGTCTATTCCATATCGCAGCTATGTTCAGTAAAGCTTAGGGGGGAGCCAAGTATCAATTAGGAGTCCCATCTCAGTTTTTATGGCACTTGCCTTCTGGCCAAGTGCCATATACCGATCACTTTTTCGTCGGTCTGTCGGGAAGTCGGTTGGTTAGTTCATTGTTTTCAAGTTATGTACTTCCAGATGGGCTAGGACGATGAAACTTGGTATAGAAATTATTAGGGACCCCACCAAACTAAATTGGAAATTGTCACTTTTCCAACTCGGCCGTCGTGGGGGGAGGAGGAAGAGGGGGAATCCGGAATTTAGTGGCATGAATAACTTTCGAACGGGTGATCGGATCTTAATGAAGCTTGATATTCGGACCGTATCCGATGTATGTGTGTGAGGGAGAGGGGGGGGGGTTGGAGGGGGAACCGGAAATCTGTGTCACGCTTAGAAACGGTAAGGATGAAAGTTGGTGGGAAGAACAAGCACAAGCCCTATGTACATCATTGGCAGAACCATTATTTGAGCCCAATCTGACTTTGAAACATTTATTCAAACAATGTTTACAACAGATACGTCAGCTACGATTCTTCATCAGCGATATTTCGGCCCTTCTTGGCAAGGGTCCTCGTCAGGCTGTCAATCCTCCGGTTCAACTTCGGGGAAGGAAACAAACCTGTAATACTGTAAAACAAGCCTGTTTCCTTCCCCGAAGTTGAACCAGAGGATTGACAGGCTGACGAGGACCCTTGCGAAGAAGGGCCGAAATATCGCTGATGAAGAATCGTAGCTGACGTATCCGTTGTAAACGTTGTTTGAGTAAATTGGCAGAACCGCACCGGATTCTGGGCTTGGGACCGCACCGGAACTTGGCTTTAGCATTAGAAACACGACAAAATTGGCTTAGAGGTTGTAACTTCCCAGATCTAACCATGCCTTACCCGCAAAGCACAAAATACTTTAAAGCAAAGTATACATTCTCATAATCCCCATGAGCCCATATAGTTTTATCTCAAGTGTTTTCCTTACAAGTAAATTCCTTAAAGTAAAAAAAATACTTTAAGCAAAATATACATTTTCAATGTGTCAATGGGGGTTTGTTAAACCTCTTAACAAGTGTAAACTTCTGGAGGGTTTTGTAGTTCTTAGTATTTGTTTCCAATAAACCCCATATATAATCTAATCTAAATCATGGTCCCGATGAGCCCATCATCTTTTTTGCCTCAAGGGTTTTATTGCTTACAGATGATTTTTTAGCGCCCTTAAAGTGCGTATCGTCACAGCCAAGTGCAAAAATAAAATGCTTTTTACCAAACAATACATTGTCGGGATTTCCAAGGGCCCATGATCATTCTTATCCTGAGGGTTTTGCTTGCAAATTATCACAACGAACCCACGAATTGGCGAATTCCTACTTCCATCCTCTGACCGAGCCAGGCAAGTGCCATATGAACCTCTAGCCCTTGTTTTTGTTCAGACCCTACATGCAATCACTCTAGTTGGGAGGAATTTCACGTAATTTCGGATGTACCTTAATATAACGTCATCGCTTCGCATTTTGCCTTTTGCAAGCTACTTAGGAGCCAAAACGTACTACCAAGATCGTAAATTGTGTGCTCCTCCGAAAGCTAAGGTGGAATGCCCCACCCCCCTCCCAAATGGTGCCTCTAGCTGCGCCTCCTCCCGCAGAAACCAATGAAACTTATAAGTGGGAACAAAGCAATAAAAGCAAACTTTTGCATGCAAACCATTGGAGGTTTACGCAGGTGCCGACCTCTTGGTCCTGACACTCTGCCCTTGGCCGGGAGTGCGGTTTGTCATTGTGGGCAAATCGCACGGAAACTCCACTAACCCTCGCTCCACACCAAAACATAGGCACCACCGGTTCTCGAACCAGCGACACTTCGCTTGTGAGTTCCGTGTGCAAATCATTTGGTCAGGAAGGATCGAGGGGGGGGGGGGGAGGAATATCGCAAACAAAATAAATGGTAGCCGAATCCCCTAGTGCGTAACCACGAAAAATACGTCATGTGCCGTTGGTGCTGCCGAGAGTGTTACTCCATGTTTCGAGTATTTTGAAACTTTCTTTTTGGGATCCCAAAACTTAAGTGGAGGGATACCTATGACATCGCAAAAGTTGTCTGTCTGTCCGTCCGTCCGTCCGTCCGTCCGTCCGTCCGTCCGTCCGTCTGTCCGTCCGTCTGTAAGCACGATAACTCTCGAAGGGAATGAGATATTTTGATGAAACTTGGTGAGAAGGTTCGTTGGGTTGTCGGACCAGTCAAGTTCGTAGATGGTCTTTGTAGCTCTACATTTAGGGGTGGGGGAGGGGATTCAAATTAAGGGACAAACAAAATATTTTGAAACAGCTAATGTGATAGTCGATTATGGGGTAAGAAGACATGCTGAACACGATGGTGAAAACCATTTTGTCATCGGACAAGTAGTTCGCCCGGGATCCGGCCAAAACGGGAAAGTTTGTTGAAAGTAAAAGTTTTATTTGAAGTTGATTAGATGTTCGATTTAGGGGTAGGAAGACATGCTGAAGACGATGGTGAAAATTATTTTCTCGACGGACAAGTATTTCGC
Source organism: Branchinecta lynchi (assembly GCA_023053575.1). Lineage (NCBI taxonomy): Eukaryota > Metazoa > Arthropoda > Branchiopoda > Anostraca > Branchinectidae > Branchinecta > Branchinecta lynchi. The sequence goes on from JAKZAP010000003.1 coordinate 19,210,726, forward strand.
CCGGAATCCGGCCCAAACCGGAAAGTTTGTTGAAAGTAAAAGTTTTATTTGAAATTGATTAGATGTTCGATTTAGGGGTAGAAAGACATGCTGAAGACGATGGTGAAAACTATTTTCTCGATGGACAAGTATTTCGCCCGGAATCCGGCCCAAACCGGAAAGTTTGTTGAAAGTAAAAGTTTTATTTGAAGTTGATTAAATGTTCGATTTAGAGGTAGGGAAACCTTTGGTCTTGTTGCTGACGGGAAGTAGCTTGTCAGCGGTGAAGTTTGACCGATCACGGTCCTGTCAACGATCGAATTCGCCACTCTTGTCGTATCTGTCTCGTTTAATCATCGGTCAGTTATATCAGCACAGAGTAAATACGTCCCCTGTTCACTTATCTGGTGTTTAGGATAAGCAGGTGTCGATAGCGGCAAATGCGAATAATTAGCCCTCGGTTCTGGCGATAAAATATGGCTCTATCTTGCTCCTATAAGGGGAGATAAGAATAGTATTGTCGGGTGATTGGCCTTGACGAATTTAGGGTGAAATTTCCCTGTCAAAATAGGGAGAGATAAAGTGAACTGTTTCTATGCTGACTGGGAACCCCGGTGGGTGAGATATGGACATTAGGCTATTGTTTTGTATTTATAATTGCTTCGTGTTTCTTGTGACCGAGAACTGAGTTTAGACTTTGAACTCGCAGGGTTGGTTGAACTCAGAGCCGTTACTAGCCAAAATGTTTTTTTTTTTTGGGGGGGGGGGGGGCGAGGCATTTATCGACTGAATGGTAATTTTTACCGACTTTTTCTGCAGAAAGAACGACTGTTTTCAACAATAAAAATGACGGTTTTGGAAAAAGTCGACTGATTTTCAGAAAAATCCACTTATTTTTAGAAAAACCGACTGTTTTGACGAAAAATTGAAAAAATCAACTCTTTTGACGAAAAATAGCGGCGCTTCGCGCAGACTTGGTTATATTTTACCGACTGGCCGACAGCATTAGGGGGGGGGGGGGGGGGGGGGGCTCATGGCTCAAAATGCCGACGGCTCAAACTGTCGACAGTTTTAAGATCTTTGTTTGTGATCAGTTTTTTCTTGTCTTTAAAATTTGGCAGAATATGATAGTATTATTGGGATCCCAAAACGTAAGTGGAAGGATACCTATGACATCGCAAAAGTTGTCCGTCTGTCCGTCTGTGCGCACTATAACTCTCGAAGGGAATGCGATATTTTGATGAAACTTGGTGCGAAGATTCTATGAATCAAGAGTAAGGTCGAGTTCGTAGATGGGCTCTGTAGCCCTGCATTTAGAGGTGGGGAGGGGGTTTCGAATTAAGGGAAAACAAATATTTTTAAAAGCTTTTAAGATAGTTGATTTAGGGGTAAGGAGAAATGCTGAATCCGAATATGAAAGTTATTTTTTTGCCGGACAAGTAGCTCACTCGGAATCCGGCGAAAACCGAACTTAAAATTTGTCGACCAGTTTTCGGCTGCCACCCCTTTATTCTCAAACTAGTATAGCTCTGCGCGTGGATAGCTCTCGGCATTCATTTGTTTATTCTGTGTGACGTCGGGGAAGTCTCGTGTAATCGCAGGTCGAAGGGGTTGATCTATAATGTTCAAACGAGGAAATATCAAGCGAGGATGTTCTTCAACGAGGATTCACTCGTAAAGTACAGTTAAAGTTCGTAGATGGGTCCTTTAGTCCTATCTTTAGAGGCAGAGGATGGGCTTGGAATTTACGGTAAAAACATGTATGTTTTATAATAAGCTAATAAGATATTCATTGAGGGGGTAAGGAGGTCCACTGAATCCATATGTGAACTTAGATTTCTTGCTGGGCAAATGGTTCATCACGAATTCGGCTGAAGCTGGAAATTTGGTTGAAGGTCAAAGTTGTTTCTGAAATCGATTAGAGATTTGGTATCGGGGCAAGGAGACATGCTGAATCCATTTTTGAACTATATTTTAACAGTAAAGATATTCGAGAAATCTGACGAAGACTGAATGGCGAAGACGTGACCCAATTGTTTGAATCAAATGTTAGAGTTGTGTGATCCCATCGAAACCTTTGGTCTTGTATTATAGTTGAGGTTATACCAGTTCAACATACGATTATCGCCATCGAGTCTGCTCCTTCCGTCTCTCACTTATCACTAATTCGGGTTACTACGGACTGAACGCCTCGAATAATTCAGTCGCAGGCATTTTGAACCGTAGGCATTTGGAGTGGTGGGCATTTGAACCCTGGGGTTTTTGAGCCGTGGGTATTATGAGTCGTGGGCATTTCCATCGTGATGGTTTTTCGGCTCTGCCTGGCAATGCTTGTTATGCATAATATTTAATGAATAATCACAAGCGATCACATCCCAAGTGTGCACATCCTTGTGTTATGTGTCATGAAGCTTGTGACAGTGTTGCTTTGGGCCAGAAATACGCCAACTACACATGTGAAATCATTTCAGAATGTTGGAAAATGGCCATAGAGAAACTATTACCAGCCGATCGGAATGATTGCTTTTCTTTCTGCAAAATCGTAACCCCAGTCAACATTATTAAAAGTCACAGAGATTGCATTGGCATTTGATTCGTTGAGCTTTGTGGACTATGGAACATCGAGTTAATTTTTTTGAATTTGGTTGATATTTAATGTGTTAGTTGCTGTAGAATCGATACATTTTACATGGTTGTTGTGAAGTCTATATTTTTCGTCAATAGGGGAAGTGAATAACAACAGATGTATACTCATGTACCATTTATGTCCCAGGAAACTTCTCTTTCTTCTCGGGGACGCTTTTTCGCCTGTTTCTGCCGCTTTGGGGGACTTCTTCTAGCGAGATTTACGCACACCAAATTTAATGTTCAAGCACCATTTTTTTGTGTATGATGTTTTTTGTTTGTTTTCTTTATCCTTGGCTCTTTTGTTTGGTTTTTGCATGTTCATGTGAGTGGCCTTAGTTGGCCCTTAGTTAAGTTCAGTAAATGCATAAATAATTATATACCATGCCAGTATGGACGTGAAACCCTTTACCTTATTAATTCGGCTGGGACCTGTCATCATGCCGACTCGCACAGGGTTCAGCCAACTCACTCTTGTTTGGCCAGCAAATACTGTTCATCTCAAATTTCTGGTTCCTGCGAACCCAACTCTCTCTTCTGATTGGTTGATGAGCTAGTTCCATTAGCAACGGTCAATATTTAACCAGTGGAGTACCACACCCGGAGTATAGAGTTTCCTTGGCTGAGGAATCCGTCGAGGAAGTAAGACCCATCAAGGAAATTGTAGTGCTGGGGGCGGCACTGAAATAATGCACGGATAGGTGTTTCCGGCGAAAGTAAAAAGCTTAAGTAACCATCAGTCCCTGTTCTATAATTAAGGTTAATACCGATAATTTCCTCGAGGAAGGTTGACACGTAATTTCTATAATGTCATCTCATTTTTCTAATAGATAAGATAGACAGGTACGATTTTATTTACGCTAATAGCCAACAGTCATGGCAAATAACGCAAGCAAACAAAATACCGGCAAAAGAACCTATCCATATGGGCTAGCGCCACCTTCAGGAACCGCGCCAGACTATCGTATATTTCTAAAACAGCTACTTCCCATGACGCTGCACATCCATTCTGCATTCTTACACGCTTTCACTCACACAACAAATGTTTTAGTTCTCACCGATGCTACCACACCTGAGTAGGGACAGGACCTATCCTTGGCCCTCCCCAGTTACTGCCTGTTCTCCCCCAGTGCCTATAACTAACAGAATCCGTTCTTTCCTCCCTTTCAAACCCGCTTTAAAGTAGGCCAATCTCTTTGGTCAGTGCATGAAACTTTTGAGTCAGCGATCTAGCCTTGGGTGAAGTTTATGTAACACCTGATTCGGCATAATGGAAACTAGAAAAGACCAAATGTGGGCATGATCTGGAGCGACATGTGACGAATTGTTTCAAAGTTTTTTACAAACTACACTGTAAAAAGTTTCTCCGAGTAAAGATTAAAGTTAACTGCAATATTTGCTACTGGGACTAATCTCTTCTCTACTGGGAGAAGATTGACCCGAATTAAAGTTAATCTTATCTCAGTAGATACAAGATTAATCCCAGTAGAAAAGACGATTTTTTTTTGTTTCAGTGTAGGGACGGAACGACTCGTTAATATGGCTTAGACTGCCTTTTCTAGCTGTCAGCCATTCGTTTTAAAGTCCGTATGATTCTTAATCCCAATCTGATCATAAGCTTTTGCTTATGATCAGAATCGAATCGACCGAATCGACCCTTTGCTGTGTGTCACCGTCAAGGAGAGACAAGATTCCAGGCATCAGACATTCCTGTCCTAAATAGCAAACAATTCAATCAAGACAGAAAACAAAAATCAAAGAGAACATTCGCAAGCACCAACTGTTTACATAATCGTATCTAAAATTCAAAAGTATGCCATTGCTAATTCACAGATAATGCATTCTGCTTACGGGAGGAATTTAGGAATCCTGGCACTGTTGATTCTGGCGAAAAAAAAGAGGTAGGCGATGAGCAAGGGGGTAGAGACTCTGCCAAGGATGTGAAAGCATGTCCAGTTTTGTCATACTATTATGCCATATGAGCCTAAAGGTGTCAGGGAATAGAGAGTAGAGTTGGTTTAAGCAGCAACAGCGTTTTTGAGACCATCTTTATATAAACTAGACCTACGTTGCCTAGGCAACGTGAAGTGTTGCGGCAACCTTTCATCGGCTTCGCCGACTAAAGTGTTGCGAGAGCAACACTTTGTTTGTTTTTTCTTCGCTAACGGTTTAATGCTGCATTTGTCAACCCATCCGGTTTTCAAAACGGTACGTTCCAATCCATGAAGAATATTTTTCGGAACTAATGGCACAATCTGTAATCACATGGTTATCCCTCAGCGTTGGAAAAAAAAAAAAAAGTATCGGAAGTAGGGACTAAATTGACTTTGCAGCCAGTTGGACTTTATCCTTTTCAATCGTAGACATCGTGACTTGTGGAAACTAGGAACATTATCTTATATAACCTAGTTGGCATTATAAAGCTATGCGTAACTAACTATGCGTAACACATATCGTTGTTTTACATTATCATTTGTATCCGTTGCGTTAACACTTAATTCTAGGTTACAGAGAAAAACAATCACCATAGGCCATTCTAGCATCTCATGAAAATGGGAATGCGTAGCAACCGATTGTTGAACGACGACATGATCCAAACTTTTCTTAGCATCAAAAAAATAGGTACACATACTAGGAAAAGTCGGAAGCCCGGAAGATGAGTATGGTGTAATCGCCAACCCTGACTTGTTAAAGTTGTCAACCCCTCAGATACTTAATTCCAAGCTACAATGATAGACCATGGAGACTCATTTTCTTACCCTCAGATTTAAAGAGGTCAAATAAAATGTGCACCAATTTGCACTAGTTTCTAGCCCCTTATGAACCCCTTCTAGCAACTGATACGTACTTACAAGTCCATCTCCCCGTGATAGACATAGTATCAAATTGTTTTCAGTTCGAATACACAAGAAACAAAGAATAGGATTAATAGGTACACCAACTAGCAAAAGTTACAAGCCCCTCATCGCCGAAAACGATTATGGTCGAACAGTCGATTTTTGCTTACAAGTACAAAAAAAACACAACAACAACAGAATATCGGAAGTAGGCACTAAATAGATTTTGCAGCCAGTTGAACTTTATCCTTTTCAATCGCCGACATCGTGACTGGTGAAAACTTGGAACATTATCTTACATAATCTAGTTGGTATTATAAAGCTATCCGTAACTTTTCAGGATCAAAATACCATACAGAAACTATGTCGTTTTTATGGCACTTGCCCTTCGGCCAAGTGCCATATAGCGATCGCAATTTCTGTCCGTCCGTCGGTCTGTCGGTCTGTCGGTCTGTCCAGGTTTTGCTAGTTCGGGCACTTCCAGATAAGCTAGGACGATAAAACTTGGCAAGCGTATCAGGGACCCCAAATGATTAAGTTGGAAATAGTCACTTCCCCGATCCGAGCACCGTGGGGGGAGTGGAGGGAGGGGGAATCCGGAATCTTGAGGTATTTTTAACTTTTGAACGGGTGATCGGATCTCGATGAAACTTGATATTTGGAACGACCTCATGCCTCAGACGACCCACTTAAAATCCGGACCGGATCCGGTGAGTTTTGGGGGGAGCTGGAGGGGGCAACCGGAAATCTTGGGAAACGCTATGAGTGGAGGGATCGAGATGAAACTTGGTGGGAAGACACCTAGCAAACACTAGATACATCATTGACATAACCGAGCCGATTCTGGCACTGTGGGGGGGAGTGGAGGGAGGGGGAATCCGGAACCTTGAGGTATTTATAACTTTTGAACGGGTGATCGGATCTCGATGGAACTTGATATTTGGAAAGACCTCATGCCTCAGACGACGTACTTAAAATCCGGACCGGATCCGGTGACTTTTGGGGGGAGCTGGAGGGGGCAACCGGAAATCTTGGGAAATGCTATGAGTGGAGGGATCGAGATGAAACTTGGTGGGAAGACACCTAGCAAACACTAGATACATCATTGACATAACCGAGCCGATTCGGGTACTGTGGGGGGGGAGTGGAGGGAGGGGGAATCCGGAATCTTGAGGTATTTATAACTTTTGAACGGGTGATCGGATCTCGATGAAACTTGATATTTGGAACGACCTCATGCCTCAGACGACCCACTTAAAATCCGGACCGGATCCGGTGACTTTTGGGGGGAGCTGGAGGGGGCAACAGGAAATCTTGGGAAACACTGTGAGTGGAGGGATCGAGATGAAACTTGGTGTGAAGATACATCATTGACATAACCGAGCCAATTCGGGCACTGTGGGGGGAGTGGAGGGAGGGGGAATCCGGAATCTTGAGGTATTTATAACTTTTGAACGGTGTGATCGGAGATCTCGATGGAACTTGATATTTGGAAAGGCCTCATGCCTCAGACGACCCACTTAAAATCCGGACCGGATCCGGTGACTTTTGGGGGAGCTGGAGTGGTTAACCGGAAATCTTGGGAAACGCTATGAGTGGAGGGATCGAGATGAAACTTGGTGGGAAGACACCTAGCAAACACTAGATACATCATTGACATGACCGAGCCGATTCGGGCATTGTTGGGGGAGTGGAGGGAGGGGGGAATCCGGAATCTTGAGGTATTTATAACTTTTGAACGGGTGACCGGATCTCGATGAAACTTGATATTTGGAAAGACCTCATGCCTCAGACGACCCACTTAAAATCCGGACCGGATCCGGTGACTTTTGTGGGGAGCTGGAGGGGAGAACCGGAAATATTGGAAAACGCTATGAGTGGAGGGATTGAGATGAAACTTGGTGGGAAGACACCTAGCAAACACTAGATATATCATTGACATAACCGAGCCGTGCCTACTCGTAACAAGTGCCATATGAGCTCGTAGCTCTTGTTTTACATTATCATTTGTATCCCTTGCGTTAAGACGGTCGGAAACCTGCCACCGCCGAAGATGATTATCGTATAACAGCCAATTGTTACTTACAAGAGTTACAAGTCCCTGACATGTCTCACAATTGGGTTCCGCCTATTCTTGGTTTGAGTTTGTACCCTACCACTAAAGTTGTCAACCCCTCAAAGACTTAACTCCATGTCACAGTGATAGACCAAGGAGACTAATTTCCTTACCCTATGATTTATAGAGATACAAAAATGTACACCAGTTTTTACAATTTTCTAGCCCCTCATGAACACCTTCTAGCGACCGATTCATACTTCAAGTCCAAGGGGAGACCCTTGATAGACATGGTATCATATTGTTCTCACGATCAAATACACAGGAAAGACAAGAGCTACGAGCTCATATGGCACTTGTTACGAGTAGGTGGTGTGAGAAGCGAGAAAGTGAATCTGAGCATTTTTCAGGGAATTCCGATACCTCTTCCCACCGTGCTCGAATCCGATTCAGATCCTAAAATGTGTCGTCTAAGGCAGACAAATACTTTACAAGTTTCATTACGATCACTTCACTCGTTCAACAGCTATGCGAGCCACAACATTTTCCACACTCCCCCCTACTGTGGCCGAATACGACTCGGACACATACTAACATCTCTACTTCCCGTCCATCAAGTTTCCCTGTTCCCATTTCCTCCTCCTCCTACCTTGGTCGGATCCGATTCGGACACCAAATGACAATCTAGGCTGCATAAACTTGGTACTGTCCAAGTTGCATTCCATTCTGCACATCCGTTTGGTTTTTGTGCATGTCACAAAGTTTCCGCCCCCCCCCCCCCCCAACTCCCCCAACCATGGCCGCATTGGTTCGTAGACTAGCTTTGCATATTTAGGTCGTCAGTTCTTATCACCCATAATGTTTCACTTGTGTCGGACCATTTTTTCACAACCTATGGAAATCAGTAATTTCCGGATTCCCCCTCCCTCTACTCCCCGAAAAATGGTCGGACCCAGGACCGAAAGTCTTCCTAAGGCTTCCTGTGTCGGGTCCTTAAGTCTATTTGGTCGGGTCACTACATCTGGAAGTATCTTATCTCGCGAATCGCGATCACCGAAATTCCGGGAAATCCACTCCAACTCCCCCCAAAAAGCCCCGACATGATCAGGTTCCGTCAAGAACGTATCTAATACTTATGGTTGTTCTTCACATCAAATTCCATCCCGATACCTCAACACTAAGCGTTTCATACAAATTCCGGTGGCCCCTTCCAACTCCCCCCCCCCCCCAATTATCGGATCCGGCCCGGACTTGACATGGAATATCTGAGACAATAGTCCTTTCCACTTGCCAAGTTTAATTCAAATCCGATCGCCGGTTCAAAAGTTATAAATGCCACTAGGTTTCGGATTCCCCATCCGCCCCCCCCCGCCCACGATGTTCTAATCGTGCAAACGACTATTCTCAAGTCGGGTCTATTTGGATCTCTCATATTCCTGCCGAGTTTCATCATCTTATTACATCATGAAGTACCGAACTCGCTGGATCACCAGAATCCCCCCACCCCCCAACTCCCCCCACAGTGCCTGGATCCGATCCGGTTATGTCAATTATCTGTCTAGGACTTGTGCTTGTTCTTCCGACCAAGTTTCATCCCGATCCCTCCACTCTAAGCGTTTCCCAAGATTTCCGGCTCCCCCCTCCAGCTCCCCCCAAAGTTACCGGATCCGGTTCGAATTTCAAGTGGGTCGTCTGAGACTCGAGGTCTTTCCAAATATCAAGTTTCATTAAGATCCAATCACCCGTTCAAAAGTTATAAATGCCGAACATATATATACCACTTGCCGAAGGGCAAGTGCCATACAAAAATAGGATTAGTAGGTAACCAACCACGATTTCCGGCTCCCCCCAAAGTTACCGGATCCGGTTCGAATTTCAAGTGGGTCGTCTGAGACTCGAGGTCTTTCCAAATATGTCAAGTTTCATTAAGATCCAATCACCCGTTCAAAAGTTATAAATGCCTAACATATATATATGCCACTTGCCGAAGGGCAAGATGCCATACAAAAATAGGATTAGTAGGTAACCAACCACCAGCATTGATAACCCCTCATCGCCGAAGATGGTTATGGTCTAACAGCCAACTGTTGCTTACAAGTACCCTACATGTCTCACGATTAGGATCGGCCTATTTTTGGTTTCAGTGTGTACCGCACTACTAAAGTTGTCAACCCCTCTAAACTTTCAAACTGTTGTATCTCATGAAGGAATTTTGCACGAAAAATAGAGGGCATATTCTTTGTTCAACTCATCGAGGTTTACCGAATGTCGTTGAAAAAAAAATCTGTCTGTATTAGTTCAAAAGTTGACTTTTTTGCCGTAGGCCAACTTTCTAATTTCACCACTTAGAAAGGAGCAAAGGACCAGCTGTAATTTCTTCAGCAGTGAGAGAACTTTGAAAGTTTAAGAGGCCCGTCTGATTTCATTTATCTTCCTCACTCCCAAGTGTAAGAAACGGAATGACAAACTCAGCTGAAATCACAAACAGAAACGGATAGAAACAATAGATGGCACCACTTTTGTACCCGTGGGAAAATGACACTTTTTTGGTTCTGTAAATTTTTCTATTTATCACTCAAAGACGATGTATTGGCTGTGGGGCCAGGGAACTGTCGCACATATTTCCCACTTATAGATTTGAGTCCATCTTCAGTTTAAAACTGGTGCTTGTCTCCTTGCCTGCTAGAACAGAGCTTTCCACTCGAAAGCAGAAACATGGTTTGGTGAAACAAAAGCTTGGCTGCATAACTTCAGATAGTCCTCTCTGACATAGGCTATACAGCTCTACTTTCGTTCGCACACTGTAGGCTGTGGCTCAATTACAAGTAAAAATCATCCTTTTTGGCCCCAGGCAAGGGTTCTACGGAGCTTTCCAAAATGTAATTTCATATTCATCAATCCGGCCTAAGGACCCTAAGGTCCACACTTTCCGTAAAAACCTGAGAATAAGCGCAAGTCGGGGTACTAGGAAGAAAAAAAAAAAACACGACAAAACCAAAGTGTTGCTCTCGCAACACAATTAACTGATTGGTTTTATTCCTTCCAGGTACCATTCCAGAATACATTCCGTCCCTACCACAATGGTTATCACCATAACCATGTTCCCCCTTTCGGTAATCCATATACGGTCAACCCCAGTCAGCAACCTAGGTAAGCTTACCCTATTAAATTGTTAATTGTCCTTTCTTTATTTTACTATGCCCTAAGTTTGCAAAGATTTCTTTATCGGCATTTTGGCTTGAGATAGCATCCCCTGCCTTAAGTTTTTTAAACCGTTTTTATGGCACTTGCCCTTCGACCAAGTACCATATAGCGATTGCAATTTCTGTCCGTCCGTCGGTCTGTCGGTCGTTCCGGGTTTTGCTAGTTCGGGCACTTCCACGTAAGCTAAGACGATGAAACTTGGCAGGCATATCAGGGACCCAAAAAGATTAGCGTGGTATCAGTCTTTTCCCCGATCCAACCATCGTGTGGTGTGTGGAAGGGGAATCCGAAATCTTGAGGTATTTATAACTTTTGAACGGGTGATCGGATCTTAATGAAACTTGATTTTTGGAAAGGCCTCGTGTCTCAGACGACCCACTTCAGATCCGAACCGGATCCGGTGACTTTCGCGGGAGTCGGACCGGAAATCTTGATAAACGCTTGGGAGGGATCGGGATGAACTTGGTGGGAAGAACAAGCACAAGTCCTAGATACATCATTGACATAACCGGACCGGATTGGGGCACTGTAGGGGGAGTTGGGGGGGGGGGGGGGATTCTGGTGATCCAGCGAGTTCGGTACTTCCCGATGTACTAGGATGATGAAACTCGGCAGGAATCTGAGGGATCCGAATAGACCGACTTGAAAATAGTCGTTTGCACGATCCGAATATCGTGGGGGGAGTGGACGGATGGGGAATCAGGGATCTAGTTGCGTTTATAAATTTTTAACGGGCGATCGGATTCGACTGAAGCTTGTCAAGTAGAAAGAGCTATTGTCTGAGATGTTCCATGTCAAGTGCGCAGGATCCGATACTAGGGGGGGTGGGGGGGTTGGAAGGGGGCACCGGCTTTTTTTGTGAAACACGTAGCGTCGAGGAATCGGGTTGAAATTTGGTGGGCAAAACAACCATAAGCATTAGATATGCTCTTGACAGAATCATATCATATCGGGGCTCTTTGGGGGGGGGGGGGGAGTTGGAAGGGGTTTCCCGGAATTCTAGTGATCGCGAGTTACAGTACTCCCAGATTTGCTAAGAGGATAAAACTTGTCGGGCATATTAGTGACCCGACCAAATGGACTTAAGTCCGTTAAATCCGTTCTTGGATCCGGCCATTTTTCGGGGAGTTGAGGGAGGGGGAATCCGGAAATTACTGAAGGTTGAGGCTGAAAATTACTTCTAAAGGTTGCGAACAAATGGTTGGAGCCAACTGAAACATTATGGGTGATTGGGATTATCACATTATGGCCGCCATTTGGCCTCGAGCCCTCTGCCCAATTGGCTCTTTATGTTGAATTTAGTTTGAAATAAACAGAACTTGAACTTGATAAGAATTGATGACCTAGATATGCCAAGCAAGTGTCCGAACCCATGCGGCATGGTTGGGGGAGTTGGCCGGGGGGGGGGGGGGGTCGGAAACTTTGTGACATGCACAAAAACCAAACGGATGGGCCGAATGGGATGCAAGTTGGACAGTACCAAGTTTATGTGGCCTAGATTTGTGATTTGGCGTCCGAACTGGATCCAGCCAAGGTGGAGGATGAAGAAGCGTGAACCGGAAATTTGCAGATGTGCTCCGAGATGTTCGAGTCGTATTGGGCCACAGTGGGGGAGTCCTGGAAATGTTGTGGCTCGCATAGGGGTTAAAAGAGTGGAGTGATTTGAATGAAACTTGGAAAGCAGAGAGATTGTATGCCTTATATAGCATATTTTAGGGTCCAGACCGGATCCGATCACGGTGGGGAAGGGTACTGGAATTTCTGGAAAATGTTCAGATTTACTTTCTCGTCTCTCACACAACATACTCGTGACAAGTGCCGTATGAGCTCGTAGCTCTTGGTATGTCTGCATTAAGAAGAGGTTGCGAAGGGTCTGAAACAACTAGTCTCAGCGTCAGTAACAGTGCCGTCTTGGGTTGTGTTGGAACGTCCCCCATGCTATTCAAGTGTGCGTATTTACTGATTTTTGGGACCTCAGAACGTAGTGTCCTAAAACTCAGAAAAACTTGTCCGTCCGTATGTCCGTCTTCCTGTCGTTAGCGCGATAACTCTCGAAGGGATTGAGATATTTTTTTCAAACTTGGTGTGGGGATTCTTTAGGTCAAAGTATAGGTAAAGCCGTAGGTGGGCCCCGTAGCCGCGTATTTAGGAGATTCAAGGGATTCAGATTAAGGGGCGAGGAATCCATATCTGAGCTTTGATTTTGCGCCAGACAAGTAGTTTGCCCGGAATCCGGAAAAAAGGACGTTTATGAGAAGTAAAGGTTTCGTACCAAGTCGATTAGAGTCGATAAAACACGCTGGAGCAAAATACGCGCCTTTCTTTTCCTGAAGGACTGATATTTTGCAATATGATAATCCGGTAAATAACGGAAATTCGGTAGTGCTTAAGATTCCTTGATCAAGTGGTTTGGAGTATCTATAATGGGTTAGGCTGACATGGCGAATCGATGTGTCTGCTTTGTTTTCCTGTTTGGTTGATACTTCGGACGGTATACTTCGGATACTTCTTTACGGAAATTCCGTAAAGCATTCTGTTATGTGTTTGTCGGGTGTTTCGTGTTCGAAATCTCATCGAAGCCGTTGGTCTTGTTTTTAATGCTGTTTTCAGTCTTTGAAGGATAGTAGTGATTTGTCGTTGTTCAGTTTGTAACGCTTTTGCTTATCGTCTCCTCCTGTCTTATTTGTGCCAAATTGCAGAATGTTCGGACCTTGTTCGATGCCATCGTACTACAGTGAGTGTGATCGTCCAAGCTTTCGGGGATCGTACGGTGAGCTTTTTATGTTATTTTAATCAATGGGGTAATTTAGGAAGAGGTTTTCACTGTCTGGCCTTGGGGCCAGGTAATTTATTATCCGCCTACCAGTTGCTGCTAAAAGCTACCAAACATTGTTTCAGTCTTTGAATCCCTTCGCACAGGTTGGAATTTGTTTTTATTGGTTTAGTTTAGTTTATTCACAGAAAAAATTACATCCTCAACTTTTCCAGCCACACCATATGGGCTAAGGCTCCTGACCGGAATGACGAGGGTAGCGAAGTATATTCCTTAAGCCCAAGCTGACTCCGAATCGGGGTTGACTGCGATAAACGGATAAGTCCGTCATAAGTTTTTATGGCACTTGCCCTCCGGCCAGGTGCCATATACCAATCACTTTTCTATCGGTCGTCTGTCTGTCCGTCGGTCGGTCAGTTCGGTGATCGCTAGTTAGGGTACTTCCAGATGTGCTAGGACGATGACACTTGGCAGGCGTATTAGGGACCCGATACAAACTAGCTTGGAAACAGTCACTTCCCCAATTTGACCACGGTGGGGAGTGGAGGGAGGGGGAATCCGGAATATTGACGTATTTATAACTTTGAACGGGGAATCGGATATCTGGAAAGACCTGGTGTCTCAGATGATACACTTCAAGTCCGGAACGGATCCGGTGATTTTGGGGGGAGTTTAAGGGGGGGGGGGGCACAAATCGTTTGACATGTTCAGAGTGCACGGACCAGGATGAAAGTTGGTGGGAAGAAAAGCACAAGTCCTAGATACATGGTTGACAAGACGCCGGCCGGATCCGAGAACTGTGGGGGGAGTAGGAGGGAGGGTTCCAAAATTCCGGTGTTCAACTTTGGAACGGCGATCGGATCTTAATGAAACTTGATATTCGGAAAGAACTTAAGTCTCAGATGTCCCATTTCAAGTGCGTCCTGGATCGGATCAATGTGTGTGTGTGTGTGGGGGGGGGGGGGGGTACCAACAATTTTGTGACGCTTAGCGTCTAGCGATTGAGATGACACTTGTTGGGAAGAACAAGCATAAACTCTAGAAACGTCAGTGACAGAAACGGACCGGATTCGGGCACTCTGGGGAGAGGGAGTTTCTTGGTAGCTACCAGGAACACGTGACTTGGAGCGTGTCCCTGCGTCCCCAGTCGTTCCATTCAGTCCCATTCTTAGGGTCCGAATATCCTATATAGAGCTCGTTCCACCCTAGTTACCGTAGTTAGTACGAATGACTTCATGGATTCTGGTTTCTTGTCGTCAATGCTTGAACACAATTTCATATTTTCGGCAAAATATCGACTAACTAAAATAGAATGACTGATCGGACCAGTCACGTCACAGAGATCACAGTTACCGCGCTAACTACGCTACGCGTCGTAAGCAAATAGTTACTATTTCGAGAAGACTGGAACGATCAGCGTAGTAACTTTTCACGGGTTTGGAACGGAAATAGAAACAACAGTTACTATTTTTGGAAGGGTGGAACACGCTTGTAATGTTTATCCACCCTAACGGCGCTAGGGGGATTCTTCTGCTCTCTTGTTTGGCACTATTCGACGCGGCTTGGTTAGAATTTCGACGCCTATTGGTTAGAAATACCGCTGAAGTTTCTGTGTGCTTCTCATCAAAACCAAGGGGGCTGCGCTAGTCTGAAAACTTCCAAGACGGGTTTGTATTCTCTGAGAAAACGGTTGCAAAGGAATCATGTATATTCGAATATTGGAACGTAAGCTGAATCTGCTGCGACCTGTACTTTCCTTTTTATTTGTTTATTTCAGTAATTCCCAGTTAGTTTCCAAATTTAAAGTAAAAGATCCAGATTCTAAAGACAAACTTTTACAACAAAGCTTCGAACCCACAATCTCGAATCATTCTTTCACAACTGAATAATGCGTAGTCTTTTCCGTAGTATTTATAGTGCCATTGCTGATTTAAAATTTTGTTTAGATATTATATTATGTTGGTCCTCGGTTAATAATAAAGTCCCTAGGACTTCAATCAAGTTCCCCCCTGAGCAGCCTGTCTCCTGCCTCCAAGTGCTTCGTTCCAAACTCTAAGAAACCCAGCAGAGTTCCAACATATTAGATTAATGGAACGTAAGCTGAATCTGCTGCGACCTGTTCTTTCATTTTCATGGCACTTGCAGCTCCGTTCAAGTGCCATATACCGATCTCTTTTCGGTCTGTCGGTCTGTCAGTCGGTCGGTCGGTCGGTCAGGCCACTCATACCTCCAGAAGTGCTAGGACGATGAAACTTGGCAGGCATATTAGGGACCCTACCAAACGAACTTGGAAATAGTCACTTTCCCGATTCGACCGCCATGGGGGGAGTGGAGGGAGGGGGAATCCGGAATATTGACGTATTTTTAACTTTTGAACGGGGAATCGGATCTTAATGAAACTTGATATTTGGAAAGACCTCCTGTCTCAGATGTCACGCTTCAAGTCCGGAATGGATCCGGTGACTTTGGGGGGAGTTGGAGGGGGGGGGGGGGACCGAAATCGTGTGACATGTTCAGAGTGGATGGATCGGGATGAAACTTGGTTGGAAGAACAAGGACAGTCACTTCCACGATCCGACCACCGTGGGGGGAGTGGAGGGAAGGGGAATCCGGAATATTGACGTATTTAAAACTTTTGAACGGGGAATCGGATCTTAATGAAACTTGATATTTGGAAAAGCTCGTGTCTCAGTCACACTTCAAGTCCGGAACAGATCTGGTGACTTTGGGGGGAGTTGGAGGGGGGGAACCGGAAATAGTGTGACATGTTCAGAGTGGATGGATCGGGATGAAACTTGGTTGGAAGAACAAGCACAAGTCCCAGATACATAGTTGACAAGACCAGATCGGATCCGAGCACTGTGGGGGAGTAGGAGGGAGTGTTCCGGAATTCCGGTGAGCCTGACTTAAGATGCTTACACATGTGCTAGGACGATGAACCTTGGCAGGCATATTAGGGTCCCCACCAAACTAACTTGGAAACAGTCACTTTCCCCGATCCGACCACCGTGGGGGGGGATGGAGGGAGGGGGAATCCGGAAAATTGACGTATTTAAAACTTTTGAACGGGGAATCGGATCTTAATGAAGCTTGATATTTGGAAAAGCCCGTGTCTCAGATGGCACACTTCAAGTCCGGAATGGATCCGGTGACTTTGGGGGGAGGTGGAGGGGGAACCGGAAATCGTGTGACAGGTTCAGAGTGGACGGACCGCGATGAAACTTGGTGGGAAGAAGAAGCACAAGCCCTAGAGACATAGCTGTCAAGACCGGACCGGATCCGAGCACTGTGGGGGGAGCTGGAGGGAGGGTGCCGGAATTTCGGGATCCCGACTTAAGAGGATTGCACATGTGCTACGACGATGAAACTTGGTAGGCATATTAGGGACCCGACTAAACTAATTTGGAAATAGTCACTTCCCCGATCCGACCACCGCGGGGAGTGAAGGGAGGGGGAATCCGGAATATTGACGTATTTATAACTTTTGAACGGGGAATCGGATCTTAATGAAACTTGATATTTAGAAATACCTCGTGTCTCAGAAGTTTCATTTCAAGTGCGGACAGGATCCGATCAATGTGGGGTGAGGGAGCGGAAATTTTGTGACACGCTTAGAATATAGCGATTGGGATAAGCTTGGTGGGAAGAACAAACGTAAGCCCTAAATACATCAGTGATAGCACCGGACCGGATTCGGTCACTGGGGGATTTGGAGGGGGTCCAGAATTTCGGTGATCGTAGTTTAAGGTAGACTACTTCCAGATGTGCTACATCTGGATATGTCTCGGTATAATTATCGATGAAAATCTATCGTATAAAGAACATTGTAATAGATCACGGGTTAAAGTTGCACAAGGAGTTGGTATAATGCGGAGGTTTCAGCATTTTTTCCCGTATGAAATTCTACGCCTGATTTATTTTGCTTTGATACACTCCCATCTTACGTATTGTCCCTTGATTTATTTGGCAACATTCAAATATCATGTGAAACCGATACAGACTCTTCAAAACCGGGCTCTTCGAATTTTACAAAAATATTTACCATCCCCTTCTTCTTATCCTAACAAAACTAAAACTGAAACTCTATATTTGTTAACCAATATTTTGCCTGTTTCAGAATTATTCACTCTCCATTCCTTTTTATTCAAGGTAAAATATGACCGGTCGGAACTACCTTCGTACTTTCGTTCGAGTAATTTTTTCCCTGAGCAACCTGACCATTCTTATGAAACCCGTCATAAATGGAAAATGCAGCACCTTAAATTAACCACTGAGAGATCGCGGTTCTCACCATATTTTTCAATCACAGGTTCATGGCATCTTTATTTACAATATATTGATATCAGTAAATCTCTTCCAAATATAAAAAAGCAACTTCATTCTATACTTATAAATAAATTCAAGAATCATCGATAAACTTTTATTTGTTTGTTGTTGATATGTTTTGGTTGGGGTCCATATTAGTTGTCGGCCATCGGTAACCCTCGCTTGCGCATTGGGTATTGTTTTTTTGTGGGATTTCGGGTTGATCTTGCCGAGTGTCGGTGGGTTTGTGGGGCGGGTTCCCGTCTGGTGATGAGTCATGGAATTATTAACATTTATTTATGTAATTAGTTATAGGTAAAATATGTTTGTTATATATTGTACCGGGTTTTTGTCAATCGACCTTGTGTCCCCGGCTTGACCCTATTTATTTTGATTTTATACAGAAGTGTAAATTAAACCTTGAACCTTGAACCTACGACGACGAAACTTGGCTTGAACATTAGAGACTTGACAAGATTGGCTTTTATGGCACTTGCATCTCCGCTCAAGTGCCATATACCGATCAAGTTTCGGTCTGTCGGTCAGTCAGACCACTGTTCTCGAGTTAGTGTACTTCCAGAAGTGCTAGAACGATGAACTTGTCAGGCGTATCAGGGACCCGACCAAACTAACTTGGAAATAGTCACTTCCAGATCCGAGCACCTAGGGGGGAGGGAGTAAGGGGGAATCCTGAATCTTGAGGTGTGGTTTGTGATGAAGATCATTGAAAAAAAATTAAAAATAACAACTATCTACGAATACCACGGCGGTCTGATGTTAAATAGACCAACCCAATCATAACAAATGTTACCGCAAAGTTGTAAAAAATGTTTTTAGAAAACTAAAACAGTTCTAAGATGCCCAAGGGCCCATAATCATTTGTGTACCAGTGCATTACCTGACAAAAAAGATTCCTGGCCCCCTTAAATTGCGCATTGTAACCGCAAAGTGCATGGCATTTTTTTTACTAAACCATGTGCCTCAACACAGCAAGAATCCTACCTTTTACTCTTACCTACTACGTATGCTTGCAAATGCCATACAAGCTTACAGCTCTTATTATTTGTTTCATTCAGTATTTCCAGTCAGTTTTAAAGTAAAAGACCCAGTTTTAGTTATAAAAAAAAAGTTGAGAAACTTTCTTCGGAAGCCCTTGGAAACCCACAGCCTTTTACCGATTCTTTCAGAATTGAAAATAATGTAAGACGTTACTAATCTTAATTTAGCTATTCAACCCTTGTGTACTCTTTTCCGTAGTATTTATAGTGCAATTGTTAATTTAGAGTTCTGTTTATAATATTATATTATATTGGCCCTCGGTTAATACTGCCATTTTGTTTATATATTACTATGTTATATTTGACACTGCAAAACGGATACGTCAGCTACATTTTACTGGAGCTATATTTCGGCCTTTCTTGGCAAAGGCCCTCTTCAGGCTCAAGCTGGAAACGACCTGTGTAACCTTCAGTTGATTTACCACACGTTCATTTTCTAGCTTGAGCCTGAAGAGGACCCTTGCCAAGAAGGGCCGAACTATAGCTCCAATAAAATGTAGCTGACGCATCCGTTTTGCAGTGTCAAATATGATTCGCAGTCAGCTTGGGCCGACGGAAAATATTTTAGCCTAGATTACTCCACAGTTTGATGGAAAATATATAAATTGTAAATTTACTCTCTAGGACTTCATTCAAGTTCCCCTCTGAGCAGCCTGTCCCCGGCCTCCAACAGCTTCGCTCCGAACTACCCGCACATGTCCCCCCTGAACCCGAAGCTGCCGGCCGAGACGAGGCTGAATGGTCACTCTTTGGGAGTAGCAAATATGGAGCCGAATGGATTTCGCCAATTTTCCGAGCCAGTGGCATCTCAGCCTGTCCACCAGGTAAGCCGCAGTGGCAAAATACTGTTAAATTTAAACTCTTAAAACTGAAATTTATTCCTCCGATAACTCGCTTAGCCCGCACGTAATGCCGTATCCAGGGGGGAGGGGTCGTGTGGGCTCGAAAAATATTCATTTTATTTGTTTAACTTTTAAAGCCTGTGAAAAACACGTGTAATCGTGGAGTACACGAGTAAAGAAAAAAGGAGAAGAAAAATGGGAATTCAAACGTTAGAAAAATACATAAATAATACCAAAACATAACATCAACCCATGTCGATTACATGTCGAACAAGTCTCCATAGACGATGTGGTAGCTCGCACAGATTTCTGCTCGTTTTGTCGATTCTCTGTACCGGGTCAATGACATCGTTCCCGCGCGATAGCATTGTCAGTCCGCTCAGTAGTTTCTTTAACCCTTAACCAGACATGACAGTTTGGAATTGTTATTAGTTCTTGTTTCGGTTGGATATTTTGTGTACGCTTTAAGGCTAGTAGAGTACGCCTCAGGGGGCCTTTCTCCATCAAACCTAATAATTCGTTCAAAACCGGAACTTATAAATGAATCTTATTGGTCGATGAGTCTGGTCGGTTGATAAGATAATGTTAAGTTAAAAGCAGCGTGCAATGCTTCAAAATTTTGGTTAAATTTATGGCACCAGTGCGGTAAACGTCGTAGTCGTGTTGTAAACTCAGTGCGTATTTTTACGAAGCGTAAATGAGAACAAAGTAAAAATCAAAGAATACCTCGTGAAAAAAATTACCGCAGATACTAATATGCTATGGAAATGTCGCCGAAAAGTTTAAAAAAATAATCAGCCTTCTGTTGAAATTCCACTAGAATCGTGGGTGTCGTACTTTTCTGTTGAATTCTCCTCCCCAGGCCCGTCGATTGAGAATTCCTTTTCTGAAAAACTGGGATTATTAATGTCTAAGGGAACCCTTGTGTCTCATCTATCGCTCCTTTACCAAATAATTTTCAACTTGGGTATTGTTCCGGATTCTTTTTGCGTCGGAATTATTTCCCCTATTTTTAAAAAGGGAAAACCAAGCGGTTTTTTTTCGTTACACAGACCCGTTACTGTTTCAAGTGTTTTATGTAAAATGTTTGAGTTACTCGAATTGCAAAGTTAAGAGGTGAAATGTAGAATGCCTGGTTTTCTATTTGATTTCTTGAAAGGTCTAGGTTGCGCCCAAATACTCCAGTCGGTTTGTAATATATTCAAAGATGCACATGAAAGTGATTAAATGTTTAATTTTGGTACACACGATGTGCAACGCGCTTTTGACAAGATAGTACATTCACAAGCTATGTTAGAACTTATAAAATCGGGAGTTCAAATAGGTGGGGTAGCACCCTTGCATGATATTTATAGCCAACTTAAAGTGCGTGGCAAATTGACTCTTTCGCAAAAGTTAACTGTTGATATCTCCGTTGAAAAGGATCGATTACTTCTCCTATTTGACAATGCGATGCTCTCTGCTCAGAGTAATATCGATACTTCTTGTATATATTGTGGTCTAGATGTTTCGAAGTTTCGTTACGCAGATGATCTTTCGCAATTGATGTTGGTGCCAGTTTCGGGTACCAGCTAGTCTCGAACCCAAGTTGAAATCAGTTCAACCCTTGTGTGTGGATACTAGCCAATCAGATTACTTAGGGGAATATTTAGGAATATTCCGATTGGCTAATGCTGAACTACGTCAGACCGAAGAACAGTGAGCTAAATTTACTTTCGTTTTCAAAACAGCAAGGAGTGGATGTGATTTTATCTATTGGGCTTGGTTAGAAACTTCCGGATTTCTGGTTCCCCTTCATCTTCCTCCTACCGTGGCTGGATCCTGTCCGGACGCCAAATAAAAAATCGAGGTCTCATAAACTCGGTACTGTCCAACTTACGTCTCATTGACCCATTCGTTTGGTTTCAAAGTTTTGCATATCTAGGTTATCACTTCTTAATAAAGTTTCACTCGAATCGGACCAATCGTTCGCAACCTACGGAAGTTAGTAATTTCCGGATCCCACTTCCCTTAACTCTCCCCAAATTTTCGGATCAAGGAGCGGAAGTTTTCCTAGACATTGTGTCGGTCCTTTAGTCTATTTGGTCGTGTCACTAATATGCACTAGTTTCATTCACTCCCCCCACGATGGTCGGATCGGGGAAACGACCATTCTCAAGTCAGTATTCTCTGGTCCCTGATAAACCTGCCAAGTTTCATCGTCCTAGTACTTAAGAAAATACCGAACTCGCGCGATCACCGGAATTCTGGACCCCCCCCCCCCCCCCCCCCACTACTACACAGGGCCGGAATCCGCTCCTGTTTTTCCAGTGATGTATCTACGACGTGTACTTGTTCTTCCCGCCAATCATTAACTCGATCCCTCCACTCTAAGCGTTTCCCAAGATTTCCGGTCCTCCCCTCGAACTCCCCCCAAAGTTACCGGATCCGGTCCCGATTTGAAATGGGTCGTCTGAGACAAAAGTTCTTTTCAAGTGTCAGTTTTTAATTAAGATACAGTCATCCGTTCGAAAGTTATATATATCCTACCTCAGTTTTCTGGATTCCCCATCCCTGCTCCCGCCCCCCCCCCAGATGGTCGGATAGGGGAAGTGACTCTTCCAAGTTATCTGACGCCTTCCAAGTTTCACCGTCCTAGCTTATGTGGAAGTGCCCGAACTACCAAAATCCGGACCGACCGACCAACGGACGGACATAAATTGCGATAGCTGGCTGAAGGGCAAGTGCCATAACAATACACATTCCCGTTTGGGATCCCTTCGAGCTCTTTGGTGTTGTTTATTACATATTTATTTTCCGCTTAGATTCCGGTCCATGTGTCCAACGGCCACGGGTGGGCAGCCAATGGCCATCCGGTTCAACCGGATTTGTGGCAGTTGCCTCCAAAATCGGATCCGTCACAGGAAGATCCGGAGGCTACTTCAGAAGCGAATCGCAAGAAGTTAGAGAGGGATTTGGAGCTCTCGACTAAACAGCAAAAGAAATCCGAAAACCGAATTAACGAGTAAGTCGTTTTATACGTTCCGACTGTTTTGATGTCCAGTGGATCCGTGTTTGTTCACATGACTTTTACGGCATAATCCACTAAGCTGTATTTTGACTACTAAGATCGAAATCAAACGGAGTTCTTCCATTACAGATCCTAAAATTTTGCGGTGCCAAATCATATCTGACCGTAAAATTTCCAAAAATCTCTCTCGCTTTTGTTTCTTTTATGTGGCCGTGTTCGGGAAAATTACTAGTAAAATCGTGTCAGAGTTTATTTTGACAAAAAAAACATGTCGTAATCTGACTGATCGACTTCTGTAAAATGTCCGGATGGAATAATGTGCGGCCGGATTTTGTTCGTTTCCGGTTGATTCCGATGCATGTGAGTTTGTTTAAGTTAGCTCGTGTTATCAAGCTATTTTGTCAACAAGCAAAGCGCTCTTACTTTATATTATCTGGTGCTGCACAACTCTTACTAGAAATGATATTTTGCCCATGAAAGGGATCAGAAAAAAGTTTTCCAAAAATACCAATACTTTCCACCTGAAATTAGCGATTTTCTTGTTAGCGCTGTCCACACCATCCAGCCTTCCTGCTCTCCGTCGCGGCGGGTGGGAGCAAAACGTTTGAAAAATGAACGGGTCGTGGTTAAGAAGTTGGAAAACTAAAACTGAAGACTGCCCGTTTCAGCTTTTCTTCGCCTATCTAGGGCGAAGAATCTGCGCTCTTTGCCACGGGAGTTCTCACCGGTGGTCTCCCGTTTTTGGGATCCCAAAACGTAAGTGGAGGGATACCTATGACATCGCAAAGTTGTCCGTCTGTCCGTCTGTTAGCACGACAACTCTCGAAGGGGTTGAGGTATTTTGATCAAACTTGGCATGAGGACTCTTTAGGTCAAAGTACAGGTCAAGTTCGAAGATGGGCTATGTAGCTCTATATTTAGGGGTGAGGGAGGGGTTTGAAATTAAGGGGTTGAAATCCGAATATGAAATTTATTTTCTCGCCGGACAAATAGTTCACCCGGAATCCCGCGAAAACCGGAAAATTTGTGAAAAGTAAAAGTTTAGTATGAAGTTGATTGGAGGTTCGGGTTAGGGGCAAAGAGACGTGCTGAGTCCGAATACGAAAATTATTTTCTCGTCGGACAATTAGATCGTGGCGGAGAATTTGTTTAATGTAAAAGTTTTCTTTAAATTTGATAAGATGTTCGATTTGCGGGTAAGAAGTTATGCTGAATCCGTATATGACAATAATTTTCTCACCGGACGTATAGATCGCTCGGAATGCGGCTGAAACCGGAAAATTTCTTAAAAGTAAAAGTTTAATCTGAAGTTGATTAGAGGTTGGGTGTAGGGGTAAGGAGACATGCTGAATTCGTTTTTGAGCTTTATTTTTTTGCCGGACAAGTAGTTCCGGAATTCCACCGATACCGGAAAATTGGCAGAAGTAAGGCAGGAAGTTTCGATCTGCTTCGTCAAAATAGATTTGACTTAAAGGGGTAAATACACATGCTGATTAATCCATATCTGAACTTGGTTTTCTCATATGATTAACTATTTGGCCTTAATCTGTTTCTAAATTTTGATAGTAAAAGTGTTCAAGTAGTCTGGCGAAGACCGGATCTGGATCAAATTTGAACTTTTGGGATCCCATCGAAACCTTTGGTCTTGTTCTTATAAGCCGTTTTAGCATCCACCGGTGACTACTCACCAGTCTTATAACCCGTTTCTGAACTCGTTATGACATTTTTGCGAGGTTCCTAGTGTTTATATTCTTTTGCTCTCGATCTTACAGATAAATGGCATGAAATGAAATTACAACCGGTTCAAGGTAAATAAGTAAACAAAAATACATTCTGGATAGATAGTGCTTCCTGGAGCTGACAGAGGCAGCCGGCTCAAACCTTATTCAAATTGTATCCCCTTATGCAACCGGTGCCAACAATCAAAATAGTAATACGCGATCTTACAATGGGAGGATTTAGGATTTAGTTCAGTTGGGATACAGTCATCGCCCGGAGGTTGAAGGGAGAATGGGCAAAGAGCTAGTAATTTCACTGAGTTTTCTAGAGAAGACAAAAGATTCTCCTGGCTTGGAAACTTGTGCTTTGGTCTCTTTATGTTTCTGAGAAAGAAACGTTGTCCAAATTTGAAGACAGATGCCTGTTTCCGGCACTTGTGCACTGTTTTATGAAGGTCACCGTGTGAAAGTAAAAGTATGCAATTGGCCTTATACCAATTTAATGCTGCAAGTGGAATAGTTTATGTTTGTCCCCCCTCGCCTCATCAGCATCCACGACACAGTAGCCTACAATATATCCAAGAAAAAGTTTAAAATTGAAAGGTAGTGCAAAAAGGGTAAGCAATTCCCTCTAGTTCGGCTATCAGTAATTTACTGGGGTCGGTTCGCTTCACCCAGCCAGGCTTTACGGGGAGAGAGTCCACGGTTGATGTCAGGACAGTTATGGGGCATGAAATGATAAGCAGTTTCCTTTAGTCTTCAGATGAAAGTTTTTTTTTGTAAAGGCTCTCAAGAAGTACGTGTTAACTAACAATTATATTTCCATTTGTGATTGTTGAAGATAGGCTGAAAGATTGGAATCATTTTTGTAATGTATATATGCTTCCTTGTCCCTAATTTTCTCGTGGTAAATTACCGTTATTTGTGTGTGTTTATTATAATTTCTTCAGTTGCCAGGGCCTTAGGCTAGAACTTTATTATCTAATTTGTAAAAATCATATTATAAACAAAGGGCCATCTTTGTATGGTACTGGGCATGCCCGGCACTCCATCTAACTTAATAAAATTATACCTTAACTTAATCCGGTCATTACGGTTCAGAAATAGCTTTCCTGGAATCAGTTACCCATGCCCGGCTAGGCTTGAGCAAAGGGAGTCTGTTTCACGAGCGGAACAGTTTTTGAAAACCAAAGGGTAAGCAGTTCCCTTTATCCCGTTGATCAGGATTCAGGAAAAGCTTTACTGGAAACAGTTAACTTTGCCCAGTCGGGCTTGGAAAAGAAAGAGTCTGTGAATCATGCGCAGGAGAGTTTTCGAGTATCAGAGGGTGAGCAGCTCCCTCTAGTCCGGTGATCAGGATTCAGGAAAATCTCGAGGGGCTTTTCATTCTCCGACACCTGCTGCTGTAGCTGCTGTACACCCTTTCCAGCAGCGGCTAGTGCCGGCCATAAATTAGGCGATTCCACTTGTAAAAATGGTAATTTTAATGATCTAACACGTGGCAATCGGTGCTGGATGATGTCAGCCGGTGCCGACACCGGCGGGACATCGTCGTACCGGGCATTTACTGTATAATAAAATCGGGACGGGGCAACCCCTCGAAAAATCCGGGAATCAGTTAACCATGCCCAGTCAGGCTTGAAAGAGGGAGTCTATGGTTCACGTGCAGGACAGTTTTCGAAAACCAAAGGGTAAGCAGTTCCATCTAGTCCAGGGATCAGCATTCAGGAAAAGCCTTACTGGAATCAGTTAACTTTGCCCAACCGGGCTTGAAAGAGAGGGAGTCCATATTACTCCTAACTTGGGGATTTGTTTACTCTATGCTGTTTGTTTTGTGCAGAGGGCCTCGCTAATAGAGGAAAAGTAATTGCTAGACTGCTGTGAGATTGGCTCATCATGGGACTGCTCAGATTGGGTAAACAGATCGACGGGTGCTCAGATGGTGATTGTCCTTAGAACTGGTCATTTCTCATGCACTACTGTGCTCGGAGAAAGGCAATATCAGCTTATTTATGACTAAATAAGTAGGATAGCAAATAGGGGGGTATGGCCAAACTTGGGTCCCTTTGTTTATCGTATGGGACATACTATGCACTGACAGGGATATGACCATTTCTCACGCGGTAGTCTGCCTTTTGTAAACTTTACATCCAAATGTGTAGATGTAAAAAGTTACATGTTTCATTTCATTTATTATCCGCCAAAGCTGGCGAGTAGACAAAATATAATACTAGATAAATAATAGATCTAATCTGACCATAATTAGATCATACTTTCAAAACTCTACATTCAGTTCATTTAACAAGAGCTACGAGCTCATATGGCACTTGTTACGACTAGGTGGTACACGAAAGTAGATGAGAACGTCTCGAAGTACACCCGCCATCCAAAAATGCGGTTCGGAAAGAGAAATAGGATATTTAGTTTCACTCACTTCTGAGCAGTTCCGGCATAATCTCGTATTATCTGCAGCATATGCGCACGACTGAAACTTCCAAGTGGTAGCCCAATAAATCCACTCGTTCGATCCCTAGACGTGTTACACCATTTCCGGTACTCCCTCCATCTTCCCCTACCGTGGTCGAATCTGGTTCGGACTCAAAAATGGATTATTTTTAAAAGCATCTGCTTTTATACCATCTATCAAGTTTCACTCAAATCTGATCATTTTTGGAAAATTCCGGTACCCCCCCCCCCCCACACACCGTTGGACCTCTGAATCCCTCTTCCCCTCCATCACGTTTTATTGAAATCGGAGCATAGCTTATCTGCAAATTTTCAGTACCCCCCCCCCCCCACCAGGGTTCTCGGGTGGCTAAAATACCAGCAGGTTAATACCGGCTAATAGGTGATTTCTGCCGGTATGGTTAAAATCAAGTGGCATGGATAAAATCAAGTAACTGGCTAAAATCAAAACTGCTACTATGTGATTTTGATAGCACTCCGCTATTTTAAGACTGTCATACTTCTTTCATGTATTAAAGATTGTAGTTCATGTTAGCCTAGAGAGGACGAAAGGATGCAGAATAATGTCAACACTGAATAGGTGTAGGCTACGTTAGAACACTGAAGCTAGGTTCCTTCATTTTTATGCACAAGGTTCTGCTGAGAATCCCTACAAAGCTACCGTGTAACATACTATCAACAAAACAAGAAGGAAAAGCCATAAAATTACAAGCTCAATTCTTGAAGTAGCCTATTTACTATCCGCGTATCGTATCAACATGTACAACAAATCGCCTCCGCAGTTTCTAATAGCCTCATCGCTTTAATATAATACGGTACGAACTCCCGGTATAAATAAATCGCAGGAAGCAACATGACCTGATGACTCACTCGTGTCAACCCCAAACCGGTTTTCTGGATTGGAGTAGTCGACCTAATTAGTCCGGGAATCAACCCTGGTTGAAAAATAGTCGGAAAACAATGAACAAACAACAGTAAAGATTGATACGTAGAAAAGATCAGTGCGGTTTGATTTTAGCCAGTTTTAGCCGGCAAAAATCGGTTTTTATTAATAAAAAGCCGATTAAAACCGCAGGTATGGTAAAAATCAATTTTAGCCGGCAAAAACGGAACTCTGCCCCCCCCCCCCTACCTTGACTGAATCCGTCCCTAACACCAAATAACAAATCTAGGCCGCAGAAGCTTGGCACTGTCGAACTTGCATCTCATTCGGTCCAACCGTTTGGTTTTTGTGCATGTCAAAATTTTCCGACCCCAACTCCCCCAACCATGGTCGCATACAGTTCGAACGCTTGTCTTACATGTCGAGTTCATAAAGAAGTTAGATTTTCCAAGTTAAATTGGAAAGAGTAGGTGCCACACGTGTGTCACTGAGAGAAGGAGGAGAGATTTAAAAAAACAAGAGCTACGAGCTCCCTACCGTGGTCGAATCTGGTTTGGACTCAAAAATGGATCATCTAAAAAGCATCTGCTTTTATACCATCTATCAAGTTTCACTCAAATCTGATCATTTTTGGAAAATTCCGGTACCCCCCCCCCCCCCACACACCGTTGGACCTCTGAATCCCCTCTTCCCCTCCATCACGTTTTATTGAAATCGGAGCATAGCTTATCTGCAAATTTTCAGTACCCCCCCCCCCCCCCAGGGTTCCCGGGTGGCTAAAATACCAGCGCATCGAACTCGCGGGATCACTAGAAGTTAGGACCCCTCCCCCCCCCCCAACTCCCCCAAAGTGAACGGATCCGTTCCGGTTATGTCAGTCAGGTATCTAGGACTTGTGCTTGTTCTTTCTACCAAGTTTCGTCCGGATCTCTCCACTCTAAGCGTTTTTCAAGATTTCCGGTTTCCCCTTCTAACTCCCCCCAATGTCACCGGATCCGGTCTGGATTTAAAATGGAACGTCTGAGAGACGAGGTCCTTCCATACATCAAGTTTCGTTAAGATCCGATGACCCATTCGTAAGCTAAAAATATATAATTTTTCCTAATTTTTCCGGATTCCCCGTCCCTCCACTCCCCTCAAGATGGTCGGATCGGGGAAGCGATTATTTGTAATTTAATCTGAGCGCGGTCGCTGCACGACTCAGAGGTTCGTGGTTCGATCCAGCATTTGGGCAGCTCTCTTTTTGCTACGTTTCGCTCCGCTTTTGCTTTATAGTTGCCGGACTCCCGGATCCGGGGAAAGTCGGATTGAGGAAGTGATTAATTGTAAGTTGGTCTGGTCCGC
Source organism: Branchinecta lynchi (assembly GCA_023053575.1). NCBI lineage: Eukaryota > Metazoa > Arthropoda > Branchiopoda > Anostraca > Branchinectidae > Branchinecta > Branchinecta lynchi. The sequence continues at coordinate 19,239,826 of JAKZAP010000003.1, forward strand.
CCACCTGGAAGTACATTAATTACGGATCGTCGGAATTCCGGAACCCCCCTCCAACTCCCCCCCCCCCAAAGTGTCCGAATCCGGTGCAGTTCTGTCAGTGATGTATATAGAGCTTGTGCTTATTCTTACCACCAAGTTTCATCCCGATCGGTCCACTCTGAGAGTTTCACATGATTTCGGGTTTCCCCCTTGGACCCACCCCCAAGATTCATCGGATCCGGTCCGGACTTGAAATGAGAGACATCTGAGACACGAGATCTTCCCAGATATCAAGTTTCATTAAGATCCGATCACCCGTTCGAAAGTTATGAATGTCACTATTTTACCGGATTCCGCCACCTCCCCCACGATGGTCGGATCGGGCAAGTGACTATTTCCAACTTAGTCTGGTCGGGTCCCTGATATGCCTGCGAAGTTTCATCGTCCTAGCTTGCGTGGAAGTGCCCGAACTATTATTTATGTTTCTTGACTATGTCCAGGTTAATCAGGTCGGGTCCCCGATTCAATCTTTTAACAATATATACTCCCGCATTCGTTCCCTAATACATCCAATATTCCTGACAAGTTCCATTATCCTAACTTATGTAATTTGTTTAGTTTATCCACTTTGTGTATCGTCCCGCATTCGCTCTCTCATACATGGAGTCTTGGCTCAGTTGGTAGAGCGGTCGCTGTACAACTCAGAGGTTCGTGGTTCGGTCCCGCATTTGGGCAGTGCTCTTTTAGCTACGTTTCGCTCCGCTTTTGCTTTATAGTTTCCTGACTCCCGGATCTGGGGAAAGTCGGATTGGGGAAATGATTAATTGTAAGTTGATCTGGTCCGATCCCTGATATGCCTGCCAAGTTTCATCGTCCTAGCTTATCTCGAAGTGCCCGAACTAGCAAAACCGGGACCGACAGACCGACTGATGGAAAGAAATCACAATCGCTATATGGCACTTGGCCGAAACATCAAACAAAGGATATATAAGTAAACATCAAGCTGAAACGTGGCAAAAATACAATCAATCAATGAATCAACACAACGCATTGGAAAAAGTGTGCTTTATGTTAAACATTTGAAAAAAAATGTTTTCCCGTTTCTTAAAGTATCGATATTTTTGTAACAGTATTTTGTGTCATAAAATAACTATATTGAAATTTAGAAAACTGGCACAAAATTCTTCCGAAATTAAAGAGATAGTTTCATACGAATGTGCACATAGAGAAAGGATGTACCGATCAGAGACGTAGAGTGAATAAGTAATAACTTTTCTCGAACAGGTATGCAATGTATATCTTCCTATGTTACACAGGAAGTTATATTATGACAATAACTTTTTTGGAGGTTGAAGAAAAGCTGATACGAAGCTGTATCAGCCTCCGCAGATGTTCATCGAGCACTTTTCCTCAAATACTGAATTCTCCGAGCACATTTATTCAAATACTGAAAGTTGAAACTGACGTCCAACAAATAAATTAATAACAATACTTTCAGTAGAAAAAACACTTAAGAAATTATAGAAAAAATAAAATAAATGTTGAGAAAATGACAAAATGTCTTACTCTCTTAGTCAACCAGCCTATGCCCTAGTTCATACCTTGTTACAATCAGATTTCCATTGAAAATACAGCTTGTCAACTGAAGCAACATCCTACTATCCCTTGTTTCCAAATGCTATTCAGCATTGATCCGAGAGATACTCACTCCCCAAACCCGCGAGAGGCAGATATTGTAGAAAGACATTCGGAATGTGTGAGAGGAAAAAAAGGAAAAGATAAAGAAAAAAGTTAACGAGAAGAGAAAGCAATTAGAAGAAAACGCTTAAGACCGAGGAAATCAGTTCACTTTCAACATCGTGGACTACCTCCGATACTTAACCCTTTGGTTGGCTTGACCGCGGGTTAGAATAATATACAATTTTTGTTTGTTTTTCAAGAGCCAACACGTGGTTTTGTTATTGTTTACTTTTTAATCAATCGACCCCTAGAGTAGTCATTTTAGTAGATCTACAGTAGGCTTGGGTTGCTACTTTAGTAAAGTAAAATTTCCTATCCCAGTAGTAAAAAAGTACAACAAAAGAAGAATAAGTCTTACTTAAAAGTTTCAGTAGTTAACATAACTCCATCTCGGTTCATATTAGAATAACAAACTCGACGGTCATTTGAAAATATCAGCCTCGATGTCTGAACTTAACCTTTAATATAGTCACAATGGGTTTCTTTGAAGTTTAGCAAAAGGATGCGGTCTTAAGATATTTCTGGCAGTCAGTTACTCTAGAAGAAAAAATATACAAATTAAATCAAGCTAAAGCTTTGATCAAAATACAGCCAATCAGCGCAAAGCATCGGAAAAAGTGTGCTTTGTGTTTAAACAGTTTTGACAAAAAGAAGTTTCCCGTTTCATTTTCGAAGTATCACAAAAGAACTAGATTGAAATTTAGAAAACCGGCAACAAAAAATTCCCGAAATTAAAGAAAATAGTTCGATTTTGAAATGTCAGAGATGTAGAGGATTAGAGACGTACCTAGAGCGAATCAGTAATATAGTTGCGATGGGTTCTTCGACATGTAGCAAAAGTATGCAGTGTTTTAATGTTTCTGACAGCTAGGTACACCAAACGAAAAAAGATGCAAATTAAGTCAAGCTAAAACTTTCATCAAAATACAATCAGTCAACGCAACTTATCGGAAAAGCTATACACATTTTGGAAAAATGTTTCCTGTTTCTTTTTCGAAATATCTAGTTGTTTTTTAAATCATAGTTTTCAACACAGAAGAACTAGATTGAAATTTTGAAAACCGGCAGAAAATTTTTCCAAAACTGAAAAAAATATTTTTAATACGCGATGTCAAGTTCGATATATCGGGCTTAAGAAAGGATGGATCGATCAGAGACGTACAGTGAATCATTAATATAGTTGCGACGGGTTCTTTGACATTGAGCATGAGGATACAGTCTTTTGAATTTCTGACAGTTAGTCTTGTCAAACTGCTGACAGTATAGAAGCCCACGCGCCAACTTACTGCAAGCTACCTACCTGTTTTCCACCAGGTGGTCTAGAGTTGTGAAGAAATGACACTACCCTGTCTCACAGCTTTGTCTTCAAATGTCAAAATGCATTCCAATATATTATAAAGTCAGTCCGATCCCCCTTAGAGAATTGCTACCTCATCCTCTTATTTTGACGGTTGAGATGGCCACAATAAAGTTTCAGTAAGAGCTTGGATCACTCGATCAAAAGATTTTGCATAGCCGAAGATCTGACATCACCACACCTAACTGAATATCCTTGTTTTCGACAGTTGCCAGTTGGTTTAAAATCAAATAAATAACAGAAAATTATAAATGTGTGTTGCATTTTATTTAACTGCGTTACGCAATATGTCATCTGAGTTTTATTCTAGCTATGCCCGTCTTGGCAATATTCTTCTCCAGACTGCAAATCTCCTTCCCTCTTCTTAATATCCCCCCCCCCACTTGTTTCTCTTCGTTTTTGAAATGTCGAAGTTACACCGTCCTTTTGAAATCGTAAAATTCAGTTCTAATATTGCAGTCCTTTTTCTTCTTTATCTCTTGTTTTTCATCCTCATCTTTACCATCTTGTTGCCATAATGGGTAAATATAGATACGTAATCCTTTTCCAGTAACATGGTTATTCTTTAAGACGATATGGATGAAATGAGATGAGAAAACTTGTGACGTTTTTTTCATACTTACTAATTTTTCTGGCATTCTCTTACCGGGTTTTGCGTCTCGGGGGGGGGGGGGTTTGCCTGCTGGTCGGACAAAAAAGTACAAAAAACACATAGATCAGCGGGAAAAGTCTATAAAAATCGTTATTTTGTATGTTTCGGGGGGGGGGGGGGGTTAACCCCACCCCCTGGATACGGTCTTTTCTCTCACCCTTATAATTAGCATAATTACCCTTATAATTAGCAGTTTTCCTTTACCTTAAATTGCACCTTAGACAAAAATTGTGTAGAAACGGAAATGACCTCCAATAAACTGTTTGTAGCCTACCTGTTGCTTTTGTCAGTTTCAGGTAACGCTGTAAATCTGCATACCGTGTGCTCCAGTTTTATTTCTCCCTCCTCACTTTTTTGTGGATCTTCGACCGTACATTGGCGTGGAGCAAATAAGATAATATTTACAATCCGCCCAGAGTTGCTTATTAAATCGTGTATCTTTACATGTATCATTGTATGATGTGTTGACAGCTCAAATATTGACCTGCTCGTACTAAAGAAAACAGTGCGAGTCACTTTGCGAGTTATAAATAAGCTGTTGCTCCTATCGAATGTTGAATTGGGATTTTTTTTAATACTCCGGGGATTTGTTTTTATGGGTCATTTTTCCTTCAGACTTAGCTGACTGCAAATCAATTTGATTGCTAAACCGGTTGGGATTTATTCTAGTAATTAATATTTATTTGTGATCCACTTTATATTTCGTATTATCTTGTATATTTCGTAAATATTATCTTGTATGTTTCGGCCCTTTATGGCAAGGGTCCCCTTGAGTGGTGTTTTCATCAGTTGCTTGCCACCAATTCTTTTTGGGGGGATCGAGACAGTAGGCCATTTATGGCCTGAGTTTTCGGTTAGAGTTTTGGCCCACCAGCAGCATAATAAATGGTTCTCTTCATGCTCGAGGTAGAAACAAAAACCTGTCATGAAAGCCCGAAGAGGACCCTTGCCAAGAAGGGCCGAAATACCGTTAGAACAAACCTCAGCTGACTCCTCCGTTTTCCGCAGTCAAATATGGTCTTTATTTTATTGCAAATATTGGAAAGTCAAACTGAACCCAAATAATAAGAAACGGGTTTTTTATTGGTAAAAATTTCTTATTCGCCCTGTGAAGGACCAACTTGAGTTTGCAGTTCTACTGAAACTGTGGGATTGAAATTCGAGACGTTACTTTGCGTTGGAGCATAGAACGTGGCTCTTACAAGTGGCGAAACTAGGGGGGGGGGGGGGGGGGCCCAGCTGCCCCCACGAAAATTCTTGTCGGTACATCGGCGGTCGTCAAGGCTTTCCTAACTCCGGTTCTGATATCGAAAAAGCTCCGCTGATAAATAAGGGAAATTTATTATCGGTCAATCGGCAACGTTTGTCGTGCGATCAGGGAACCTTTTGTCGGGAAATCGGCACTGTTTGTCGGTGCTAATCCCATTTCTGGTACAGAAAACAACTCTGTTGGTAGGTCGGGAAACTTCATGTCGGGAAGCCGGCTCGACACAGACGAGTAGTTTCCTTTGCTTTGTCTGTTGGTCTCTTATCAGTAGGCTCCCACGAACGACCCTCACTTGAGTGATTCTGCTGCACTTCCATGACTAGAAAAAGCCTTCTCGGTAAATCGGAAGCACTGATAAGCCGATTTCTCATTCTGTTTCTGGAAACGACGAAAGCTTTTTCGAAAAGCCGATGACCGGAAAAGCTTTGTCGGCAAATTAAGATCCCTTAGTTCGCATGCTAGTGACTTTCCGATACGTTCACTGAATAATATAAAGTTTGAAGCCAAGCTAACGATTCATTGCAAACAAAAATATTTTTGGTCACTGAATAATAAATTGGTCTTTTTGTTTCCGTTGCCTTTTTTATATATCGACAAAGTCTTGTCGGTAAATCAGATGAAATCATGAAACCGTTTGGCTTTTTCATGTGGTGACCGGAAAAGTCTCGGCTGTAAGTAGGTAAACACTTTCGGTAAAAACACCGACAAACTCTTTCCTGTTCCATCCAGTTCATTGTTAGTAAACGACGCCACCAGCAAACTTGTTTTTTGCTTGGTTCATGTATCTGTTTGCACCCACTAACTGCCCTTCTCGGTTGATGGTGTCTGTGCAGCGTATGACTGGTAAAAGCCTTGTCGGCAAATCGGGATCCTTGTTTCGTTTGTTGGTATTAATACCCGTTTGGTTCCTAGTTGATTCATAGAGTACATCACTCCCGCTTCCAAGCCCCCCACCGCTGTCAGAAGAGGTTCGAACACATAAAGGCCACATCTCATAGCATCTGGCATGTGCTCCTACCGCCCATCAAGTATTGCTCGTATGGGAGAATTTCTGAGAAGAGACCGGTACCCCCCATCCCACCCTCACCCCACCGACAGCGTATCCTGTTTGTGTTTCGAACTACGTATCTAGGGCCCACCAACCTTGTACCTTCCAAGTTCGTCCTAATCACTCCATCCGTTCGGATCCTACGCGTGTTATGACATTTCTGGGACCTCTCTGTAACTCGCCCCACCGTTGACGGATTCAATCGGAGCATCTAGGGCCCGTGAACTTAAGTATGCTCCAAGTTTCATGTCAGTCACTCTATCCGTTTGGTTTGATGATGACGTGATGACGTGACTTCCCTCACCGCCGGCAGTGTGGTTCCGACACGCAAGTAGTACGTCTGGGGCATTTACTCCTACCACCTATCAAGTTGCAGTAAAATCCGATTGTGATTTCGCAGTCCCAAGTCACAAGATCCCGGATTCCTCCTGACCCCATCTCGCACGGATGATCGGACAGACTAGTTATTCGGGAGGGTCATCTATACGCCGGTCAAGTTTGCTTATATGCTAGTCCTAGCTTACGAACTGGAAAAATTTGGGCAGATCAACAAGAGTCAACAGACCGACACGGGACAGACCATTATGATATCTATATGACACTTAGAGTCAAAGGTTACTCGCTCCGTAAAAAAAATAGCGCAAGTTAGCAAGTGAAAAATATAGCCGGACAAATCTTAAAATAGTGCGGTGATTCTAGTGCAATGTTTATCGCTACTTTTCTGGTTTACTAGACTATTTGACTGCGTGGTATATTCTTGGTACCATGTGGGAACCACTGATGCCAGATATGGACTACAGATTCATAAATGTTCATCAGAAAAGACGTCTAAACTGATATAACACAATTGATTATTCCAACGGTTCTATGATCCATTTGCCGGGAACGTTTTGTCGGTAAATTGCTAAGTCATTTCGGTAAAATGTGCCCCCCCCCCCCCCCCCCGATTTTCCCCGCTGATTATGATCGAATGTTACTTGTTAATTTTGATGCGATGGCCCTCGGGCATTTTTGTGGTACATCGTGCATACACCAGACAAACCTGCCGCGCAACCCTTTGTAATGTTTCCTAGAATGTGGAGAAAAAATAACCCAGGTGGTTGAACAGACGTGCGTTGACGAGAGAGCAAACATGACTCTGACTTGTCCTTGGCAGGTTTGAATGTGGCCTAAAAATAACCCCGAATGGATGACTAAAGTGGGAGCTTTTGCGTAGTAACCCTTTCGAATTAGTTCCAATAGTGACCTAGCAACGACCGTTTCAACAGTGATGACGATACCATGATGACGATTTCTGCATTTCTTTTCTTTTAGATTGGAGACCGAAATGGAGCAGCTCAAGAAACAAGTCTCTCAAATATCTACCTCCTCTCCCAGAACTACCCCCCGCACCTCAGTAGCTTCTCCCAACTACTCCCCCCAACTCCGCTCAGCGAAAATTTCCGAAATCGATCCTCCGAAATATATCTGTCTCCCAGTTGCTGAGAGTGATGAAAATCTGGCGGAAGATTTAAAAACGGCAGATGATTTAAAAATAGCCGAAAATCAGGTCCTTATGGAGCTGGACAGGGCACTTGCAGAACATGGTAGTGGAAGCGTGTCATCTGAAGATGTGTTTGAAGATAATGAATTGAAGTATTCTAGCCCTAGTGCATCTTTTCTTCGACATAAGCCTCGGAATAGTCCTCGGTGTGGGGTATCGTCGCTTGGGGAGTGGAAGGATTTCCCCTTCGGTTTTATGGGTGTAAATCGTGACAAAAAGTTACTGCGAAGTTTTAGTGATGCGGATTCGACGAGATATGCATCGAAGTCTCTTCCAGCATATGTGGAATTTTTAGGCCCTGCTACCGAGTTGTAATATCGTACCTGCGTTGCCATCAGAAATGCCTAATTTGTGTTTATGTAATCAAAATTAACTTAAGTCACACGTGCTTGGACGGATTCTGCCGCGACCTTTTCGAGCCTTCCGGTGTTCCGAGTTTACCAGATTTTACGCCAGAAAGGTCTTCAGTCTGAAATTATGTTAAGTTACTTGCCCAAGTGAGACACATAATCGGGTTTGATGAAACTGAAAGTTACAGGTTAGAATTGTCAGGCTATGCAATTTGTTAATTGCTAGGCAATATGCAATTGTTACTGCCAACAGTATTGGTATATTTCCATCCATTAACTGAAGATCCTTGTCAGGTCCAGGACAGTATAAAGATCCGGTATAAGAGATAGTATAAATGCAGTTGGATTCGAAATCCGCAGCCGTGCCGAAATTTGCAACCCGATCCGAAATTCGTATCGGAGATTCAGAGAGAGTATTCATCACGCCCGAAATTTTCAGTGGAGTCCACGCAACTCAATGGTCCAAGTGGTCCTGTGAAGTCGAGATGCGAATATCCGGATTACTCGAGAGCTTTAAGTAACGTTGAAAGTTTTTACTGCCAGAAGCAAAATTTGCAACCGGATACGAAATTCGGACCGAAATGCAAGGAGAAATTTCGTCGAATCCGATTATTCGTATACGAGATTTCCGTTCACGTGACTTAGGTCTGGCTTGACTGAGCAGAACTGATTTTCTAGTAATTCTAAGTAGCGTTTAGACCCAGTCCGATTTCCGTAGTCGAATGAATTAGCATCGAAATTCAAAATACGGTTCAAATTTATCGCGTGAAGATTTTGGATGCGACAACACGAATGTGAAATTCGCCTCACTTTGGTGAAATATGCATGTGAACCATGTGGTGCGTCAAAATTTCGGAGCGAATGAGGATATTTGCATCCGAGTGTGAAACTATTTTCGGATTCAAATGAGAACATCGGTTGGATTTGAGAACTCGGATTCTGTAGGAACACGACTTAAGTAAGTAATATTTGACTGCAATAAACAGATATCTCGGTCGGATATTCTAGCGGGGGGGGGGGATTCTAGCGATTAATTTGGCCCTTCTTAGGTTCAAGCCAGGAAACGAACCTGTGATCCAAGAAGGCCGAAAAATCGCTAGTGCAAAAACTGAAGTGAAACCTGAAGAGGACCCTTGCCAAGAAAGGCCAAAATCTTGCTAGAATTAAAACTCGGCTGACGTATCTGTTTAACGCAGTCTAAATTAATTCGCTGACAGCCTGGGCTGAAAGAGTACTTGAGTGAGTTGGCTGATATGGTCGGAATTCAAGCAATGATGAAAATTGGCAGAATTCGTAGAAGCACTTGTCTTTTTAACTTACTACTTAACGGAATGTGAATGGGTTGTGCCATTCGTGGGTATTTAGGGTAGGATATTTGTACATTGTAGAGTACGTGTGCATACCCTCAGTGCTAGTATTATCTTAACCACAGGAAATAAGTTAGTTTGGCTAATATACTGATCTCCTTAATACCGTTTTGAAATAAACAAAAACATAGACTGAGTCGTAGGAAGGGCCTTTAGGTAACAGGACTGTTTTCATTGGTTCGTTTTTCTGGCTTGAGACTGAATAGGAACCTTGCCAAGAACGGCCATAATTTTGCTAGAATTAAACTTGCCGTTTCAGGCAGTCAAATAGGATCGTCTTTTTTGTGACTGACAATGGGCCCCAGGCAAATTATAATTTTACTTAATTCTTATATGGTTTAGCAAAAAGCCCGTTTATCTGCGTTTACCATTACTCAGAAATGGTTAAAATTGCCATATGATTAAAAGGATGCTCTGAACTGCTAAAAAAAACTCAAATTTAATAAAAATTTCCACTGCCATAACGTATGATTTGTATTATTATAATGTTAATCGTTTGTTGTAAATTCAGAAAAGCAAAATCACCACATGGTGGGACGGGTGCTCCTGTCGAAGTATACTCTTGAAAAAAAACTCGTATCTAAAGAGGATTGGCAGGATATATACAGTCACTGTCAAGTTATTATAAGGTTCAGGAAAAACACCGCTGTTCAGCATTTATTATAAATTCAAGGAGGGTTAAAATTAATACATGTTTAAACGGGTGCTTCTGTCTAGATGCAAATCCCTAAACGAACTGAAAACTGATTTGACGGTGTAAAACGGATACATCATAGACGTACCCGTTTTGCATTGTCAAATATGATTCGGGGTCACCTTAGGCTGAAGGAATATTTGAACTTGAAGCTAAATAAAATTTCCGTGTCTATAAATGACTAGTTTGAGATTATTTAAAGGACCTTTCTTGCCTATTATGCATTCTATATTGCTTTTAAGCTCCCTTATGGATTTGTAAGCGTCTGAAATCCCCACCTTTCGGCATTCTTTCGTTTATATCAACAACTGTTTAGCGCTTTTCAGCTCATCCGAGTTTTGTCAGTCCCGCAATACAAACTTACCTGGAAGCTGCAAGGTCCGCGGACAACTCTTTCACATATAAGCAAATGAGAAGCTTATTTGTTGTTAGCATTTCGGAAGAAATGGTAGGCCATCAAGCCTATCTTCTGTTTGGGACTTCATTTCTTTGGCTTAGTTTTCTCGGCGCGTTCAGTTTTCAAATATTTTGCGCCTAGCCGCCGCGTTGGAGAGCCGAAAGGCTGGCTATAGTCGATAAGTACTAACAAGAAAATCGCTAATTTCACGCGGAAAGTAATGGTATGTTCGAAACCGATATTTCTGAGCCATCTCGTTCTGAAGAGTTTTTTTCTAGTAAGAGTTGTGCTTTAAGGTTCAGCAGAAGCCAGTAGTTTGGCATCTACTAAACATTTTATTGGGTTTAATTATCACTGGTTGAACGAATCCAAACTCCTCGGTCCAAACTCCTAAACAAACTGAAAATAGGAGCTGGAAGTTCATATGGCACTTGCAAGGCTGGGTCAGAGGATGAAAGTAGGAATTCGTCAATTCGGGGTTTGTTGTGATCATTTGTAAGCAAAGCCCCAGAGATGAAAAAGATCTGGAGTCCTTGGAAATCATGAGAATATATCGTTCGTAAAAAGTATTGTATTAGATAGTCCTTCAGCCCAAGCTGACTGCGAATCATATTTGACGGTGCAAAACGGAAAAGACAGCTACATTTTGTTAGTGCTATCTTTCGGCCCTTCTTGGTAAGGGTCCTCTTCAGGCTCAAGCTGGAAATAAACTTGTCAAATATAGCTTGTTGAAATGTAGCTCTAATAAAATGTAGCTGACTTATCCGTTTTGCACCGTAAAGTATTGTATTTTTCCGTTTGGCTGTGACGATGCGCACTTCAAGGGCGCTAGAGGTCCATTTCTGACCACGCCCCCTAACTCCCCCCCCCCCCCCCCCCACATTGTCCAAATCCGGTCCGGCAAGTTTGTCATGCTAGCACATGTGTAAGCATCTTAACTCGGGATCACCGGAATTTCGTAACCCTCCCTCCAACTTCCCCCCCCCCCCCCACAGTGCTCGGATCCGGTCCGGTCTTGTCAACGATGTATCTACTTCTTGTGCTTGCTCTCCCCACTAAGTTTTATCCCGATCCGTCCACTTTGAACATGTCACACGATTTCCGGTTTCCCCCCTCCAACTCCACCCAAAGTCACCGGATCTATTCCGGACTTGAAGTGTGACATCTGAGACGCGAGGTCTTTCCAGATTTCAAGTTTCATTAAGAACCGATTCGCCGTTCAAAAGTTATATATATGTCAATATTCCGGATTCCCCCTCCCTCCACTCCCCCCATGGTGGTAGAATCGGGGAAGTGACTATTTCCAAGTTAGTTTGGTCGGGTCCCTGATATGCCTGCCAAGTTCCATTGTCCTAGCACTTCTGGAAGTACCCTAACCCGAGAACAGTGGCCTGACTGACCGACAGACCGAAAAGTGATCGGTATATGGCACTCGTGCGAATCTGCAAGTGCCATAACTAGATGAAATTGTTATGGGTGTAAATTACCGTTACAACGGTCAGCAAACAGTTCCCGCTAGCACGTGTTGAAACGGGTGCCCCACCTAGGTCTAAACTTTTATCCAAACAACATCTAGGATTTATTTATTTACCTACTAAACGGGATGCAAGTTAAGTAAGATAACAAGCTAGCCAATTTGGGGTTAAAAACTGACTTTCTCGTAATAGAAAATTATGTTAGAAAACGTGAAAGCAACTTTCAAACCTGACTTGGTCACCAATATTACCATAAGTATAGTATTCATTTGTCAAATTTACGAAAACCATAAAAAAAAAAAGTTGCAACTCATTTCCTCTCCGATACGTTTTTACACTTCTGTGATTTTACTCTGTCATTCGTGACACCTAGTTAGGACTCGGGTTTGACTGGGAGGTGCTCACTTAACGTGGTCTTGCTACAATAAACTGCATTGTAAACACATTATGTGTGGTCGTGGGATACTCAAGATTGAGCTTGCTCCGTACACTCGCAATATCATGACAATCGACTTACGAGGAGACGCGAAGAGAACTGAATCCATCATGCACTTGCCAGCCAGCATAGCGTCAACGAGTGAATGGGCATCATTGCAATGTCACTGTCTTCTGTATCGTGAGAATTTTCCTTTGTATTTTTTTCCTCTCTTGCTGAGTTTGTTCAACTCTTTCAGTGCTTACTATTTTCTACTACAGACAGACAAATAGATAGAAATTTATTAACGCTAAAAGCCCGTAAGGCCATGGCATTACAAAGATACCCTGTGATTGTGACAAAATTTATATTTCTAATAGGCGTGTTGTTCACTATTTGTTTGGTTTCCTAAACTCAAATTGGCTCGAATGAACCAGTGTAGCGTATTTCTGCTCACTGGTCTCTTTATTGTCCACACCGTAATTTTTACTTCCGTGATCGTCAGGTACTCTAAAGCCATTTGTATCTAAATGACCATCTAAAGACCTAACCTGTCTAAGCGAGCAGACAGCTTGGCACCTGGTCCCATGTTACACCTTGTCATTCTATTATGGGGTTGATCCCTACATTATTTTTAGGTCATCCTCTGTATGGGGGTGGACTAATGAGACTGCAGTTTTTAAATTCTTTAAAGGAGTGAATTCAGAAGCACCCTGCATTTGGAATGTCCAGAGCTGCTAGTTGAAACCAGGAATTGGTAAAGACCCGGTCATACAGATCCAGGGCCGCTAGGGAATTGAACAGAGTCGGGGGACCCTTTTTGGTAATTTAGTAAAGAAGAAACTTTAATTTCATTTTTATTTATGGAGGAGCACGATTAGAAATGTAACAGACAAGCACTGATGGGACTGGATGTGGACTAACCAGACTGCAGTTTGCTAAAGCAACAGGCCTGAGTGTATCCTGATATTCGTTGACGGATGAAAGCCGTGAAACGTCGATGTCGAACTTAGAGACGAATACCCGGATAAGTTCCGTGATTTCGGTAGAGCCCATCAACTGATTTTTCCGGAAGCGAGTGTTCGGGTCCACGAGCGAAAATCGGACACTTCGGAATAAACCCACAAACTTGCGAAGGATACCGCCTCGGATACCGCTACTCGGAAAAAGGTACAGTAGGAGTCGAGGGGCTGCTCAATTCTGTTGCAAGGTGTATATGTATTCAAACATTGCATGATGCATTCGGCCCCTCGTTCGGCCCTTCTTGGTAAGGTCCTCGGCTGTCTATTTTCAAGGTCAACGTTGGGGAAGGAACGAACCTGGACCCTCGCCAAGAAGGGCCGAAATATCGCTGCCAAAGCATCGTTGCTGACGTATCCGTTTTTTGCATTGTTTGAATATATGTTTCCGAGTCAGCTTGAGCCCAAGGAGTATTTAAGGTGTACATGGTACCTGCCTCCGTGACTCTGCCTCTTGGTGTACACCTAAATGTCAGTGATCGGCCCTTCAGTAGAAGTTATGCTTCTTTGAACGTTAGCTAAATTAACTTGAACAGTATAGTTTTGGGCTAGACGGTAAAATGAAGACCCATAACACCCATTCAGGTGTTCTCAGTACCCCTCAATTATCTAATTTGGCTGACTGGTGGTTTTCAAAATTAATCAATGGCACTGTTCAAAGTTAACCAACGTTCAAAGAAGCAGATCTCTTTTGCACTTGTCGCAGAGGTATGATCCGAAGGGTTACTATTGTTGGGCACCACTGTGTAAGCCTCCGTGAGAACCGGCTGGTCACTTAATGTACACCCCTTTCGAGAGTGAGCCTTCGGTTTGATCGCCCAACAAATGTATGCCTTTTCCTGTTCTCGGCTCTCCAAACTTACTAACTCTGCCCCCCCCCCCCCCATCCCCTACTTTCAGTACCCGTGTCCCTCCGATTTTAACGCATATTCCGTGATCTAGCTTAATTATTAACAATCCGCAGGACATTCCGGTTGTCGTTGCGTGCAGAACAGGGGCAAATGTATAATTATAGTAGTCACCTGTAGTGTCGGACTATGCTTAGATCGAATGAGACGAGTTAGAGCGAATTTATTGGGGATTCGCGTGTGAACAAAAAATCCCAGATTGATTTTGGTCATGATTTGGTGAAAGCATTATGGTTACATGAAAATGTCTACGGTAGCGGCGAAGGATAGGGCATTGGTTTGTCGAAGGGTGAATAGCTTATAGGCCCGGACAAAAAGATCCTATGCAGTTAAAACAGTCGGGACCCCCTTTTTGGTCATTTAGCGAAAAACAAAATCACTTTTGTTTTTGTTTTATTTATTCAACGTACTCTGACTTAAGAAAATAGACAGTTAGACATTGACAATTTGTCTGAAGGAGTACAATTGCTGTCATCTGCTTTAAAATTTCGGAGACAGTTCAAAATTCAAATTATTTGCAGCTTTGCGGTTAAGATGAGTACTTTAAGGGATGGTCTGACCTGGAAAGTGACAATTTCTACGCCAATCTTGTCAAGTCTCTAATGTTCAAGCCAAGTTTCATTGTCCTAGCCCATGTGTAAGTATCTTAAGTCGGGATCACCGGAATTCCGGAACCCTTCCTCCTTCCCCCCCACAGTGCTAGGATCCGGTCCGGTATTGTCCACTACGTATCTAGGGCTTGTGGTTGTTCTTCCCAGCAAGTTTCATCACGATCCGTCCACTCTGAACATGTCCCACGACTTCCGGTTACCCCCTCCACAAAGTCACCAGATCCATTCCGAACTTGGAAGTGTGACATCTGAGACACGAGGTATTTCCAAATTTCAAGTTTCATTAAGATCCGATTCGAGTTATAAATACGTCAATATTCCGGATTCCCCCTCCCTCCACTCCCCCCACGGCTGTCGGATCGGGAAAGTGACTATTTACAAGTTAGTTTGGTCGGGTCCCTAATGTGCCTGCCACGTTTCATCGTCCTAGCCCTTCCAGAAGTACCCTAACTCGAGAACAGTGGGCTGACCGACCGACAGACCGAAAAGTGATCGGTATATGGCACTTGAGCGGAGTGCAAGTGCCATACAAAAATGTATATATTTTTATTTTGTTACAAGAATAATTATACAAGCAGAAAAAGTTTAAAGTTTTGTATGATTATTTGTGTTAGGGAAAGAGAAGGTGACGTTAGAGAGTTTAAGGAAATATTAACGTCACCGAGTGGAGGAGGAGTCACAGCCCAAGAAGTACAAAATCTGAAAAAGAAAATATTGGAAAGGCGTTACGGTGGTTTAAAAAAAAAAAAAAATGTGTTGCTATGTTGGACAGGAATATGTTTCATGTCTGATATTGAATCATGAGAGAGGGTAAGTTTGTACCAAGCAGAATCTGAAGATCAGATAACGATTAGTACGTCCAGAGTTTGTCATGGACTTTCAGGATATTTCTTATTTATATTGCTGATTCTCTCCATGTCCCTAATCGTTCTATCCATTTTTGTTCCCGAGATTTGTTACTTCCCGTCATTTTTGTCCACCCTAACTTTTTGCATTTGCCCTGTTTGGCTCTTTTCTAATAAGACCAAGCGTGGTTAATAAACTTGTGAGTTTCAAAGACATTACGCATTTTAGAAATCGGAATAGAAACTTTCTACTGTGACATGTGCTTTAACTGACTGTTCGAATTTTATTTAGCGGGGTCCATTTGCGAAATTTTGATAGTTTTTTCGCTTGTGCTTCCTTGCCTGTGCCCTTTTGACTTGGGAATAAACTAACCGCCTTTACTCTTACAAAAAGAAATTTGACAATTGATTTGACCACGCATAGAAATCCGGGCAGCACCCTTAAACCGGATTTGAGAAAAAGATTCGAACTAGCGGAAACCAACATAATGTTTGACTCAAAGCCCCCCATTCATCCCCCAACCCCACTGCGTTGTGACACCGGTTCCAAACCCCTGACAAATCGTATCACAATAGCTCGTGGCTTTTGTCTGTCTCAACCACCCTGTTAAATTGAGGGGGCTTATCGCCCGAACCATCCTTTATATCCCTTGTTACCTCCCTGTCACTAAAACTGACAGATGAGGCTGGCCTGCCAGTATCTACCGTTTTCCAGTAACGCGGGGATGACAGCATTTTTTGTAGCAGTGTTTAATTGAATGAGTGTAATGGGGGGCCACCCATCTGCCTAGTCGCAAGGGCCCAGTCTACCACAGATGATTATGACTGCGCTAAACGAACAAGTCAGTTGAAATTTATTCTAGCCGTATTCCGGACCTCTTGACAAGGGTCTTCTTCAAGCTCAAACTAGAAAAACAACCTTAAACAGACCCTCGCCAAGAAGGGCCGGCATGTCGCTAGAATAAATCTCAGGTGACGTGTCCGTTTAGCGTAGTCGGTTTGGGCTGAAGGAATATTTACCACATTGACCATGCGAAAGAAAATAAGAAAATAGCGCGGATCTCTCCCTTGTTGTCGTATCCGGCGTCGACCAGTTCTGACAGGAATACTCTCTGACAAGCTACCTTGCCATTTCAACCTTACTAAAGAATGACTATACCAAAATTTTAACAGATCGACAAAAGACAGATTCAGGTGATACTTTGATATGTGAAAATTTGGTGGAAGGAAAAGTTATAGGTGTCACGAAAATGATACTTAAATTGATTTCTTAGCAGAAGCAGCCTATTTGAGACCTTATTTAAAGATCTTTTTTTCAGTCTTCTTTGATATCCTTAAAACCCAAAGAATCTCCATCTCCCTCCTGTCGTTCCAAACGGTCACGTTATCTCATAGGTTTGTACCGTGTATTTAAAAGAAAATCTCCACAATAAAGAAGGAGCGAACCAACAAAGTGAAACACAAACACAAGTCCGGGTGGGGGAGATTTTTTCCAACTACTCTACCCCTTCCTATATTTACTTTAAGGAAAGAGAAAAAAATCCAGGATGCGCACTTTTGTTTTGGAACACTCACGCTGCCATTAGTACAATTGCTCCCACCGACACGGTGCACGTGTCTTTGACAATAGTGATCAGTATTAACCCTGGGAGACTCAGCGGGACACGCGCGGACCAGGAAACCATTAGGGGAAATAATTTACCCACGTGGACAGTACAGGTAGATCATGATCAGACAAAATAAGACAGCAGGGGTGGGACGAATTCCAAAGATTAGGTACTGAACAAGAATAGTATATAAAAGTATAACGATCTTTTATATGAATATAAAATAATAATTTTTCTTGAACAGCTGTGCGAAGTATGTCGTCATATCTCCTACAGGCAAGGCCGTATCCCGGGGGGGGGGGGGGGGCTAGGGGGTTGACCCCCCCCCCCCCGAAACATACAAAAAATAATCATTGTTATATGCTTTTCCCTCTGATATGTCTTTTTTGTACTTTTTTGTCCGACCTGCAGGCAAACCCTCCCCCCAAAGGCACCCCCCGAAACAAAATCCTGGATAGGGGCCTGCCTACAGGTAGTACATTCTGGTAATATTCGCTGACTTTGTTGTAGGTGGATGTTACTTTATATAGTCGAGGTGGATTGGTGGATATTACAAAATAAGACAGCAAGAGTGGAAAGAATTCCAACTGAACAAAATTTATGTGTACAAATTTTAAATGAATAAAAAATAAAACATTTCTCGAACAGCTATGCAAAGCATATTGTCATTTGTCCCGCAGATAGTATGTTCTGGTAATATTGACTGACTTTTCTGAGGGTGGATATTACTTTATATGGTGGAGGTGTATACAGTGGATATTACAAAATAAGATAGCAAGTGTGGAACAAATCGATACTGAACATATTTGTATGTAAAAGTGTACTCAAACAAGAATCAGATGAACAAAGCCCGTACAAAATGGAGTTGCAAAGAAGATGGAAAATAAACCCCTAAAAACAAACAGTGTGGGGACTGCAGACTGGACGACACCGTGGAGGGGGTCCTTCATTGTCTATAGCTGATTACTAAAAATGCTTTTCAAACAGAAACATCCGTGGGGCAACACAATAGGAAAACAAATGTGGTTTTATCAACGTTCACATAGCACTTTATTTGACAGAAAGGGTTGCTGGTAAGATTCACAAAGAGGAGTTGGTTTTAGGCGGAAACAGTATATTTTGGGACCACCTTTAAGCTCTCGATTTATTATAACAAATGTGGCTTCTAAGGCATTACAAAACCTTAGAGGGTCTTCCATGGATCCAGCAAACTTGTACTTAATGTTGCCGGGGAACGAAAAACATGGTATGACCGGTCGTCACTATGGCCAATTGGAGTCGCAGTTCCGACTCTCTTTCCCATTCATGAGGTTCATTTACCAGAATGAACAGCAATTCCGTCCCCCCAGATCTGTAAGAGCCCTTATTTCCGAATCAGATACATAAATTTGAAGATGACATATCGACGTTAGGACACCTTTCCATTGTCAGAAACAGCCGTGAATTCCTGATTTCCTGCCTCTTCCTCAAAAGCAAATAGCCTTTTGTCATTGTGGTTTATTCGACTTTCTTTTCTTACTTCGAAAGCGAGTGCGTGGTAAAGAAAAGTGTCCGACAGACAGAGGAATGTTCCTAGTCCTACGAAATACTAAAGTATAGCAGGTCGAGATGATGACAGTTTCCCCTGCTAAGTTGTTAAGCGCAGTAGCCGGACTATCCCCTGACAATATCGTAAGCCCATGCCATCTTTAGTCCTTATGCCGGACAGCTTCAATCCAAATCCTCTTCCTCTTTGGTATCATTTCTGGCAATGTGTATGTTCCTAACCAGGATAGTGAATAGGAACACTGGATATAGGGGGCTGGTTGACGGGAGGGATGGGCCTAAAGGTGATTTATCTCGTACCGGAACTACAGCGGATGGAAAATTCACTGAGCAACATTCCATACATATCTTAGATATAAAATTGTAACCGAACTGTCCAGTTATTACAAGAATATCCCAGACTACATCAGGGCCTTTCGTTCTATGGTGCTAATGGAACCTGCCTCAATAATACCTCAAACATTATAAGAGTCGACGACTCGAATTCCATACAGTAAACTCCCTACGCCACCACACTGATTTTACAGTTTCGCTACTTTTGGTTGATTTCCGAGAAGCTCATTTGTCAGGAAATCCGGTTTGTAAATTGGTTTTTGCTAGAAGTCAACGGGCCAGGAGATGGGCATAAAACAGCCAAAGTAACCTGTTAAAGGACCCATTCTTCAACATACATAATTTTGAAATATTTGAATACTTTAAAACTATACTGTATTCAACTCATAACGCACGGTTTTGGCTGGTTTAAGCCATTCCTGAGATCCGTTGACTTACAGCAAAAACGGAAACAATTTACATAACCGGTTTTTGGGATCCCAAAACGTAAGTGAAGGGACATATGACATCGCAAAAGTTGTCCGTCTGTGAGCACGATAACTCTCGAAGGGAATCAGATATTTTGATGAAACTTGGTGTGAGGATTCTTTAGGTTAAGGTAAAGGTTGAGTTCGTAGGTGGGCTATGTAGCCCTACATCTAGTGGTGGGGGAGGGGGTTCAAATTAAGGGACAAACAAAATATGTTAAACAGCTAATGAGATGGTCAATTAAGGGTAAGAAGACATGCTGGACACGATTATAAAAAACATTTTCCCGCCGGACAAGTAGTTCGCCCGGAATCCGGCTAAAACCAGAAAGTCTGTTAAAAGTAAAAGTTTTATTTGATGTTGATTAGATGGTCGATTTGGGGGTAAGAAGGCATGCTGAACACTTATGTGAAAATAATTTTCTACCCGGACAAGTAGTTCGCCCGGAATCCGTCCAACACCGGAAAATTTGTTAAAAGCAAAAGTTTTATTTGTAGTTGATTAGATGTCCGATTTAGGGGTAAAAAAAGATGCTGAATCCGTATATGACAATCATTTTTTACCGGACATATAGTTCGCCCGGAATCCGGCTGAGACCTGAAAATTTGTTTAAGTTACACTTTTCTTTGAACATGATCAGATGTTCAATTTAGGAGTATAGAGATACGCTGAATTCATTTTTTAGCTTAATTTTTTCGCCGGAGAAGTAGTTCCAGAATTCGGCCGAAACCGGAAAATTGGCAGAAGTAAGGCAGGAAGTTTCGATCTTTTTTGTAAAAATAGAAGTTTATAGATGTGACTTTTAGGGGTAAATACACTTGCTGAATCCATATCTGAACTTGATTTTCTCAGATGATTGGCTATTTGGCCTTAACCTGTTTCTGAATTTTAATAGTCGAAAAGTTCAAGGAGTCTGGCGAAGACTGGATCTGGCGAAGACGAGACTAGAGACAGAGGCTAGTTTTAAAGTATTGAACTATTCTAAATTTTGGAATATAAAGCGTAAATAATCCGAGGGATCCTTTAAGTAGCCCGTTACATGAAACCTTCCTTGCCCGTCTGAAACAAACGAGAGACTACTTACAATAGAAGCAAATCCCGCAACTACCACGGTTGTCTGCTGAAGTTGACCACACCACGATTGACACGAGGTGACAAGCTGTCCATTGAACTACTTGCTGAAATAAAAATAAAAACATAAATTTTTTTTTTATAAGGCTGTTTTTAGATACAAGAGAAAAATAAGTCATCGAATAAATAAGAAAACTAATAGATCTGAAGGTAAAATAAATAGGTTAAACGCGTTCCTCAAAGCAACTCATCAGGAAGGTAATGTCATTATCTCTAATGTACGATAGTATATGGGTAGTGGATCCCTTGAAAAGACATCTTGCGGGGATCTTGTCTCTTGTCATTTGTGTCGTACCAGTAAATGAATGAAGGTAGAAATCACCGTGAGCTTTAGTTCGTCCTTAGCCCTCTGCTAAAAATGAGAGTTTGAATACTCTCGTGAATACTAAGAATGCAGTCAAGTAACAAGAAAAACACCCATTAGATGTTAGCAGAACTCATGACATTCTAACACTGAGCAGATCTTTTTACCGAAGGCCCTTTTTCATTCACATTCTCTCCCGACTTGGTGGATGAACCCCCTTTCGAGAAAAAAAATAATCCAAGACTAACACCCGTGTCACCTTTACATCTAAGATATAGAAGCTATGTTCGAACATTTGTTGAGTTGCACAGAAACTGATAATCTAGTCCTTTTCATTTTTTATGACGAAAATATTAAGGTAATTTAAGTATATTTAATATTTTCTGTATGACGAAAAGGTCAAATTCGGCGGTAGCGATGTTCTACTCTATTCTACACTTCAGGACATCTTCCCCGATCCCATTAACTGAATACGACGCAGTTTTAACACCGAGCTCAAGGCCTTCAACAAAACGCAAGATCAGCATGATCTCTCAGCACTCCGTCCCCACATCCACACTCCATCCCCACCCCCCAGAAACTGAAAAAGATAATATAGTCAACGACACCTCTAGTCCCTCTTTTATTTCTCTGTTGTTCTTCTTTAGTCAGCTGTTTAAGTTCGCAGCTCCTTAGTATCAATGGCGGGATAATCCAACCAACGAAACATAGCAAATGTTATTTCAGCAAATAAAGTTGTAAAGAGGAAAACCAAATCATCAAATACTTAGCGAGAATCTATTTGCTTTAGCCACTCCGTCTAAAAGAAGAATGGAGTCCAGAACTCCAGAAAGAGACGCTAGTTTGGTTACTTCAGTCGCAACAGATCGTCTTTATAGCAAGAAGAAATAAATCTCTTCCGAAAAAACTAAACTCGTTACCTTTACAAATAATAAGATACAGATTGGTGCCCGCAGAACCCGGTTTTTGGGATCCCAAAACGTAAGTGGAGGGATACCTATGACGTCGCAAAAGTTGTCCGTTCGTCTGTAAGCACGATAACTCTCGAAGGGAATGAGATATTTTGTTGAAACTTGGTGTGAGGATTCGTTGGGTCGTCGGACCAGTCAAGTTCGTAGATGGGCTTTGTAGCCCTACATTTAGGGGTGGGGGAGGGGGTTCAAATTAAGGGGCAAACAAAATACTTGGAAACAGCTAATGTGATAGTCGATTATGGGGTAAGAAGACATGCTGAGCACGATGGTGAAACTATTTTGTCATCGGACACAATTTTCTACCCGGACATGTAGTTCGCCCGGAATCGGGCCGAAACCGGAAAGTTTGGTAAAATTAGAAGTTTTATTTCGAGTTGATTAGATGTTCGATTTAGGGAACGAAGACATGTTGAACACTTATGTGAAAACAATTTTCTACCCGGACATGTAGTTCGCCCGGAATCCGGCGAAAACCGGAAAGTTGGTTAAAAGTAAAAGTTTGATTAGATGTTCGATTCGATAGGAAGACATGCTGAAGACGATGGTGAAAACCATTTTCTCGACTGACAAGTAGTTCGCCCGGAATCCGGCCCAAACCGGAAAGTTTGTTAAAATTAGAAGTTTTATTTCGAGTTGATTATATGTTCGATTTAGGGCAAGAAGACATGTTGAACACTTATGTGAAAACAATTTTCTACCCGGACATGTATTTCGCCCGGAATCCGGCGAAAACCGGAAAGTTGGTTAAAAGTAAAAGTTTAATCTGAAGGTGATTAAATGTTTGATTTATGGGTAAAAGGACATGCCGAACACGATGGTGAAAATCATTTTCTCACTGGACAACTAGTTCGCCGGGAATCCGGCCGAAACCGGAAAATTTGTTAAAAGCAAAAGTTCGATTAAATGACAGATTAAGGGGTAAGAAGAGAGGCTAAGTCGGTTTATGACAATGGTTTTTTACCCGGACATATAATTATTCCGGAATCCGGTTGTAACAGGATTTTTTTTAAGTCAAACTTTTACTCAAAGTTGATTAGATGTTCTTTATAGAGAGGAGATACGCTGGTTTTGTTTCTGTATTTTGTTTTTTTTGCTTGACTAGTAGTTCGCTCGGAAATCGGCAGGAAGTCTCGGTCAGTATCGTCAAAATAGATATGGCCTATCGAGGTATATCTGAACTTGGTTTTCTCTGATGATTAGCCTGTCCAAGACTGGATCTGGCGAAGACAAGACTCGAGTGTCTGAATCAAATACTAGATTTTGGGATCCCATCGACACCTTTGGTCTTGTTTCAGCTTACAAACTGAGACGAGACGTAAATAAAACTCGACTTGGATCCTGACGACGCAAATTTTTCCGCTTGCGATTTCGAATTCGCCTAGCAAACCCGAAATCGCGTTCTGTGGGCACCTAGCTTAATGCTTAAAATAGGCTCCGAGGCTTCTATAAAGAAGCGGTATGCTTCCACTAAAACAGGGAAATATGAATGACAAATTAAGAACTTTTATTTTGATATAGGAAGGCATGAAAACTCTTTTGGTACCGTTTGTGCGTCTTGTTGATAGTTATTTTTCTAGCGTTCGGATACTTCGGACTAGGCCCGTATGCAGGAATTTATTTCGGGAGGAGGGGGGTTGCCTGCGGGGGGTCAACTCGCGACCCCCCCCCCCCTGGATACGGCCCTGCTTCGGACAGTCACGAAAGTAATGTAAACTTCTGCAATTTTATTCTTTAGACACCGTAACTTGGCGGGAGAGGATGCAAAAGCAACTGAGCAATACTTTGATTACCTTAAATGGTATCTTCGATACCATCCAAAGTTAGGCGGCATCCGAAGTGCAATGCCTGAACTGAAATTCCATCCAGAAGCATAGCGAAACATCAGTTAAATAATTAGGATGGTATCTTTGTGAGTTTTCACTATTAAACTTGTAAAAACTTCATCTTTGCGAATATTCGAAATTCTTCCTTTCATTTGTATTATTGTTCTTGTTCGGAAGGAGTTCTTATTTAGGGATACTAAAATCACTGAAATCTTCTCTCGTCCAGACTAAGGCCCACAAAAGGTTGTGTTTGCATGAAGTAAAAGCTGCAGAGGGGATCTGGATTAAGAAATTATGGCTCCGGACTTTAAAGGATACAGAATAGGGCTAAGATACGACAGTCTGATTACCTATGCGGACGTAGCTGTATGTCTGAAATGTTTGGCAACTACAGCGGCATCCAATTGCCGTAATAACAAGTCATGGCGGATTTACATTCTTCAAGCCAGGAAGCTGAAAGTAACAAGGGAAGTGAAAGTGACCAGGAAGAACTTGGCATTCGCCATGAAGGAAGAACATGACCAGTCGAAAACTCGAACTTCCTGATCAACTTGGTGGAATGCTGGACAAATTCTCTGTTGACTGTATCCTTCCACAAAGGAAACCTATCCGGGGTAGCACGGAACAAAGGGCTAATTTCGGATGTGATCCTTCAATCTGGAATCGAACATTTCAAAATCTTCGCTTTGTTAGCCATTGAAACACACGCTTTTGCAGACATTCAAATTTTCCGCGACTCGCCGTAAAGTTATTTGTCATGCAATCAGGGTAGATTCCACACGTCACTACTAGACTACGCGATGTAAAAAACAAAATCCCTTATATGAGTCAGAATAATTCAGTGTATTCAAATCAAACGTATAAAAATAAGTTGGGTTTTCAGCTAAACTTTAAGTGATAGCTATCGATAATATGACACGGAGAGAATGGGACGGATGACTTAAAGTTTAACTCAAAGGCCAGCTTCTTGTTGTGTCTTGTTTCCGAACACATTGAAGTATTTTGACTCTTGACTCTTTTCACAATAGGTTCTCGAAGTGATTTTGAGAATATGAACGGCGCCAGGACGATGCCAGATTTACAGTTTGACCGCGAAGTTTGAATTTCATTGAGGATGTGGTTTTTCCATCTGTAAAACCGATATGCCTGGTTGCAAAATAATTTCAGAAGAATCCCACAACTACCGGCCTAGCAAGTCCGTTAACTGTAAGCAATTTTGTGCAGTGGTTGATCTCAAAACTGAAATGCCATAGAGCTACCTAAAGATTGCAAGATCTTTCACACAAATAAAATATCATTATTCAGGAATAGCGGAGAAAGGGACTGAAGCATTTCCACCGGATTTTTTTTTTTTTCACCGGATTTTAAAGCCAGTTTAAGTGAATAAGGGATTCATAAAGGACCCCTCTTGCTTATTCTGCGCTTAGGTCATGCTTCTTCCTTATAGAAGTTTAAGCTTCTGAAATCCTCCTATTTCACCACTGCTTCCTTTTTTACCTACGGCTAAACACTCCTTGTGCCGAAGCTGACTGAAACATATATTCAAACAATGCATAAAACGGATACACTTCTGGTCGTTCCTTCTCCAAATGTTCTCCCTGAGGTTTGAAAGCCTGACGAGGACCCTGCCAAGAAGGGCCGCAATATCGCTGCCAAAGCTTCTTAGCCAACGCATACATTTCATGTATTGTTTTGAATATATTACCTATGGCTTTTTCGGTGGAGCTTCTTCGGTAAGACTTTAAACATACGCTTGTGAAGAGAAAACGGCGGAAAGCTTCTAAATTCCATCAAAAACACCCAAGGAAGAGAATTACCACTACTACCCTTTAGACCAACTATATCATAATCCGCTGCATCTGCTTTCTAAACCCGGACACGCTTTGATCAAACTTTTAACCACGGTGCATTCAGTTTTCAAATATTTTGCGTCCAATGGCCAGTGGTGAGGTTTGTGAGCACTGTCTCTCAAACAAATATGGACGAACGGTGAGCATTTCATCCTCACTTTCGCCTGTCACCCAACCGATTTCACTTTAATTTTTATTTTTCGTAAACCATTTACGTTAAGGATACAACACAAGTACAAGGGCGTAGAGGTACCACAAATCCAACAAGGAAATTCCACTATATGAAAATCATTTATTCGTAAACAAAATTTTCGCAAAGAAGTAACGCATTTTCATCCTATCTTCCAAGAAGATTTAAGTGAATAAATGATGAGTAACTAGGTTGTGCCTACTAAGACATTACAAAACTTAGGCATTTTTTTGAATATAGATAGATAGATATTTATTGCGAAAAGCCAACTGGCCACAGCAACCACACAAGCAAAATCATTTATATAAGAAAAAAATAATAACCTTAAACGAAAATCCTAAATATAATATAACTCAGTATCCCTTACATCAAATCCTTCCGATGCTTCGCTGCTACCCGGGCGAACACTTCCAAATTTCTCATAACTGCAAACACTTATTTCCAATCAAATCTGTTAGCTCTTCTTCCTCTAAAATAATCCTCCCAAACATTTCCTACCTTAGTCCACCGAACTCACCACATTCACACATAAAATGTAAAAGATTCTCGTCCATTGCACCACACATCGGGCATGGGCCATCACTACGGCTTTTTAGCGCTTTTTCGGTCAAGCCGAGTTTTCAGACACGAGATACTTCCAAGTGGTGTTTATCTTTTGGAAGACACGGTAGGCCACCAGGTCGTTCTTCTTTTTTGCTTCGTTTTCCCACTTTTAACCACGGCGTGATTCGCCGTGGTTAAAAGTTTTCAAATATTTTGCTTCCAGCCGCCGCGTAGGAAGAGTCACTAATCTCACGTGGAAAGTAATGGTGTTGTCAAAAAACGATGCAGCAGAGTTATTTCATCATGAAAAGATCATTTCAAATAAGGGTTGTGCTTTCACTAGAATTCCGTATTTCAGCTTTTGCGCTTGTGAAGAGAAAACGGCGGAAAGCATCTAAATTCCAGCAAAAAAGATGAAAGACAGTGAAGACGCACTGCAGTTCCACATGGACCCGTTCACCGAACGAAGAGAATTACCACTACTACCCTTTAGGCCAACTATATCATAATCCGCTGCATCTGCTTTCTAAACCCGGACACGCTTTGACCGAATTTTCAGTTGTAAGCAATTTATGATGAATTTCTGGTGAGGGGGAAAAAATCCCCGTTTCTAATTTTAAAGTCTTTCGAGCTTGTAACAATAGCGGACATGTTTGCCAAAGGGATAACCGCAGACATGGCGTTTCATAACGCTTTTAGGGGACCTACTCTTGCTTTCCTAAGCTTAAAGTAATTAGGGGACCGTTTTCATTTTCAAGGCACGGAGTGCAAACTGGCTGGTGGCTCCAAAAGTGGGGGGGTCATACTCTGTTCGCTGTAGCCTCTGTGGAAACAAGACCTAAGGTTTCGATGGGATCCCAAAAATCTAATATTTGATCCAGACAATTGGGTCTTGTCTTCGCCAGATCCAGTCTTCGCCACGCTAACCATCTGAGAAAACCAAGTTCAGATATACATCTATAAGCCATATCTATTTGGACGATACTGACCAAAACTTACTGCTTTACTTCTTAAAAAATTGCCAGTTTCAGCCGAATTCCGAGCGAACTACTTGCCTGCAAAAAAAGAACATTTCAGAAACGAATTCAGCGTATCTGAATTCTTTATCCCTATAAATAACCGTCCAATAACTTCAAACAAAACTTTAACTTATAAAATTTCCGGTTTCTACCGGATTCCGGACGAATTATATGTCCGGCTAAAAACTGATTGTCATATACAGACTCAGCCTCTTTTCTTAGCTTTAAATCTGTCATCTAATCAACTTCAAATAAAACTTTCGCTTTTAACAAATTTTCCGGTTTGGCCGGATTCCGAGGGGGAACTAGTTGTCCGACGATAAAATGGTTTTCATCATCGTGTTCAGCATGTCTTCTTACCCTTCAGTCGAACATCTAATCAACTTCAATTAAAACTTTTAATTCTAACCAACTTTCCTGTTTTTGCCGGATTCCGGACGAACTACTTAAGCGGCTAGAAAATGGTTTTCACCATCGTATTTAGCATGTTTTTTTTTACCCCATAATCTACTATCACATTATCTCTTTAAAATATTTTGTTTGCCCCTTATTTGAACCCCCACCCCTAAATGTATGGCTACAGAGACCATCTACGGACTTGACTTTTCCCTTGACCCAAAGAATCTTCACACCAAGTTTCATCAAAATATCTCATTCTCTTCGACAGTTATCGTTCCGACAGACGGACAACTTGTGCGATGTCATAGGTATCCCTCAACTTACGTTTTGGGATCCCAAAAACAAAAATCCTTTTGCAACAAATGAAGTTATAATGCGAATTTTCAAAGAAAAAAAAGGGGCACATAATTACAATTCAAAATATCCTACAAAAGAAGTTGTTAAGAAGTAAAATACAACTTCAGGAAATAAAACATGAGACCGTTCCAATCAGTCCCAATCAAAATAGTCCCAATCAGTCCCAAAATGGTTTTAGGGATTTAATTTATCACTATGTTTCTGGGCACCTGCCGCAAGCGCCTACAGACACACGCTTGTAGCACTACCAAGAAGTAAAACTGCCAGTTCAGAAGTAGTAAACTGGATGTTTATCACGAGGGTTTATGCAAGCCAATATTCAGTTTTGTGTTTTTTAGATTTTTGTGTTGTACAAAACGAACACGAACTACAACGTTGCTCTACTAGTCAAATGTTTGAGAAAATGAAGCTGAATCTTTTAACCGAGCTTTCGTGATGAGACGGAAAGCGATAGTTAGTTTTGTTGCAAGGTTAAAAGTCTCCGAAAATCCGCTTTTCCGTCGCTGTGCTATTGCCCCGAGCCACCGACTGGATGAAATGATTGTACACATTTACTTAATAATAGTCTTGTTTTAGTGTAATTTTAATGTCTGATGTGTAATATCACGAATTAAATAAATTGATTGATTGATTGACACGAAGAAATTCTCCTTCAGGCCCTGGCTACCGAGATCGGCGTTTTGTTATCAGACTGATCGTAGATACGAGATAAAAATGCACTGTTTCTGCTTAAAACTTACTGTTCTGTCATTTCAAGATTAAGTGTAAACTTTCCCTTCGATCAAAGTGTCACCAACAGTCAGTGGCGAACTTTTGCCAAGCTAGGACCCCTGCCGTGGAACGGGAAGGCACCTTGTAATTATATATGAATGTAAAAATTTTAATGTATTAATATTAAAGTTGATACTTGTCTACTTCATTCTTAAGTCTGCTTGTTTTTTTTCCAAAGCCAAATTACGTTAAAGGAATACAACAATAAAAGTAAAGTACATTTTTGCTAATTAATCCTAAAACGGTTCCGACTCTTGGGGGGGGGGCGATCGCCCCCCCCTGAAATTCTTGAAAAAAGGGTTTTTAATTGGAAAAAGTGTGTGAAATACGGGCGACAGGGGCGATCTTCATCCGAAATTCTCGGAAAAGGAATTTTTTACGGGAAAAACGTATTGAGAAGCTAAATCGAAATTATTTACAGTATGGTTCAGTACTTGATCTTAGAAACAGTTTTTGAGTCGTAGTGTGCAATGATTACAAGTTTAAAAAGTGTTTTTTGCACCTACAGGTATTTTTAGTGTTAAAAACGGTCAAAATATGCAAAAAAACGAAACAAATTTAGGCCTTCCGGCCGATAAGGGAGTGGCCCTCGGCCGCATATTTTCACTGAGCTGTCGCCCCTCCCGAAAATAATGGAAATATACGCTACTGTGACTAAGGGACCTGGATCTCTATGCCCGCGCCTGCCAATAATGACAACACTACGGGTGCGTTACATCCACTCGAGCTGTTAATTGCAGAGTCTTTAACCCCTTACTCCCCGCCCCGTCTTTGACTCTTTCTCATGATTACTCTACCCAAAATTCCTAAATAATTGTAGCAATAATTTACTTATGACCCATCATACACTCAAAGAGAAAGTGATGGAGTATAACTAAAAAAAAAAAAGAAACAGAGACGAATTCTAATGTAATGAATAATAAGCTATATTATAATCAATGCAGACGATTATGGACAATGCAAATGACCCCCCCCCCCCCCCCCACACACACACACAGTTATGTGGAAAGAGAATAAACAGAAGACAGAACTTCCAGGGGCGGTCGAATTTTGTCTACTATGAGCTTCATTCAATGGCATATTTTTTAGTTTTAAATATTAACTTGAAAGCAGTTAAACCTTGAAAGTGTTTTGAGTGTCTTCTTTCACTTTATTTTCTTTCTTGCTTGAACGTGCTGCTGTGAATCACAGTTATGTTTGTTGCAGAAATCCTGCCGGAAAGAAAAAAAAATCGAGATTTTTGGGGTTTTATTTATTATTTCCAAAAAACGATAAGGTAAAAGCTTGTTTAGCTTGTCGCTAAACTGGTCAGCATCCCTCTTAAACATTTTAGGGCCATTTTACGGTAAACTTCAATTTCGGGTAAATCCAGTTGCACTTCCGTAGACACAAACTACTCACACTATCCAAAACTGACAGAAAATAACAAGAATATCGCAGACTTGACAAACAGTGCGATGACCAACAAAAACCAAAAAATAACGACCCATGTACTTTGGAAAACGTCTCTGCTGTCTCGTCTTAATGGGGGCCATGGCAGAGGGTGAGTTTGTACGAGGAGAAAACTGAACACTTGAATAAAATTAAAAAGTCTAGCTTTGGATACGGACTTTTATGTTCCAAGGTTTTAACAACTTCCTCCCCCAAGTCGAACCTTTAGCTCTACCTCCCCAACTGACTCTTCAGCGTCTTTTCTCTTCTCCCTTTTTGGTTCGCCAGATTCTAATAAAGTCGCCTGGCACAAAGACTGAAAGCATTCAAGCATCCTCAAAGCACTGCAGAATTGCTTTTCTATAAAAGATTTCTAATGCTCTTATGGTACAACGACCTATTGCCAAGAAGTCCCGTAGTGAAGAGGACTCAGAATCGGATCGGCAAAACAGAAAAACGCCCTTCGATTCTGTCGCTTTGACAGTGGGATTATTGCTTTGTGACTAACCTCGTTGAGACTGTAAGCGGTCATTAGAAGTGGGACTGCAGTCGCGGTGAGACAGAAGAAGCCCTCAACACGCGCCATTTGTGGTCCTGCGGGTTCAAACCAGGACAAAATAACACTAGGGAGTAACGAAAAAACTTGAAAAAAGTGACACACACTCGAATAGCAGCGACACTAGCATCGCTCGCAATGGAGAACGTCCCTACTGAAACCAAGAATAAATAATCGGATAAAACCTCCCTTTACCTATCTCTGTAATATGACGATGAGGAGTCGAATATTTCCCCGTACCCTGCTCGATGCAAAAGACCGGAGGCTAGGAGCTACGCGGCACATCACGTTTGGTTACCTCTACTATATAGCTATATCTAGTTGTATGGCGAAGCCGCGTAGAAGAAACTTTCATAGTCAAGGCCGATTGGTTCTCTGGAAGCCCTCCAGAGCGGGTCAGCATGCCTCCTGCACTTCATGCTCTGCGATGAGCAAGGGCGAAGACGGAAGTAGACGGCCTTAGACGGGTATCAACTCAAAGCTATAGAGGAAGTACCTCTAGCTCCGCTGGATTTTGTCGGGCTATACAGTCGCTGCATGGGACCAAAGATGGATGTTCAATCTGATTATTTGTTCTTGCTGAAACTCAATCAGCCGTGCACCACCGCTGGCTCCGATAACTCTATGGACACAGCGAAAACAAGACCAAAGGTTTCGATGGGATCCCAAAAATTTAGTATTTAAAGACAATCGGGTCTTGTAGCGGTCCAGTGGTAATCATCGGAGAAGACGAAGTTCAAATATGGAGTCAGCATGTGAGTTTACCTCTATAGAATGCGTCATGTCTACTTTGACGAAAGTTCCTGCCTTACTTCTGCCGAATTTCCGGTTTCAGCCGAATTCCGGGCGAACTACTTGTCATGCAAAAAATTGGAGTTCAAAAACAGATTCAACGTATCTAAATACCATCCATATCTCCATAACCAACTACACATAAAACTTCAATTTTTAACGAATTTTCCGAGTTCAGCAGGATTTGTGGTGAAATGTGTCCAGGTATAAAATGATTGCCATACACGAATTCAGCAGGCTTTCTCACCCGTACAGCGAACACCTAATGAAATTCATATACAACTTTTACTTTTAACAGATTTTCCGGTTACGGCCAGATTCCGGGTGATCTACTTGTCCGGCGACAAAATAATTTTCATATTCGGATTCAGCACTGTCTCCTCACCCCTAAATCGGATATCTAATCAACTTCAGATATAACTTTTACTTTTAACAAACTTTCCGGTTTTAGCCGGATTCCGGGTGAAGTACTTGTCCGGCGAGAAAATGGTTTTCATATTCGTGTTCAGCATGTCGTCTTACCCCTTTTAAAACTATTTTTTTCACCCCTTAATTTGAAACCCCTCCCCCTCCCCTAAATATGCAGCTATCGGGCCCATCTACGAACTAGATCTTTCCCTTGACTCGAAGAGTCCTCACACCAAGTTTCATCAAAATATCTCAATCCCTTCGAGAGTTACCGTGCTGACAGACGGACGGACGGACAGACGGACAACTTTTGCGATGTCATAGGGTATCTTTTTGGGATCCCAAAAAGATACAGCCTCCCCTGTTTCTTCGATGTATGCAGTCTCCATGCTAGCTGTAGGCTACTAGAAATTTTAATGTGTTTCAAGAGACTGGCTTCAGACGCTACGATAATGGGCTTTACTCGGTTTAATATTTCCTCGGTGACCATAATATTTCTTTAAACTCTTCAACATCACCAACTCCTTCAAAAAAAAAATCATACGAACTTTGAACTAATCTTAAAATTTCCAGTTACTTTCCAAAAGTTTTCTTTAATCGTTTCTACTTATAAATTTTATTTTCGTTGATAATTTGTAGATATTTCTCCGCAGATCCGCACATCACCAAAACCACTGACTAGAATTCCAACCCCAACCAAATCACTACATGTGAACTCCACCAGACACAAAACCATGGAACTAGAAAAATATTTAATAATCAAATATTTCAAACTACAATATTTATTTTATGATCCATGCTATAAATTCTAATAAATCGTAAAAGAATCAAATTTTTTAATTTTCAGGAGGATTTTCTCCAGGGTACTTGTACTTTAATACTTATTTAATCTTAAATTTGCTGTTCTTTTTAGACGAGCCCCTCCTCCAAACGTTTCCTTTCCTTCAAAGGCCAATCACTCTACACCTAAATATTCGTTCAGCCCAAGCTGACTGCGAATCATAGTCATAGTGACAAACGGATAGGTCAGCTGAACTTTGTTTGAGCGATATTTCGGTCCTCCTTGGCAATGGTCCTCTTCAGGCTCTAACCGTTAAAGCTGGGAATTGAACTCAAGCTCGGAACTGTACTTTACTTCCCAGCTTGATTTGTTTGAGCCTGAAGAGGACACTTGCCAAGAAGGGTCGAACTATCGCTCTAATAAAGTGCATTTGACGCATCCGTTTGGCACTATGCACTTTACACGTATACTTTAAATATTCCCCTCTTTGACAAATAAACTATAAATACAAATCCCCTCATAAGGCAATCTCCTTAGAAACTTCTGATTTAGAAAATCTCCTGATTTTTTGGATTACCGAATCTCCTGATTTCTCCTGGTTTTTGAACTGTCCACGTTTTTTCAAAATTCTGGAGTGGAAGCACTGTTAACGAGCGCTGGCTCTGATCTGATCCTCGATGTTAGCACCGCATCTTAGCCTTGCTGGAATTTTCTACGTCCGCCACTGTACGCACGAACAAAGCGAGCTGGGTGGCACAGCGACGGAGGCCCATTTTTGTTGAATGGGAAGGATAGGTCTTCGCATTACTCTCTAGTTACCTAGTGGCCGGCGCTACGAGTAAGGCCCGTTTCAGATGCATGGAAAGCATTAGTGTTATCTTTCTCTGATTCAAACTGACTCTTTTATACGTGGCTGTACATATATACAGTTTTTTATGTCGCACTTACACCTCTTTACCGACACAATTGAAGGCCTTGTGATGTAATAGTCCACACGTCTCTATCCTAATTGCTTTTGCGTTCCAGGTCTTAGTCTCGAAATTTGTAGTCAGATTACTGGTATTTATGCATGTTTATATGTACTGTAAATACGTCACGAGGAATGAAGGAAAAGACCGAGTACCCCCCCAACTACGCCCTAAAATATGAGAGAAAAGAGAAGGTGATGCAACTGTTTTGTTAAAGTTTAGCCGCATAGGGCTGAGATCCGATAGTCCAGTTACACTCCACTTATTGACTTAAATAGGCCTGAAAACCCGATAAAAATGCATTAATTCGTTTGTCTGCTATCCACAGTCAGGCTTGTATCCAGGAGTTTATTTCGGGGGGGGGGGGGGTTTCAGGGGGAGTTTGCCCGTGGGTCTCAGAATTTTTAATATTTGCTCCCGACAATTCGGTCTTGTAGATATTCGGTCTTCACCAGACTTCTTAAACATTCTTACTATTAAAATTTACAAACAGGTTAAGGCCAATGGTAATAATCGGAGAAGACCAAGTTAGTATTTGACAGTGCAAAACGGATACGCCAGCTGAATCTCACCAAGCTCAGATATATTCAGATATCCGTTTGCGCTGTCAAATATTCAGATACTGATTCAGCGTGTGGTTTACCCTATAGCCTAAGTCCAAGGCCGTATCCAGGGGGAGGGGGTAGGGGGTTGACCCCCCCCCGAAACATACAAAAATGGTAATTTTTATAGACTTTTCCCTCTGATCTATGTCTTTTTTGTACTTTTTTGTCCGACCCATAGGCAAAAAAACAAAACCGAAAGGCACCCCCCCCCCCTCCAAAAAAAATTCCTGGATACTTGCCTGCCTACGTCGTATCTCCTTTCTTCCTTACTTTTGCTAAACTTCCGGTTTCGGTCGGATTCCGGACAACCTACTTGTCTGGCAAAAACTAAAGCTCAAAAACGAATTCAGCATGTCTCCTTACCCTATATCCAACATCTAATCAACTTAAGACTGAAATTTTACTTTCCTTTTTCCACCGTATTCCGAGTGATCTATACATCCGGTGAGAAAATGATTGTCATATACGAATTCAGCATGTTTTCTTACCCGGGAATCGAACATCTTATTAAATTTAAATAAAACTTATACTTTTAACAAATTCCCCGGTTTTGGCCCGATTCTGGCCGAACTAATTGTCCGGCGAGAAAATAAATTTTATATTCGGACTCAGCACGTCTCCTTGCCCCAAAATCGAGCCCCTAATCAACTTCATATTAAGCTTTTACATTTCACTTAATTTGAAACCCCTCCCCCACCCATAGTATACGACTACAGAGCCCGTCTTCGAACCTGACCTGTACTTTGACCCAAAGGATCCTCCCACCAAGTTTCATCAAAATATCTCAATCCCTTCGAGAGTTATTGTGCGGACAGAGGGACAGACAGACCGACAACTTTTGCGATGTCAGAGGTATCCCTCAATTTACGTTTTGGGATCCCAAAAACCTATACAAAATGATTATTTTTGTAGGTTTCGGGGGGGGGGGGGGGGGGGGGGAGGGGTCGACCGGGGGGCCTTGTCCACAGTTTATCGATTTTGTTGAATGAACTTAATTTGTCTAGCGAATCCTACATCCCCCGGGTAGGCAAGCCAGTCGCCCCGGCGGCACAATCGTTTCCACCTACGTTGGAGTCAGCGTTGGGAAGTACTTCAAGTACTTGTACTTCAAGTACTATTAAAGTATAAAATCAAAAGACTTGGATTTTACTCAAGTACAACTTTGCCAGAGTACTTAATACTTGATACTTCAGTTTGTCGAAGTACTTGCAAGTACTATCGCAAGTACATTTTGCTTGGATGACATCGTGTTTTTTTCTTTAGAAAAACAAAAAGAGTATCAAAACTCATAAACAGATTTGGCAAAGTATTATAAAATGAATATTTTCTTGCGTTCAAGGGACGACAAATTAAGATAGGTCAATATTTGCAATTTGCACCGTAAAATTTGCGATTTTGTTGACGGCGATGGTCGATTCTGTCCAGGTTCCTGCTCTCTGAAGCTGCTGAGGCTCGGAACGAAATATTTGAAAACTGCTGCGGCTCGTGGTTATCAAATGGGGGGGTGGGGGGGGGGGGCGGTGGGCAAGATAAAGAAAAAAGTCTGAATCATGACATATGCCTATTTGCCTACCAACTTTCGAAAAATGAAATGAAATATGCCACGCCGTAATTCTTGAAAGAGTTGTCGTTTCCTGCTTGAAGCTTTCGACGAAGGTTAGGCTACTTGACTTTTCACTCAATATTCGTGGTAACATAGATTAGGCGATTCTTCTCATTGTGTTGCGAGAGCAACATTTTGGTTTTTTCCTATTTTTTGTTATTTTATTTTTTGTTCCTATGCCGCTCATTTCAGCCTATTGTGTTCAGCATGTCTTCTTACTCCATAATCGACTATCACATTAGCTTTTTATGAATATTTTGTTTGCCCCTTAATTTGAAAGCCCTCCCCAACCCTAAATGTAGGGCTACAGAGCCCATCTACGAACTTGACCTTACCCTTGACACGAAGAACCCTCACACCAAGTTTCATCAAAATATCTCATTCCCTTCGAGAGTCATCGTGCTCACAGACGGACGGATAGACGGACAAGTTTTGCGATGTCACACGTATTCCTTCACTTACGTTTTGTGATCCAAAAAACTGGGCAAATAACTGGAGTTCTCCAGTTCATAGGCCACTCAGACGAGCTAACTAAAATATGTGAGGCAGTCCGGCCAACAGCCAATATACCTTCTTTGAATGATAATAGAACAATTTTGAGAAACGAAAAAGTGTAATTTTCCCACGGGTCCGAAAGTGCTGTCATCTATTGTTTCTTCCCATTTCTAATCGTTATTTCAGTTCATCATTCCATGTTTTGCACTTGGCATTCCGGTAGAGACATGATATCAGATATAACTCTTAAACTTTAAAAGTTCTATCAATGCTAATGAAATTATAGCTTATCCTTTGCTCGTTTCTAAGTGGTGATATTAGAAAGTTGGCCTACGGCAAAGACATCAACTTTTGAACTAATAGAGATAAAAAAAAAATTTTGAACGGCAGTTGATAGCTCTTGATGAGCTGATCAAAGCATGTGCAATCGGTTTTTCGGTACAAAATTCCTTCATGAGATACACCATTTTGAAAATATAGAGGGTTTGAAAACTCTAGTAGTAGGGTACACTGTAACCAAACAAAGGTCGATCTCAATTGGCAGACATGTACGGGACTTGCAAGCGACAATGGGATGTTGGGCCATAATCATCTTTGGCGATAAGGGGTTTGCAAGTTTTACTAGTTGGTGTATTATTCTTTGTTTCCGGTTTATTTGGCGGTAAGAAGAATAAGGTTTCCAATAGTAAGAGGTTTAGGGGACTAGTTAAGTATTCATCGACTGTTAGACTATAATTATCTTTGAAGACGAGGGCTTCCAACTTTTACTAGTTGGTGTACCTATTATTTGTTTCGAGTGTATTTGATGACTATCACGGGGAAAGGGACTTGCAAGTATGAATCGGTTGCTAGAGGGGGTTCATGTGAGGGGCTAGCAATTTTCTGCTAAACATTTTATTCGATCTCTATAAATCTGAGGGTAAGAAAATTCGTCTCCGTGCTCTATCACTGTAACCTACAATTAAGTGTTTACGCTCGGGTGCAAATGATAATGTAAAACAATATCTCTGGTATTTTGGTATAATATAATATCAACTAGATTATATAAGATAATGTTTAAGTTTCCATTCATCACGATGTCTACGACTGAAAAGGATAAAGTTCAACTGGCAGCAAAGTCAATTTATTCCCTTCTTCCGATATTCATTTATTGTTGGTTTTTCAACGCTGAGGAATAGCCTTTGGTGTTGTGATAACCGATTGTGTTCTTCTTGGAACATACCGTTTTGAAAGCTTCGATGGGTTGACAACTTCAGCATTAAACTGATACAGAAGAAACAAAACCGAAGTGTTGCTCTCGCAACACTTCACGTTGCCCAGGCAACGTAGACTTAGTTTTTCTTCTAAACGATTTCTGCTTTTATGTTCTAATACGTGGCAGCCGATGCCAGCACCGGGCACATGCTGGACACTAAAATCGAGAGTGGGCAACCAAGGCCGTATCCAGGGGGGGGGTTAGGGGGTTGACCCCCCCCCCCCGAAACACACACAAATAATAATTTTTATAGGCTTTTCCCTCTGATCTATGTGTTTTTGTACTTTTTTGTCCGATCAGCATGCGACCCCCCCCCGAAATAAATTCCTGGATGCGGGCCTGTGGGCAACCCTTCCCCAGCTCCTAACGTCCTAATAATACAACAAGTGAGAAGACGTCGACTTTAGAGGATGTTGCAGTCTCTATTTTTCATCCTTAAAAGCCCACCATGACCAAACCCCTAGTAAAGACTTAATCATGAATCTGTTTATTCTGGGTACCCCTTTCACTAAAAGGTTCTTTGTTTACCCCAACCCTACCCCATAAACAGTTCTTTCTTAGGACATGACAGAGGTCTGAAAACGGGTATAAAGGAACACGTGCTGGTTGCTTCGGTCAAACAAGGTGACAATAATAGGATTTGGTGATACCCGCTGAGCTATTGTCATGTTAAATGATGATAACACTGTGGTGCCTCACCCATGGTAAGCAGTACAAATGGATCAGTGTTTAACTTTGCTGTTTGAATGAGGGTGGAATGAAGCAGTGTGATAACGAGACAGGTTTTGAGGAGGAAATATTTTGATCGGCTACTGACCGGCAATGAGCCATGGGACTATCGGCTAGACTCCAGCTCTCTAGGGGCTCCCCCTTCGTCACATTAAGGGTTGTAAAGTTAATAACATAGGGTTTCTTAGTGCTCTTGCTTATGACTCTTTGCTTATGAATTCACAACACAAATTTGAATTAACCTTTTTCGGAATAATCCTAAGACTTTATATCATTAATTGGCTAAAGAAGGATCAGGCTATAGATTACTAAGTAGCCTACTGACATACATTAACATTACAATCAATCAATAGCTTGATCATAAACAAGAAATAGTTAAAACTAAATTAATTAAAATTAACGAACCTGTCTTATAAGGTCACTAAAATATGAAGTGTGCCTAGAAAAGAAAGGAACTTTGCTCGCCACTGATTTTGATACCACAAACGGTTCTGACACTGGACACCAGCACATCTCTTTCATTCTATCAACAGATGTTCTATATTACTCATTCACATTTCATGGCTGATGAGTTTTGTTGTGTCATTTCAAGTATCTCTGCGGCGGAAGGGTGCGCTGTCAATTAAAGGCATCGGGGGTTTTAGCTTTCAAATAGGAGAGTATGAGGTCTTGTGTCAGTTTATGAGGTTTTCAAGAGGACACTCATAACCCTGCGGTGAAAGGATGTGAGAACGGTCTAAAACCTAAGCGTGGCAGATGGTGGAAAAATGGGGGGGGGGGGGGCTCTTGGCATAGAACAAAACATCCGATAATTCTTTGCGTGTTCCCGATCCAAGACAATTGCGTTAAAATAAAATAAAGCCAAAACACTTCGTTCACATGCAGTGTGCATAAGATATTACCGCAATAATGGCTTATCCTCGGCGGAAAAAAATCGCAAAAAAAGGAAACAAAAGAACAAGAGGACTGACAGCCTGACGAGGACCCTTGCCAAGAAGGGCCGAAATATCGCTGATGGAGAATCGTAGCTGACGTATCCGTTGAAAACATTGTTAGAATAAATGTTTCAAAGTCAGCTTGGGCTCAAAGAATATTTATCTACGAAGTACGGAACTTTCACAGCCCAGACATGCAGACAATTATCCAAGTTGGCCGGAAGGAAAGGACAAGTGATAAACCAACTGGTTACAGGTTTGTTTCCTTCCTCGAAGTTGAACAAGAGGACTGACAGCCTGACGAGGACCCTTGCCAAGAAGGGCCGAAATATCGCTGATGGAGAATCGTAGCTGACGTATCTGTTGAAAACATTGTTAGAAGAAACAAAAGAAATGAATAATCAGAAAATAGTAACAAATATTTGTGGTCGCATAAACATAAAAACAAACAGGAAATAAAATAAAATTAAACTAAAAAAAAATATATCCGAAAAAAACTGAGAACGAAAATAAGAAGAACATGAAAGTGAGCCGAAGAGTTTAAAAACAAAATGAGGGTCATAATAGAATATCACCAGAATTCAAAACAACTTCAAGGAGGTCCGGAATGTCTCAGAAATCAAAATCCTTCTGCAAGCAATGCGAGGGATACTGCGGATGCTAGAGTACTAATTCATATTCTTATATTTGATTCATCAGACATCTACGAAACTGCTTACGGTATAGATCCAACAAATCCCTTTTTAACCATGTCTTCACTTGTTAACCCATGGGCTACTTCCCCCATTTATAAGAAATGGTGGTTGAAGCACCGTTAAAGGCTATTATAGAATAGAAAGCTTTTATACTTTAAACCACTTATACACTTGATTTCCGTTTCTTAGGCTTGATTTCCATTAGCAACCGTTATGTTGGCGCGTGGCCAAATTTTATCGCTAATCCGACCTAAAAGCCCACGAACGGTAGGTAATGCAGTTCCGAAAGAACATGCAATTCGGTGGCAGTCAACCTAGAATATCAATAATTTCTCGCAGGTTTTCTTATATATTTCTGTTTATACAAAAAAAAAAGAGATCTAGAAGCTCATATGACACTTGCAAGGCTAGGTAAGAGGATGAACGTATGAATTTGCCAGTTTGTGGGAAACTTGTGATCATTTATAAGCTGAGATAAGAATGATCATGGACCCTTGGAAGTCACGAGAATGTATCGTTGGGTAAAAAGTATTTTATTTTTGCACTTGGCTGTGATGATGCGCGCGTTAAGGGCGCTAGAAATTCATCTGTAATCAAAAACCTTGAGGCAAAAATGATCCTGGGCCTTTTAGGATCATGAATATATACGGTTTGGTAAAAAGTTTGTTTTTTTACTTTTCGGTCAAGATATGCACTTTGAGGGTGCTATAAATTCATTTTTAAGCAAAACCCTGATGGCACAAAGATCACGGGCCCTCGGAGATTATGAAGTGTATCGTTTGGGCAACCTTTTTTTTTTTTCACTTGGCGGTTAAGATGCAAACTTTCAGGGAGCTAGAAATCAATTGCTATGCAAAGCTTATCCTTTGCTCGCAATCCAAAGCAATCATTCGCTCATGGGGACGATGAAAATGTATAATTACTTCAAAAATACTTTTTATACTTTGCGGTTCAGATGAGTACTTAAAGGGATGGTCGCATCTGGGAAGTGACAATTTCCCAGTTTCCCCTGGAAGTGACAACAAGTTTCAGGAATATAGTGCATGTATATATTTAGTTCTATCAAATCATGGTAGACAAAATCGAACAAATTGAAAGAAGGAAATTTAGCAGCAAGTGTGAAGGAATATTAAAACATGCAAAAAAGACATCGACCTACCACCAGGCCTGTCACGGTCCAAATAATCAATTGATACATAATCGTCGTATAAGCTTTGCAAACACGTTCTATCACAGCTCAGTAGGTGGGGTTGAAATGAGACAAAGCCTGGTCATTCTTATGCACATTGGCAGTGCAGCCCCCCTTTTAGTGACTCGATATCAAAATGTAAAGCACTCCATTCACACCGATTTAGTTTCTATTAGGATAATCCCCCAAATTATAGTGTGGGGGTGTTCAATCCGACGGACCCCTATGGGGGCTGAGCATGATAGTGTGTGATCATTTGTTTGGTTTTTAGACAGTTTGGGGGGTGGCGAGCACCTGCTCCGGAACTGGACAATCCGAAAAGCGTAATAATTGTTGGTAAGGCAGTCGTTTTAGATCCATTTCTTACAAGTACGCTAAATACCTTGTCAAGCCCTCGCCATGGTACAGAAATTCGCGGATATCTGAAAAAAGTTATATTTTTTTTTCCTTCTTATTGGTTGCTGACAGTACGTCGGTCGCGTTTTAATTATTCTTCGAAAGCACACCCACGGTTTGTATTCAGCCATTCTCTAAGCGTTCTGGGAACTTTTATGTCTTGCGTTCTGTTTCTAGGCTAGTTATTCTATTTCTCTTATTTATGTTTACATTTTCGTAAAATCCATCCGTGACAATATATTCTTGTTATCTGTAGTCAATAATCAACATAAACAGATCATCAGCATCATCATCGCCATACAGGATCGAAACTACTTTGGAAGCTATTAACCTTGAACAATAAGATAAGAGCGTTCAGTTAGTCGTTATGATTGGTGCCTACAGAACACGAACTTTTTCCGCTCACATCTTGTCGTTTAGCTCGATGGATTCGTTTCGCTGCGCCTACCCAAAGCGAATACTTCAACAGATTAAACAGGAAAAATGCAAACTAGGAAAAAGATAACTGCCTTATCACTTTAGTAAACATGTGAATACCCTTGCCAAATAATGTTCTTTGTCAATCAAGGCCGTATCCAGGGGGGGGCCGTATCTATCCAGGGGGGAGGCCGTATCTATGTGTTTGTTTGTACTTTTTTGTCCGACCAGCAGGCACCCCCCCCCCCCATACTTACATTTTTTATAAGTATAAAAATATAAGTATTCACATACTTATGTGAATAAGCAATATAAAAAAAATATTTTTCTACTTTGGTCATTTTTATTACCACCAGGCGAATTGAGATGCGACGTGAACAAAATTCGACTTGGAGTAGAGATGGCGCGGCGCGAAAATTTGGCCCGGCAAGGCAACTTTTCCACTAGCGACGCCGAATTCGAATAGACGAATATCCGCATTCTGTGGGCAGACAAACTGAAAAACTCAAGCGCAGCTTTTAGAACAGTCTGGAAGACAGTCGATCTTGCTACCGATCTGCTTGCTTCTTATGGCGACTTCAAATGTTTCTCTCGCATACGGAAACGACAAATAATGTGAAAAAGTTATAGGTAGCTATAAATGTTTCAACATATTAATGTAATCTGAAAGATTTTACTTCTGCTTGGACTTTGATTCAAGGCTTTAAGTTTTATCTACGCGATACTAGACTGT
The DNA here is from genome assembly GCA_023053575.1 of Branchinecta lynchi. Classification (NCBI taxonomy): domain Eukaryota; kingdom Metazoa; phylum Arthropoda; class Branchiopoda; order Anostraca; family Branchinectidae; genus Branchinecta; species Branchinecta lynchi. The sequence goes on from JAKZAP010000003.1 coordinate 19,282,795, forward strand.
ACCATAAGTACCGTCTGACAGACAGACAGAAAGGAATTAGAAACTGATAAAAGTTTACACGCTATATGCTGAAAGGGCATTATATCAAACTGATAAGAGCAAATTTAGTTGCTAATTTGGTGCATATTGACGCAGGTAAGATTTAGATAAAATAAAAACATGGTTCAAAGACCGTGCTTTCGTTTAATCTGACAGTAAATGAATCGTGAGGTACAAATTCACAAGGAGTTGCACACTCACCGTCTTCCCCCTCCAGTCGGTTCAGTTCTTGCACAACCGACCCTCTGAAAGCACCATTGTCGATAAGTTGCTGTCTCCCGACTGCTGATAACATTACAGATAGAGTAGCCCCTCCAACAAGAAAGTAAAACAAATAATAAAGAAAACAAAGATCTGGGCAAGGTTAACGGCCTTCAGCGGTAATAGGCAAGTTCTTAATGTTTTATGAAGACGATCCTATATTTATTTCGCGACAACTTTTTTCGATTCGAGTTTCCGTTTCAAGTTTTAGTATTCTGTTAGAAGACAGGCCGTGACAGACTAGTCTACTTCCCAGACAAGTCTACTTCCCTGTGAAGCACTTCAACAGACTAGAAAGTTTACCACAAATCCCTGCTGAGTTTCTCACTTTCGTCATTTCAGAGTTCTAACTTTAGTCGAGATTTAGCCAGAAACTACGGTCATGGATCACATAATCCTTGCCGTGTGATAATAGGTTTTAGACCAGGCCATAGGCTTGTGGGCGGATTTTAGCGGCAAGTTTCCTAGGCATGGTTATGACTTGTTGTTAGATGTCTTATTTGGAGCCGATGGCAAGGGCTTGTCAACATCTCTTAAAGTTCAATGGGAGGACAAACAATCATGATGCCACAATGCCAACCTCTGGAATACAACGTTACATCAGAAATCAGCAGATTCATCGACTACTTATTTTGGCTAATATATCGTTACACCGTTTTTTGCTGACTGCCATACTCCGATTTACTAACTTAGACAAATATGAGCGGAGTTTCTTTTTTCTTATCTGTTCGTTGTTATTATATGCTCCGGATTATTTGTATTCTAGACAAATATTCACATTAACGGTGTTAACGGAAGTTCCTTGTAAGCTCTGGAATCAGCTGCAGGTAAGTCGATTATATTTGTACATTTTTGGCAATGTTGTAACTTTACATCGCGAAAACAAAACTTTTCTTCCGTACTACAAACAACAGAAAGTTTCATCAGATAACACTAGAGCAATCTGTTAGCTATAGAGACGGTTTATTTTAGCAGCCATGGCACTCAGCGCTACAAAAAGATTGATTTTCGTACATGGCCGAGGGTTTTTAGTGGAGTGTTCCTTGGAACAATCCGCTATTGCGAGCGCTGTAGCAGCTTTCGGTTTTCGGTTTCCGGTTTTCACCGTATTTTGTGGAGCTGATAACTCGTGAACCAGTGCAAGTATCAAATTCAGACTTGGTATACTAGTGGGTATTGGGGTCTACTTGTGCCTTTTCGGGTCCCCCCCCCCCACCCGGCTGAGGGGCAAATGGGCCCAGATTGCCCAGTGAATAATGTTCATAACTTGACCAGAGCTGGACACAGGACGATGAAATTCGTTGCACATGTAGATCTTAGGGCTGGGAAATCGCTTTGAAAGTTGCACCTCCCCCACCCACCACGTCCATGGGCAATTGGGCCCAGATTGCCCAGGAGTAAAGTTCGTTACCCGTGACAGGAATCAACAGGTATCAAGTTCACACTTGGTATACTAGTGAGGTATTGGGGTATAAATGTGCCTTTTCGGGTCCCCCCCCCCCCCCCCCCCCTCAACCCGGTTCAGGGGCAAATGGGCCCAGATTGCCCAGTGAATAATGTTCATAACTTGACCAGAACTGGACATAGGAAGATGAAATTCCTTGTACATGTAGATCCTAGGGCTGGGAAATTGGTTTGAAAGTTGCACCTCCTCCACCCACCACGTTCATGGGCAACTGGGCCCAGATTGCCCAGGAGTAAAGTTCGTTACCCGTGACAGGAATCAATAGGTATCAAGTTGAAACTTGGTAGGATTGTGAGCATTGGGTCTCTTTTTACTTTTTGCGAATCCCAAACCCCACCCACGCTTGGTTTTGGGGCAGTTGGGCCCAGATGGACCATTTTTTAATGATTTTAACTTGACAATAACTGGAAATAAGGCAATGAAATTCCTTTGTATTTTTGGATCATAGGGGCTGGAGAGAGTTGAACCACCCCACCCTCACCGTTCATGGGCAAGTGGGCCGAAACTGCCCATGAAAAAAGTTTTTGACCCGTGACTGGAATCAAACTCTAAGCTGCTATACTTGAGGGAGAAGATTTGTAAATACGCATTTGATCGGTCACGATCAAATGCCGTTTTTAACGTTCTTAATGCCGTTCTTAATGAATTGTGACAAGGGGGCATTAGTCTGCTACGATTTGGTTTATTGCACTTGTTATTACCTTGCTAATGAAAGAGGTTCACAAGGTGGAACTGGCTGACAGACCATTCTCAGTGTTGGAAGTCAAGCTATTCGTGCAAGATCTTCAAAATCTGTATGGATTTACTGGCGGTGTGTTTAATTTTAAAGCTTTTAAAGTGGGATGAGTACGAATTAGGTTATTTCCATACTTGTTTGGTTATTGGGGATGAGAAATGTCTTGGTTCTAAAGCTTTTTGTATATAAATGAGATACACATTTTAATTTTACACTCCACGTCTGAGCGCTTGCGCACCTGTTGAATTTCCGCGCCTTGCAATACCCTGTTCTGAAATCGTCTACGCCGATACGCCGAATAGTCAATGACAAGAGATAACAAGAAAACGGCTTATTTTTGAAGCGCTATCTAGTGGAAGTCAGAAATGTATATGTGTGAAGCAGGTTATAAAAATTGAAGCACAGTTAGTGCCCACTGTGCTTTAACCACGCCTGAATACAACCATACTGAGCGATTTCGGAGAGCGCCTGAAAACCCAGGCTCCGCAGATCTAGGACACTTCGCAAAAAGAATCGAATCCCGTACATTACAAATTTGTCTTCTCTGTTGGTCTCTGGAGTGAACCTGAGTCTGAACCTGAACTCCATAACCTTCTGGTTACGAAAGTTGTGGTAGTTCAGGTTGTATTGTGCTGTCACTGATTGCGGGATCTCATCGGTTCAAGTTACTGTAATTTTTTAGTTCCAAAACGCAAGTGACGGGATACCTATGATTTTGTAAAAGTTGTCCGTCTGTCCGTCTGTTAGCACGATAACTCTCGAAGGGGTTGAGATATTTTATTAAACTTGGTACGAGGACCCTTTACGTCAAAGTACAGGTCAAGCTCAAAGATGGGCTCTGTAGCTCTTCATTTAGGGGTGGGGGAGGGGTATCAAATTAAGGGGCAAAAAAAAATTCTTAAAAGCTAATGAGATAGTCGATCTAGGGGTAAGGGGGGATGCTGAATCCGAACATGAAAATTATTCTCTCGCCCGGCAAGAAGTTCGCCTGAAATCCGACCAAAAACGGAAAATTTGTGCAAAGTAAAAGTTTATTCTGTAGTTGATTAGAGGTTTGATTTAAAGGTAAGGAGACATTCTGAATCCGAATATGAAAATCATTTTCTTGACAGAAAAGTGGTTCACCCGGAATCCGGTCAAACCGGAAAATTTGTGAAAAATTAAAGTTTAATCTGAAGTTGACTAGAGGTTTGATTTAGAGGTAAGGAGACATGCTGAATCCGAGTATGAAAATCATTTTCTTGCCGGACATGTAGTTGTCCCGGAATCCGGTCACAACCGGAAATTTAGCATGAAGTTTTAGAACCCAATAATATTGTCGACATAGGGTGAGGAGACATGCTGTTGCAGCTTACGAATATACAAAAGATCGATTAGAGATTCGGTATCGGGGTAAGGCGACATGCTGAATCCAATTTTGAACTTTATTTCCTTGACGGATAAGCTAGCAACATTTAAAATCCGAAATTTGGAGTGAAAGGTTCGCCTCTCAGTGTCACCGGCTCTTTTGCTACTGCTAAAAGGAGGAATTTGGTCAAGTGGTCAAATGGTCAAGTTGGTCTGAAGTCGATTAGAGATGAGATGTTGGAGTAAAAATGCATGCTGAATCCATATCTGAACTTAGTTATAGGTTATCGCAAAATCTTAAAGGGGTTTGGAGAACACAAGAGATCTACAAGATTCGCTTGTCTGTATCAAGTAGTCCTATTAATAACCAAATATTTGGGATCCCATCGAAACCTTTGATGTTTTTCTCACAGAGGCTCATCTGTTCGTGTTTCACGTTACTGCAAGCACTTTCCTTGCCCGATAGCGATCTACCACTGTGCCAGGATCAGGTACACAATGTAACTACAATAGACAAGCTTGATCCATTATGTTCTTCTTTCAATCTTTCTACGGGTTATCCCGCTTCATTTTGTCGTAGGCGTATGAGTAAATATGATAAACCTGTGTAAATTTGCTCGGTAAATATTTCCCGATGTTGTGTTTTTGTTTGCCGTAGTACTACAAGAAAACAAATGATAAAAAAAAGTCGTTTACGAAACAAAGAAGAACTGAGTAATGGCTATTTTTTTTTATTTCAATTAACATAGCGTATATCGGCACTTAAACCAGTCAACTCTGAAACAAATTCAACATCACATAGGCGTCTCTATTAATTCTGTCCTTACGGTAACATTTTGTCACTGATCGATTGTTATTCTGTCCTGCGTGAAGGATGATACAAAAATTAAACATTTTACATAGCACATATTTGCGCTTCTACCAATTTTGCAGTACATACTCTTATTGGTCAAGTGAGAGGGGGGATGCTAAGGCGACGTAACTAACAGAAGCGCCTTTAAACTGAAAGACCCGCTAAAATTAATGGACTGCCTAACCATAATGCTCATCCAAACAAAAATAAAATACTGGACTATCCCAACAGCGTCTATGTCGCTTATCGTGCGATAGTTCCGCCATCTAATGTCTCTTGCTAGTTAGCAAATAGTCCGTATTGCACAGTCAGATCAAACTACCTTTGATTCATCCTCACGATATCATAACTTTCACAACCCTCCGCTACTCGGCGCCACCGCCGATCCGTATCCTGTATATCCACTACCATGAAAGTTATAGAATCCAGTAGAGCTTGGATCGGGATACCCATAGTCCATTTTAAAGTCACTTTTACCATCCATAGATCCAGGGAGGAGCCGCTGGATCGAAAAGGGGTGGGGGGTCGACATGTAACCATCCGCACGCAGGGCAGGGATCGAGCTAAGGCCAGGGTTGAAGAACTGTCCCTGCTGACTGAACATTGCTTCAGACATCAAGTACCGTTGGTGTTGTTGTTCGTCATAACGGTCATAGCCGTTATAGCGGTCGAATCGTGGGACTTCGTACCGGTCGTACTTTTCATATCGGTCTTCACACTGGGGTAAGGATTCGTGTTGGGTGACTGTAGTGGGGATAGGGGGCTGCATGGCATGCTCCATAGACTCAAGGGCATCTGGAGCGACCATCTTGGAGGGGGTGGTGCTGGTGACCTGGCTTCTATCGCTTAGCATTGGCTTCTGATCGAGTGAATCGTCCGAGTCGTTTTGTGATTCGGAAGTGGTGGTTTTCCGGCCACCCTTTCCGCGGGGTCCATCTTTCCGGTCGCATTTGAATCTCTTTTGCCGTCGAAGATAGCAGCCGTTTTCAAACATGTTGCCGGATTCTGGGTGAAGCGCCCAGAACGATCCTTTTCCAGGCTTGTCTGGGGTACGTGGAACCTGCAACAAAAGGGATCTTTAGCATCCAGTCTTAAGAGTTGGGATTCGTACTCTAGTCGGAAACCAAACAATAGAATGAAGCAATAGTTCGAGGCAGCTGAACTAAAAAATCATTTAATGTAAGCCCAAGCCTGAGCTTTCAGCGAGGCCGTCACTATAATATACGACGTTCTGCCAACAAGACGCGGATTCGCGTCATAGCTGGCGAATGCGGCACAATGTATCGGAGAGTTCGCTTCCAACCGTCCCAACTCGATTCCGACTTTTCCGTCTCACCTTGCGAATGATTTTTGCGGCTTGCTCAGGGATGGTTGCCGCATTCTGGAAAACCGTAAGCATTGTTCGCGACTTTTAAAGTGATATTCGCACTTGGGAAAGGCAATACAGTTTTTGTGGCTCAAGTACAAAAAAAAAAATGAATCGCATAAACGAACGAAAAGGTATAGCAGGACTGTGCTTGCTGACTGGAATAACACCAGCCTGGGGTTTCATGTCAGGGCCATGTCCTAATCTCCGCATTTTGATCCTTTTTCAACTGGAACAACTTTCCGGCTGGATGTTAACATCTACGCATGGAAAAGCAGAGCACACTCAGAGAGAAAAACTACGGCTACGAATCGCCGGGAAATAGAGATGCTAGTAAAAGAAATTGCTACACCCACGAACGAGTCACTCACTAGTACTGAACTGAGACAGCATGCACACACGGTATGGACTGCTGCCTAGTATTTGTAAAGAAGAAATAATTAATTTTCGACTACTCTGTATATTTTTTAACTACTTTGCTTCTACTAACTTGTACATCAACGAACAATTGATTCCCGCACCAAATACCGTCGCTTAATTTTTCCGCTTCATCCGGAATGCCACTATAAGCTGCAAAGTCTACAAACTGATTTCTTGCCATAGGCCATATTAAAGTAAGCACAAAACAACTCTTCAGGGGAAGACACCCATCGATCCTTCAGGTTCAGTCTAAATGAAAACAAAAGGGGCGAAGTCAGTTATAAGAAGCACCATAATACTAAAACTAGCACAGGATTTCCAAGCACTGACAAGCCTCACTGTCACGAGTCGTCACTTTATGACTTCCCTGAGGAGTTCCCACCCACTACTAGACAAATTTGTATCGACAATCTTTCCCGACGGTCGCTCCCCGAGTGGGTCAAAATAATTTGTGTTGATCAGATTTAGGGATATTTACGTGTTTGTGAATTAATAATTTTACGTATAGCCTATATGGCCCTCGGGTTCTTTTCAAATGAAATTATTATTATTTATGTTTCGTCGGCTTTCCGGGGGTACAATCCGAGGTACAATCCTGGATGAGACGAAACTAGAGATAAACTGGTGTCAGTGTCCATCTTCATAAATATTTGATTACATGACAAAAACTTAGTGCGGTAAACGGTAGCCGTTTTTTTTTCAAACATTTATTCGATCACCCTTTGTTTCAAGATAAGTACGCTACTCAATTTTTTTTTAAACCCGCGTAGCATCTTTCCAAATATTTTGATTTTTTACTTGTTGGGCTACGACTCCTACGCTACTCGTTTAAGACACTCGGAATCTGCTGTTCCGCTATCTCCGGTATTATAAATTACTCATTTACTTGCTAATGTGGTAAAAGAAGATCATTACATTTTCATTCATTAATATAACAATTAAACTTGACGAGCTACATAGAAAGCTAGTCGGTCTGTCTGAAGTGTAATTATTTCGTTTCATACAAGTCTCTTATTTTCTTTGTTTTTCCTTTTTTTCAAAATGGGCAGTAAAAATATTAATTCATTCATAACAGATTTGGGACGAAAATTTGTCTTAAGACATTGGTATCTTTCAATTCATGTCCCAAAATCAATAATATTCAGGACTGTCCGCTAGAAACTGTGAATTACAGGAAAATATAATATAGGTAGAGTGGCTCAAGAGAAGGCGAACGACGAAGTCTACGATTGGCTTCTTAATTTTATACTAACAATGAGCAAGTAGTAAAGGTCTACTACAGACAAGCTTTTTAATAAACAAACTATGCAGGCCTATTAGAAGTCACTGATCTCATCCTTACCTTGACAAAACAATCGTTGAACGACAAAGAGTGCCGAATCGAATTCTGCCAGCGCTGTTGGTTTTGACGGTAAAACGGGAACAAATCCATGATAAACTGGTAAATCTCCGACAGAGTTAACATTTTACTAGTCGAATGCTGGATCGCCATGGTTATGAGGGATATGTAGGAATAAGGAGGCTTCGCATGGGTATAGCTCCGTCGGTAGGCTTTCGTCGCCTCAGCGACGGTACTCCTCGGATCATTTCGGTTCATTGATACCGGAGCTAGGGCAGAGTTGCCCATACAGCTCATAGCCGACATGGGTGTCGACATAGAGATGTTGCCCATTGAAGGGTAGCTCGCTCCGCTTGGTGTCGATGGGCTCATACACGACGTCATGCCATGTAGAGAAGTGGGGGTACCAAGACTCGGCAGGATCTGCTGCGATGTCGTCGGCATCATACCCATGCTCGCCATGGCAGATGTATATGCCAAACTTGATGTGTTAACATTGTGTCCCTCAGTTGAGTAAAGTTTTTGGGACAACATAGCCCCACTTGGAACTTCCGATAACATCCTTTCCAAAGATACACAAACAGTTGAACTGATTCGAATTGCGTGTCCGGGATTTGTTGTCTTAGCTAATATTTTATCAGCAACAGGCACTGCACAGAATGAGTTTGCTCAGTTCTTAGCCATGTAGACTAACTGACTGTTTAATAGAGAACTCAAACAGTACGGAACGTCATTCGGTAAACTTGCCAGTGCGCGGAGGCAAACTTAATAATTCTCCTCATCTCCGAAAAAGGAGGGGCATTGCTATCGATCTGGACTCTGATTGGTTGAAGGGAAGCTTGAGGTGGCCGGTACTGAAGAAGATTAATTACCAACGCGAGCTGTGTTGACTTTTGTACTGTCCCTTTCTTCGTGCTTCTTGGATATTAAAAGCGATCCACAGTTTCACAAAAACTCGAATTTCTAACGGAGGGAAAGGTAGTTCTATAGGACACGAAGAACAAATAAATCAAAATGATTCAGTCGGTTGATTTTACGAACTGATTCGGAACTTAACGTTAAGTTTGGAAGATACGACCCGTTCAGCGGAATTCTCTCTTTTTGTTTCATATTTACTTTTGCTCCCGTGGGATAATTTGTTGATTTTTGAAAACTTTCTGATACCGATGAAATTTTTTGTGAAGATCATAAAAACTGAACAATTCGGCGATGCAAACAAAAATATAAACAAAAATTGGGTGATAAATTACCACCCTGGCTGTACCACGTCTAACAAAGTTGGAACAGCTGGAACTACACCAGACGAGTCGCTCGAGTGAAAGTTTGAGCGATGCTTAGCGTTGCCTAGCGGTGAACTTCAGACGGTCCGTTGTCAAAGTTAGTATGTTGATATTTTGCAACAGTTCCAGAATTGCTTCTGTGTCAGCTAGCGGAATTTCAGAAAAGCAGATGTAATCCTCTTTGAAAAGTATTTTTTTTTTTTAATACAATAAGCCAAACACAGTCAATTCACTCGGAGCACTTGAGATTTAACTGAAAAGTCTATTTTTATAACTTGGACTTAACACACTAAATTATTTTGGCTCTGCTAAGGGATTAAAAAAGAAAAATCGTTTTCAGCTTGGGCTCCAGTTCATAATTTGTAATGATGGCCTGACACGACAAAGTTCATCCCAAATATTAAGTATTTCAAGCATAGCAGTACAAGAACATAGAGGTAGCACTAGCCGGAATAACAAGAGCTACGAGCTCATATGGCACTTGTACGAGTAGGCTGTACAAGCACGACACCTCACTATTCTTTGCATTTGCCATATTTCACTATTTTCCGTGTTCGTTATGCTCCGAAAGAGTTTTCGCGTCTCATGCTACAGATGCGTAAAACCGGTTATCTGGATCTGGATATTTAGTTTCACTCATTTGTGAGCACTTCCGGCATCGTCTCGATTGTCTGTAGCAAATGCACATGACTGTTCAAACTTTCATCCAAATAAATCCATTTGTTTGTTCCCTAGACGTGCTACACGATTTCCGGTACTCACTCTATCTCCACCTACCGTGGCCGAGTCTGGTTCGGAATAAAAAAAAATCGACCACCTAAAGCATCTTCTTTTATACCATCTATCACGTTTCACTCGAATCTGAGCATTTTTGGAAAGTTCCGGTACCCCCCCCCCCCTCCCACCAACGTTGTCTGAGCCGGTTCGGGCCCAATCTCTTAATTCCCTGTTCCTGTCCATCAAGTTTTACTGACATTGGAGCATAGCCTATCTGCAAGTTTCCAGTCCCCCCCCCCCTCCTACCTTGGCCGAATCCGGCCCGGACGCCAAATTACAAATCTAGGCCGCATAAACTCGACACTGTCGAATTTGCATCTCTTTCGGTCCATCCGTTTGGTTTTTGTGCATGTCAAAAGTCCCCCCACCCCCAATTCCCCTAATCGTGGTCGCATATGGTTCGAACGCATGTTTTACCTGTCGAGGCCATCGATTCGTATCACCCATGAAGTTTCACTCGAATCAGACCACTCGTTTGCAATTTATAGAAGTCAATTTCCGTATTTCTCTTCTCTTGCTCCCCAAAAAATGCTCGGATCTAGGAACGGAAGTTTCCTGGGGTAGGTTGTGTCAGGTTCTTAAGTCAAGATAATTCGGGTCGCTAATATGCCTGCAAAGTTTCGTTGTCGTTTTACATCTGGAACTATTCTAACTCACGACTACCGAAATTCCAGGAAACCCCCTCCAACTCCCCCACAGAGCCCCGAAACCATCTGGCTCCGTCAATTTCATCTAGGCCTAATGCTTGTTCCATCCATTAAGTTTCGTCCCAATCCCTCTGCTTTTAGAGTTTCTTGAGTGTTCCACACCCCCCCCCATCCCCACAGGTATCGGACCCGACCCGGACGTGACACTGAACGTCCGAGGTGATAGCTCACCAGACAAGTTTCATTCAAATCCGATCACCCGTTCAAAAGTTATGCACGCCACTAGATTCCGGACTCCCCATCCACCCACTCCCCCCACGATCATTGGGTCGGGGAAACGGCTGTTCTCAAGTCAATCTGTTTGGATCCCTGACATACCTGCAAAGTTTCATCGACCTAGGACATCAGGAAGTATACCGAACTCGCGGGATCGCTAGAAATCCGGACCCCCACCCCAACTCCCCCACAGTGCCCTGATCCGGTCCGGTTATGTCAATGACGTGTCTAGGACTTGTGCTTGTTTTTCCCACCAAGTTTCATCCCGATCCCTCCACTCTAAGTGTTTCTCAAAATTTCCGGTTCCCTCCTCCAACTCCCCCCAGTGTCATCGGATCCGGCCCGGATTTAAAGTGAGATGTCTGAGACACGAGGTCATCCTAAATATCAACTTTCATCAAGATCCGATCACCCGTTCGCAAGCTAAAAATACCTCAAATTTTGGCTTCACCCTCCCTCCACTCCCCCCCCCCCCCCCAGATGGTCGGATCGGGGAATTGACGATTTCCTATTTAATCTGGTCGGGTCCCAGACATGCCTGTCAATTTCCATCATCCCAGCACATTAGGAAGCACGGAACTCGCGGGATCACTACAAATTCGGACTTCTCCCCCCCCCCAACTCCCCCAAAGTAAGCGGATCCGTTTCGGTTATATCAGTCACGTATCTAGGACTTTTGCTTGTACTTTCCACCAAGTTTCATCCGGATCCCTCCACTCTAAGTGTTTTCCAAGATTTCCGGTTTCCCCCTCCAACTCCCCCCAATGTCACCGGATCCGGTCTGGATTTAAAATAGAGGGTCTGAGACACGAAGTCCTTCCACATATCAAGTTTCATTAAGATCCGATCACCCGTTCGTAAGCTAAAAATATCTCATTTTTCCTATTTTTTCCGGATTCCCCCTCCCTCCACTCCCCTCCAGATGGTCGGATCGGGGAAGCGACAATTTCTAATTTAATCTGGTCCAGTTCCTGATATGCCTGCCAAGTTTCATCGTCCTAGCTTATCTGGAAGTGCCCGAACTAGCAAAACCGGGACCGACAGACCGACAGACCGACTGATGGACAGAAATTACAATCGCTATATGGCACTTGAGTAAGCTCAAGTGCCATAAAAATTCATTCGATGAAGAGCGATTACATGAATGGCGGAGAAACGAAGTAACGCATTTTCATCAGGTTTTCAAGCGTATGTAAGTAAATAAGCAATGGGTAACTAGACTGTGTGCACGCACCTATATTGTCTCCGGCTTTTTAATAATTGTCCCGAAACGACGGTGCGTAAAGTAAAGGTTTGTCGAGGTTTGTTTTAACAAAGTACTCTATCATCTACTTTCATTCAATCGACGTTATGCTGCTAGTAAGTTCTTTTTGGGATCCCAAAACGTAAGTGGAGGGATACCTATGACATCGCAAAAGTTGTCCGTCTGTCCGTCCGTCTGTCAGCACGATAACTCTCGAAGGGAATGAGATATTTTGATGAAATTTGGTGTGAGGACTCTTTGAGTCAAGGGAAAGTCGTAGATGGTCCGATAGCTGCATATTTAGGGGAGGGGGAGAGGTTTCCAATTAAGGGGCGATTTTTTTTTTTTAAGCTAATGAGATAGTTGATTACGGAGTAAGACGACATGATGAACACGAATATGAAAACCATTTTCTCGCCGGACAAGTAGTTCACCCGGAATCCGGCTAAAACCGGAAAGTTTGTTAAAAGTAAAAGCTTTATCTGAAGTTGATTAGATATCCGATTTAGTGGTAAGGAGACATGCTGGATCCTAATATGAAAATGATTTTCTCGTCGGACACGTAGATCGGCCAGAATCCGGCCAAAACCGGAAAGTTTGTCAAAAATAAAAGATTAATCTGGAGTTGATTAGAGGTTCGTTTTAAGGATAGTGAAACATGCTGAATCCGAATATGTAAACTATTTTGTCCCCGGACAAGTAGATCGCCCGGAATCCGGCCATAACCGGAAAATCTGATAAAAGTACAAGTTTTATATGAATTTCATGAGGTGTTCGATTTACGGGTAAGAAGGCATGCTGAATTCGTGTATGACAATCATTTTATACCTGGACACATTTCACCACGAATCCTGCTGAAATCCGAATTTTTTGAAAGTTGAAGTTTTATGTGAAGTTGATTATGGAGATATGGAGATACGCTGAATCTGTTTTTGAACTTTAATTTTTTGCAAGAAAGTAATTTACCCGGAATCCGGCTGAAACCGGAAATTTGGCCGAAGTAAGGCAGGAACTTTCGTCAAAGTAGACATGACGCAGGCTATAGGGGTAAAATCACATGCTGAATCCTTATTTGAACTTCGTCTTCTCCGATGATTACCATTGGACCGCTACAAGACCCGATTGTTTGTAAATATTAAATTTTTGGGATCCCATCGAAACCTTTGGTCTTGTTAGAAAATGACACTGAACATTTTGATGTGATCAGACGGAGAGCGATGGTTAGTTTCGTTGCAAGGACGGAAGCCTCCGAAAATATACTTTAAAGGCCATGCACAAGAATGCAGGATGCCGTTCCGGCCATTTCTACCGCCTTTTCCTCGACACGACTCTGCTATTGCCCCAGCCACCGAATGGATGAAACAACTGTATATATTTATCGAAGAATAGTGTATAATATTTATCAAAGAATAGTGTTTTAGTGTAATTTTAGCTCGTGATGTGTATTATCACGAAGTAAACAAATTGATTGATTGATTTTCGTATCTCGTCCATATTCGTTTGCTCTGACTGACCAGTATTTAACTTTTATGCAAGTGAATGAGATTCAAAATCTGGGTTCCACTCAACATATGGGTGGGGTGCTACTTTGAATTTTAATGCCATGATTGCCATTTCAGTAAATCTCGGGGGGGGGGGGGGGGCAAACATCTATTTTGGGCCCCCATCCTAGATTTTTTTGGCTCAAACGCAAAATTTAATTGCTTTTTTAGGGCAAAATTAAAGCAGTTTCAAAATATCCCATAACGTACCATAATGAGCATATGCAAGAATCACACATTGTTCAAAGACCCTTCACAAATAAAAATGTTCACTGGAGCATGCTGGGACCTGGAGTTTGAGGCCTACCCATATGAAAGAATAGGCGACGTTAGACCCTCTGAGGATTTCGGGCTTTCGATCGAAACCCAATCGAGATTTGTCGCGATCTCGAGAAGTAGATCTTTGATTCATAAAATCTTTTGAGTTTGGAATAGTTCGAATATGGAGTTAACATCTTAAAACGTCTAACAGACACCAAATTATCTTGAAACTGAGCGCCACAGGCAAAAAACAAAACAAAACCCAGCCAGTTTTCTGCTAAAATACAAAAATTTTGGATCAAAACCAGATTACTACTTCAAAACCAGATTACTAACTGTGCAGTGCAGCGCGAAATTTACGATTTGATAAATGTCTTTACTTCAGCATGTCAAACAACAAGGAGTATAGACCAAAAACCTAGAATGTTGGGCCCCTTTCAAATTCAGGTTGGGGCCATGGTCCTCCCCACTGCCGCCTCAAATGGTGCCACTGGTTACTACATTGACTGGATCGAACCTGTTTTGAATACAAATGATCATCAAGAAATCTCAAGGAAGAATCTGTTTTAGATTGAAAGGTAGGCCTACAAAACAACCAAAAAAGCACAACTTTGGTGACCGAGGCTCAGTATTGCACTGGTCGCAGAATTCTGAGATCTGTTCTCACACATATGGCAAAAATGTCACAAAAATGCGAATTCAAGGCAACTGTTTTCCGGAAAAAGGGTTTATTTGTTTTGCGAATATTAGCTCCTGTTATAAGAGTGAATGGGAACCTCAGAATCAACGAGTTTCTTTCTTTATGAAAACTGAAAAAAAAAGGATCGAATTTTGTAGGCGCCAGAATGTAACACATTTTTGCTGCCAAATGTCGCATTTTCCATCAGAGAAAAGTGGCAGCACTGGCTTTAAGAAATGCTCGAAAAATGATCCAGCCATACAGAAAGGTTGGTTTAGCTTATCCAGTAATTTGGGAAAAAGCTTACTTACCCATTCATAAACTCCCGATCTTGCACAATCAGTCTCTGAGGTACAAATCAGCAAGTTGTCTATGGGAAAAGGGTGTAACCATTTTTGGAACGACGCTATCTGGTAGCTTCTACCTGGGATAGCTCCGTCTTTGCCTAAAAGATATGGTTTATTAAAACAAAGACTGACGCTTCGTGGGGATCCCCAATTCGAATCGCAAAACAGGTTAACCAGCAAAAATTTATTTTCAGCGATATTTCGGACTACCTTCGCAAGGGTGCGTGGACATTTGTGTTACTAAAGGAATTAAAGTAGAACTGACATCTGACGCTATCAAATAAAAGATAATGCTGATAAAGACTTTCACTCCTCCTACTTCACAACAAACACAAACAGGTTCATTTAGGGATGGATTTTGGTATTGAAATCCAACTAAATCGGAACTTTCTGCGGAATTCTAAGACAGACAAGATATGCAGATGAATGCTATCTATTAGCTTTTTTTAAATTCGTTGACCGTCCCCGCGCTAAGTACATCGTCTGCTAGGGTGTTCCAGGAGACGGGTCACTCTGTTCCCCAATGCTCAACGGCCAACATTTTTTTCCAAGCTAGAATTAAAGCTATTCCACTATTTGTATTCTTTATAAGCAAGACCAAAGGTTTCGATGGGATTCCAAAATGTAATATTTACAGAGAATTGGGTCTTGTAGAGGTCCAGTGATAATCATCTGAGAAGACGAAGTTCAAATATGAATTCAGCCTGTGAGTGTACCCCTATAGCCTGCGTCATGTCTACTTTGACGAAAGTTCCTTCCTTACTTCTGCCAAATTTCCTGTTTCAGCCGGATTCCGGGATAACTACTTGTCTTGCAAAAAACTGAGGTTCAAAAACAGATTCAGCGTATCTCCATACCCTTAAGTCGAACCTCTAATCAACTTCAGATAAAACTTCAACTTTAACAAATTTCCGATTTCAGCAGGATTCGTGGCGAACTATGTGTCCAGGAATAAAATGATTGTCATACAGGAATTCGGCATGTCTTCTTACCCGTAAATCGAACACGTAATGAAATCCATATGAAACTTTTACTTTGAACAGATTTTCCGTTTATTTTCCGGTTACTCAAGGCATCTACTTGTACGGGGACGAAATAATTTTCATATTCGGATTCAACATGTTTCACTATCATTAAATCGAACCTCTAATCAATCTCAGATTTTGACAAACTTTCCGGTTTTGGCCGGATTCCGGGCCAACTACTTGTCTGGCGAGAAAATGGTTTTCATATTTGTGTTCAGCATGTCGTTTTGCCCCGTAATCGAGTATCTGCATTAGCTTTCAAAAAATATTTTCGTTCGCCCCTTAATTTGAAACCCTTCCCCCTCCCCTAAATATCCAGCTATCGGGCCCATCTACGAACTCAACCTTTCCCTTGACTCGAAGAGTCCTCACATCAAGTTTCATCAAAATATCTCATTCCCTTCGAGAGTAATCGTGCTGACAGACCGACGGACAGGCGGACGGACAGACAGACGGACAACTTTTGCGATGTCATAGGTATCCCTCCACATAAATTTTGGGATCCCAAAAAGCGCCATCACTAGCTCGTCTATTCCCGATATTCCTTTCACAGATGTAATGATGCTTTTACTCTCTAGCCATATTTCATCTTCCCATGGAGAGTATTTTCACAGTTAAGCCACGTCTCTCACGTCGGTTGCGATTCAATCACTTCAACCAGGGGCGATATTAGCCATAGCAGGGGCATCATTTGGGGGGGGGGGGCAGCTTCCCCCTCCCCTCTGGCCTTCCGAGGGGGCCCAGCGCTACCCAGGACAAACAGTAAAATAGCCCGAAAAAATCAATTTCTCATCAGAATTGAGACATCTGGTTTCCTGGATAGCTGAGGGCCCTATTGGAAACTGAAGTGTGGACACCACCCCAAAGGAGCATAAAATATAGGAGTAAGAAGGGGATTAGCAAAAACTCAGTGCCTTTTCCACCTAACCCCAGCTTCTTTATTTTGTAAAAGGTAAGAAAAGCTTTAAATCTGTGTTTAACGTGGGTTTCAGCCAAGGCCGTATACAGAGGGGGGGGGGGGGTAGGGGGTCCCCTTACCCCCCCCCCCCCCCCCCCCCCCCCCGAGAAAAGCAAAAATAATCATTTTTATAGGCTTTTCCCTCTGATCTGTCTTTTTTGTCAGATCCGCAGGCAAAAAAAAACCCAAAAGGACCCCCCCCCCCCCCCCCCCCCCGAAATAAATTCCTGGATACGGGTCTGGTTTCAGATTAGTTTCAGATGGTCATTTTTATTTGGAAAGAGTCGAGTTGATGCACTGTTACGTACCACTTTTCAGTTAAATGTCTCACACTGTTTAAAATGTGTCGTGACCAAATACTTATGAGCTTATCTATGATACGCGGCCCTCGCTTTCATTTGTTGTCCAAAAAGGCAAAACAAGCAACTACAAAACCCGGGCGGCCCAGGACGACGCCGCGCCCCCCCCCCCCCCCCCCCCCCCCTTTGGTTTCAGCGAAATGACGCCTCTGTAGTAGTCAAGACGGCGTGTAATATGTAGTAAGCTTTCACAGCTGAGAGACATTGCGATAATGAATGAATGAATGAATGAATTTATGACGCACTGCCCAAGGGGTAAGTGCAGTAAAAAAGGATAAAGAAATATAATTAGTTCAAAGGGGCGGATTCTCTTTTTCTTCAAAGGAGTTTGAAATGTGATTGCAGCAAAAAACGGAAAGATGACTCTTCAACGAAGCTTTAATTAACTGGTTTTCTAACACCAGAAATGGCTCGCATTAATCTTTGGGACTGGCAATGTCAATTTTTTTTTTTTAAGTGACCGGCAGGACAGTATTCGGAGGGTGGGGGGGGGCAAACAAACGAACAAAAATAATCGTTTTATATAGGCTTTAACCTCTGATCCCTTTTCGTACTTTTTGGTCTAGCCTGCGGGCACCCCCCTTCCCCCAAAATAAATTCCTGGATTCGGATCTTGTGACCGGACTGGTCGTGGCATCCACTGCGGTTTTCTAAGACTTTTTTTCTGATCCTGGCCCTTGGTTTGTTACGTGTTTTGTTCCCTTCGTTGGATTGATTCAGAATAAGCAGCTAAAGAGATATTGTTTTAAATCTGTTCATTCCAGAATTGACAAAAAACGTCGGTCGTTGGGTATTTGGGAACAGTGTTGCTGTTCTATGGAACCCCTAGTCCCTACAAGACGACGGAATATGTCGCTGCCAAAAATAACTCGTTGACTGTATCCGCACCTGACACATACATATAATTGCAATTCCAGTTCAGCGCTCCAAGTGGACTAGTTTCTGTTAGTCCCCATTGTCTCATATTCAAACACTTGTGTATATAGACATAGTAAAAAGTAGGACCCATAAGGTGGAATAGAATAGAATAGAGGTAGTGGGAACTTTCAATTCTACTACTGGGACATATGCAAAACAAAATTAACTGTGAAGAAGATTGCAGATTTTCTACTCATCAATCTGTGAATCTATTTTACTATGTCTGTGACAAGTGGTAATGGCGAGGCATAGGGGGATAACAGAAACTAGACCGCTTGGAAATGCTGAACTGGGATATGGCGAAGTATATATGCATGACAGGTGCGTATACAGTCAAAGAGTTTAAACAAAAACACAATTACCACATGCACAGGTCTGTGTCCAGGAATTTATTTCGGGGGAGGGGGGGGGAGTGTCTTCGTGTCGGAGCAAAAAGTAAACTAAAGACATAGAGCAGAGGTTAAGGCCTATTAAAACTATTATTTTGTATATTTCGGTGGGGGGGGGGGGGGGGTCAAATCCCCTAGCCCCCCTGGGTACAGCCCTGCGCATGCATCTTAAGGACCTGTTTATGGTCTCAAATTTCGTATAGAGCTTCAGGTCAGTTGGATCTCTAACATCAAAGTTTTTTTTTATTTTTTTTTATTATAAACCCACTATACAAAACAAAAGTGGAAAACGAAAGGAAAAAGAAAATATAGATAACATATCAACGAACTAAAAGGAGCAAGCATCTTGACTTCGATGTATGCGACCGTCTACACGCTCGCCGCTCAATTTCTATTAGGCTTCCAACTGGATCAATAACATTGAAATAACGCATAATACCTGTGTTACTATGACGGGCAGGTAGGTACAGAAAATACTTACAGAACTTAAAATATGTCTTCCTTAAGCGCGCCAGGTCGTTTCGAGACAGTAGGTCACTCACCCCGGACAAACATGTAATGTGGGAAGCTGCACAAGCAGAAAAAATTCTTCCCAGGTCTCTTCTTCCAAATTTTCCGCGATTAGGTATAACAGATCCGTAGGCAATTCGGATCGAATCAGCCATCTGCCCACATAATAATGTTCTAGTTGACCGAAGCTTATTCGAAAACCGAGCACCCAGGTACGTAAAAGACTCAACGGGGCTAAGAACTGTTGAGCCCAAAGTGATTTCTACAGGACAATAACAATTAAATGCCATAAACTCACATTTCGAAACGTTAATTTTTAGACCAATATCGGAGAGACCATTTAGCAGCTTATCCAGATTTCGCTGAAGGCCACTTCGGGTGCGACTTATCAATAGAACATCGTCAGCATACGCTAGATATGTAATTTCAACTCCACATAAATACGAACTTGGCACCAAACTATTAAGTAAATGAGATATGGCCGACTTGAAAATACAAGGTGAAAGAACACTGCCCTGGCGCACGCCACTTTTTACAGGGATTGAACAATTCAGTTTAGAGTCCCATTTTGCAAAAACTACAGCATTTTGATACCAATACAGCAGTGTGGCACAAATGCTGCCGTTCACACCAGCTTTAAGCAGCGACGAGACGGCCTGATGGTGGTTCACTGAGTCGAATGCCTTAGAAATATCGACTGTACACAAGAAGATGGATTCACGTTTAGCGTTAGCCTCCACTAAGATTTTCGTTAAAACACGGTGCGCATGTTGACAACCTAATCCTTTTGAAAATCCAATTTGATTAGCGCCGTAATCCTCCACAGTCACATTATGCAGAATAGAGTATTCAAATACCTTACTTAAATTGCATGCGACAGTAATAGGCCGGTAAGATTCGCATTGATCCGCCGACTTGCCTCTTTTTAAAACCGAAGTAATATGGCCAGCTAGGAAACCACTCGGTACTATTCTATTACACAAAATCATTTGGAACATCAATTGGAGATGGGCGACAAGTTCGTTAGGAGCCCGAGTTAAATGTTCAGAACACAACCCATCCCCGTCCGGAGAGATCGAAGGTTTTACCTTCGAAATACCAAGATATACATTGTTAAGGGTAATAGGTGGAACGTGACACTGTAAGAACTGGCTCGGGAGTAGCGACTTTACTAAATCCGAAAAATTTTTAGTCAATGGTGGGTTTTTATCACAGAAAGTGTTCTTGTAATAACCTTCCCAATCTTTCATAGAGAGATTGGAGGGAGGCTGTCCGTACGTCGACCCTTCGGCTCGCGTAACCTGCCGCCAAGATTGTTTGGAACCATTGAATTTCAGTATCCCTTTTAATCGAAATTTACGGAGCTCTTTCTTGTACTCGCGCTTTGTTTAGAGACAGTTTATTTGTCTCTAAATGAACTCTGTGAAGTAAGAGGCGTAAGCGTAACAGCCCTATTTCAGCTTTACATTTGTTTACATATTTGAAGCTGGTACGTACCAGTAAGTCGTACCATTCCGGATTATTGCAATTCGCCTCCACGAGCCTGATACCCGTATTTTCCCCTGTGCACTGACAAGACATTTGTGTGCTTCCTCTTCTATCCGTTTTTTCCTGGATTAGCATTTTCTATCCCTTTCCTGCTCAAACAGGCCGCCCAAAGGAGCTAGCAAACTTTGGAATAAACCAATATTTGAGCGACACCACACGTTTGCTTCAAATAAGCGGTTAGCAAATAAAAACCAAAATATTGACAAATCCCGTTTTAAGTGCGCGTCTGAACAAATGTAAAACAGCGCTTTTTGAAAACCTTTATCAGTTGAAAATTTTTATCTCCAAGTGTCCGAGAGGATTTGTATAAATTTTGACAGTGACATGTGTTTTCCGGATTTATCTAGTTTTGGACCTGATAAGTTTTCCTTGTTTGATTATAAAAGTATTAAAGGGATTTCCCCCAAACTATTTGTTTAAGTAAGGTCAGTCCAATGGGCTGCCCACTCCATATTATTTGCTTACATATTCCTTAGTTATTTTATTTATTTACTTGCATATAGATTGTTGGCCTTTATTACAATAAACAACTTAAATACTAATTTGTTTTGTCAACAAAACTGACGAGTAATGTACAAACAAGAAACAAACCCGAGAACAGACCATGACTCATTTTACAAAATAATCACAAGATTAAAAATAGTTAGCTTTTTTGGTCTACTACCCATTTGTGTTTATCGTAAAGATACGGAAGTTCATATTTGTACATAAACCCTTTCTATAATTTTTGGAAACTATCTCGAACTTGTCAGTTTCGACCAATGACATGTACCACGTCACAAATGTGGTTGGGAATCAACAGTGACGAGGAATCATTATGACAATTCGCCATGCTCCAGTTCAGCGCCTCTAAGCGGACTAGTTTTTGTTAGTCCCCCTATGCCTCGCCATCAGCACTTGTCTTAGATGTACTAAAATAGATCCACAGATCGATGAGTAGAAAATCGGCAATCTGCTCCCCAGGTAATGGAGATTTTACATATGTCTCAGTAGTAGAAAGGGAAAGTTACTCACTACCTTATAGGTCCGACTCTTCACTATCTCTAAACAAGTTAATATGAGGCAATGGGGGATTAACTTGGGATGAACAGAAACTAGTCCACTTGGAGCGCTGAACTGGAATAAGGCAAATTTACAGGGGATCACTGTCAGAAGTTTCATAACATTATTTGTCATTTGTCATTGGCCATTTTATTCCGTTGAAAGTGCTAGGTTGACTTACCTTTGCTAGCTATCTTTACTATTTTGGTGAATAAACAATATATATATATAAATATATAACACAAGGATGCGCAGTTTCACAGACAACACGTGGGATGTAATCTCTTCTGATTTTTAAACGCTATGCATGAAAAGTTATGCATAACAAGCACTGCCGAAGAGCCGAAAAATAAATATTCCTTCAGCCCCAGCTGACTGCAAATCATATTTGACAGAGCAAAACGGATACGTCAGCTCAATTTTATTAGAGCTATATTTCGACCCTTCTTCGCAACAGTCCTCTCCAGGCTCAAAATCTCTCAAGTTGGAAAAATGAACTTGTGGAAAAACAATTTTTTTTTTTTTTTTTTTAGGTATCCGTTTTGTTCTGTCAAAGCTGAAAAATACGGAAAAAGTATCTGCTGTTCTTTTTGTTTATCGTCATGATATCAGAAAATTCCTTAGATGCTTTTGGCAGTTTTTCGGCTCTACCTGGCAATGCTTCTTATGCATAACCTTTCATGAATAACCATTTCATAATCACAATTTTACATCCCAAGTGTTGTCTTTTGAAACAGCGATCTGTTATGGAACTTGTGACGGTGATGTAAATAAACTATACCCTCTACCTCCTCCTATTCAAATTTTCAGAGGAAACTAGCTCATATGGTTTCATAGGTGTTAAGAGTGTAAGGTGTTAACGATTGCAGGAAACGGATACACTGCAATGTTTACTTCGCGATATTATGTGAAAAACCGAAACTGAAGAATTACGCTAAAGTTAAGTCATCAGATGCGAATGTGAGTCGCATACGGAAGTAGTGACAATACGGAATTGCGTTGTGTTGTCTAAGCGGGAATTAGGTTATATTCAGAGATGTATTCTTGAACCTTAGTCTCGGTCTCGAGGCCGATGACAACGATCTTCGTCCTGGTCTGGATAACAGCGGTGAATTCTTGGCCTTGTTCTTGCTCTTTCGGTCTTCTTCTTCAAGCTTCAAGACGGTAATACTCTTGATGACTAATGACTATCTCTCCTTGCCGATGCAAAATCTCCGGCCTCTTTGGGTAGCTAGCGGAAGAAAGATCGCACTGATTGAATGAAACAGGATTTCATTCGCTGAGTTTGAGTAGTCCTTCTTCCTTCGGATCACTGGCGTGTTTTGGAATTAGTCAAATAGAGTATTACACAGGGATTAATTTCGGGAACGGTTGATTATGGCTTGAGCACCAGGATTAGATTTAGTAAAGAAGGTGCCATTAAAATAAAATCAGCTTAGGTCTAATAAACACTCGAGTCTCTTGGACTAGGTCTTGACACCTGCGGAAATTGTTGATCTTTGATCTCGGTACCACGGCTGAAATCTTGGTTTTCGACTTGGTCTCAATGTTTTGGTCTTGTCGACGACATCACTGGTTATGGTACATTCCTCTTTATTTAACCCTGTGTAGCGTCTATTAGCAATTTTTCCTTTTTGTTTTCTTACATTTTGAGTTACGGCTTCTCCTCCACACAGTGGTGTTAATATTTCAAGCTTTTAAAATTGGCATTTCATTTCAATTGCTAACTAAATAAAACGAATTGATTTTACTTTTATGTATTATCCAACGTTTATTTCACAACTGTATACTCTAACGTTATATTTCTTCACCACTTCCTCACTTAAAGAACCCCTCGCACTATTTACTCTTCAACTTACAGTATTTCAATATATATCAATACTTTAAAACCAGGCTGTGCTTTCAACAAATAACCCACGGTTTTGGCTGTTTTAAGCCTTTTCCGAGACCCGTTGACTTATAGCGAAAACAGGGAAACAATTTACATAACTGGTTTTTCTGATGGAAATACTTCTCACAGACAACCGTCGACAGCGTGATACACATCGAAGGTACAAAAACTCGATAAGTGAGAAAATCAGCATGGTTTTGTTAGAAGGTTTAGAATGTACCGTAAGAAATTGGGGTCTCCGGGTTTAGAAATATATGGAGTGATTACGGGAGTAGGTTGCGTTAGTATTATAGGTAAGACAGATCCTTTAACTGTTTTAGACTTAAAGCGAATAGATTAACTTGAAAACATCCAGGGACGGTGGAAGGTTCACCAAGTTCTGCCCCGCGCATTAAGATCTTCCTACCAGTCAGCAAGCTACACCTGAAGAAAGGAGACTCGGGCCGTGTTCCGCCATACTTACTGTTGTAACTACGCATGACGTCATGGCTTCTCGCTTCTTGACGTCAAGGCTGAAACGCCTTTTTTGCTTTCGGCAAAATATCGCGCCACGCGCCAATCGCGTCACAGAGATCGGAGTTAATACGCTTATTACACTACCGACCGTGGTAAGCAAATATATTTCGAGAAACTAGAACGGATAGGGTAGTAATCTTTAGTGGTCTGACCTAAAATACTAATAGTTACTACAGTAAGAGGGATGGGACACGCTCATACTCTTGAGAAATACAATACTGCGGTCTAGTTTACATCGACAAATCTTACCCGAAGTTGTCGCAACTGAAGAAAAACAATCGAGAACCCTACAGAAGAGAAGAAAAGAAAATAATGCGCAATTCCAGCACCCAAATACTTATTCAAGCGAGAGACATTTGAAGTGTTTTGTGTCTTATTTTAATAACAATTTCATTTCAATGCTGTAATTAATTTGATGATTTTCTTTGTATCTTAATGATTGACCAGTCTGTGATTTGTAGATTCTATATTGACAAGACAAGCGCTATTTTTCATTTGTAAGGAAAGACATGTGGTAAATTATACTGTATCTGAACTGCCTTAATTTCAAATCCCCGGAAAAAAACATAATATCCAGACAGAACACCAGACTTAGATCAGACCTTACATTCTATACTAGAAGGATCCTCAGTTTTGTGTCTAGTTGCTTGACAAAATAGCTCATTTAAATGTTTAAAATTTAATTTCCCGATCTGAATCTGCCGCCAAATTTCGAGCCGCACAACCGAAAATTAGTTTTAGATTCGTTTGTGAAATTTTAGCAACAGCGTGGGCCGATCGCACAAACACTCTTTTTCGAGGGGTTGCCCCTGCCGGGATTGCCACGTGCCAAAACAAATAAGCATGTTCAGAAACGCTTGAAAGATGAATCGCCTAATTTATGGACAGCTGCTTTCGGTTAGTGTCTGGGCGGTGGTAACGTCTCGCTTTTTTATCCACAACCGAGCCACATCCTCTTTCTGGGAATGTGGAAAGCAACTTTAGAAAGCGAAAAACACAAATATTCGGACACCTGAGACCTTTCCGCTGTCCGTCATTTCCTAGAAATTAACTTCTTCCCTACTTTTTATACCTAAGCCATCCTCCCCACGAAGTACTGAAACACTCAAGTCTTTGTTGAGTTTTCATTCCAACTCCCTTTCAGAGCGACTTGAGGTTTCCACTTCAAAGTTCTAAGAGCGATCGAAGCTGCGACAGTTTCAATCTGTCGCCATGGCAACGCGGCAGCCTGTCGTACCAAAACAAACATGTCAGACAGTGTGTTCGTGTGGATGTTTGAATAAGGAGTAATTCCATTAAAGCCCTTTGCTAACAAGAATGGATGATTCGTTTAGTAACTCGGATTCAGAGGTTGGTACCGCGTTTAATATTCCGATCATCAACTTCAGGGGCGACCAAATTTTCCTGTCAGAGTTTGCATTTCTAAGCCTTACTACAAGGTTCTATGGCAGAGTTGAGTTCTAGCAAACCCAATCTCTAACTGGAATAACTGTTTCGTTTAGCGTTTTTGTGTATGTGACGTATTTGAGTGCCTCTTTATGATTCTTTAAAGCACAGCTCGCACCATTTACAGTTTATGTTCCACTATTCACGACTATCTGAATACTTTAAAACTGAGCTCTGCTTTCGACAAATTATCCACGGCTTTGGCTGTTTTAAGCCTATTCCTACACCCATTGACATCTAGCGAAAACTTGGCAAAATTCAAAACCGGTTTCACTCATCAGTAGGCTAACATGAAGGTTGGCATAGATCACCGTGAACGTTTTATTGTAGGTAGATGTTGTGGTAGGGATAGGTATTAGCTTGTTTGATAGTTCTTTAATTATTACAATTATGAGTTGAGTGTTAAATATTATTCTCTTTGTCTCGCTATGGCCCAAAGGGCTTTTTGGGAATACATTCATTCATTCGGTCATGATACTCAAACACTTGTCGGGAGCATAATCCGTATGGAAACTAGGGAATCGCGGAATGAACAAATATTAGTGAGGTCTCGTTAGCGGGTTCAATATGACATGAAATTTCAGTCTACGGTTTAAAAACTAATGAATGCAGTTACAAGAGTAGGTTGCACTGGCAATACAGGTACGACATGTCCTTTACAGTATTCTTGATCCTTCCTTCGTTTTATTTTACTCCGCCTGGTTTCCAGTATGGAATTCTGGGTCATAGCTACTCATAACAAATGACTACTATTTAGTTTTAATATCATTAATACTACTATTTATTGCCGACCGAAATACGCTAGAAGAGCGTCAGTAGCAACTAAAATAGACGACACAAAAATAATTATTATTGCCTACTTGAATTTGTTTGTAGGTTATTTTTAAGTGTACTTGGGGAACGATTCGGAACGTGGAGTGAAGAAGTATTATAGATAGGATCAAGAATTTTGGGTTATAAAACAAAGCATTCCTATCATAAAGTTGTATTTATAATTAATTGCTATTAGCTTGTATTCCGAAATGGGTAGGCTACCATGTTTATTTTGGAGGTTAAACAACCTCTATAATGATTCACATCCTAAGGCCTCCATTATCATTCCCTATAAATATCTTCAGCCCAAGCTGACTGCGAAAAGAAGTTGTGGGAAAACGAACTTATGTTTTTCCCACAAGTTCGTTTTTCCAACTTGAGCGGTTTGAGCCTTAAGAGTACCATTGCCAAGAAGGGCCGAAATATAGCTCTAACAAAATTCAGCTGACGTATCCATTTTCACTATCAAACATAATCATTCCCTAACTAGAATAAGTGTTTCGTTTTGAGTTTGTGTGTATTTTTTGTGTTTATTTATGAACTATCGTTCTTTAAAGTAATTTTAAGCCCTTTGAGTATTATTTATGCTTTTTCTTTTGTATTTTCTTTTGTTTTGTTATAGTATAGCTATTACTTTTATAATATTAGCTTATATTCAGAGGTGAGTACGGGTAACCCGTTTACTATTAAGGTGACCCACCCTGGTCGAACGCCTTCAAACATAGTTAGTATTGTAAATCAGCTTTTCATAATCAACTCATAAGATCTGATAGTACTATTATTATTAGCCGACAATCGCGTAATTATTATTTCAGATCGTAAGCCCGCTCTTTTTTGAACCAACTTTAGTCCCATTTACGCTCATACTTTGCAGCCCACTCTCACCCGGTGAGTAAGCGTCATCTACACATACAGCAATTACATAAAAACAGCGCATATAAATCTTTCCAATTCCATGCCCTCAAGAACCGAAGCGATGAAGCAAATCTGTCATTTAATCTCATTTGAAAATGTATAACAAACCTGAATAGGCCATTTCCTGCTTCCAGAGGGAAGAAAGGCCATCTATGAGCACTCGACCGCGCTCCGGCTTATCCCGACGATCCTTCACATCCTCGCTAGGTGGCGCTAGTAACGTCACGCAGCCTGTGATTCGTCAAGTCAGACCACTATCAAGAGCTGGAAGGGGAAATAGCGCTTACGACCGGTAAGTCGACTTGTTTACGGAAAAGGCTCTTAAAGTATACAACGTTGTTGTTATTGTGATAAATAAAGCCACTCGACACTTTAGAAAGGGGGCAAAATTCAAAAGATCGAATGCTAATTTTTTTTTAAGAACAGAGCTTCACCGACGGATCAAAGGACGCATGCGAGACAGCAACGTGATTAAACACACGATACTTCGTTCACGAAACGAAATAAAAGTAAACAGAAATTCAAGAAATGTCGTTTTTCAGCCAACTGGAGTCAAGTAATCCAAGACGCTGGATAGCGCAACGTACGAGTGGGATGCAAGGAAGGTGTCCTCTAGACTTCGTGAAAATTCTGCACAGTAATTGCATTTCTGATCGAAGTTGATTTCAAACTCAAAGATATTCTGATCTTGTTAAATACCGTTTTCGGTCGCCAGCAGTGTTGCGACGGGGGGTACAATTGTACCAGATTCATTACTTTTTTCTGTGACCTGTACATCTGTACAACTTTTTTTAAAAGTCAGAAAATAAGTACAATTACGTCAAACTGGTACAAATTTAGTACATTTTCTCCAAAACTAAGAAAAAGAACTTGACTACTTGACCTATCGTAGTAGCTTTGGTGATTTACCTAGAGCTCTAACTCGGAAGAGGCATTTCTGTGTCCGTATCGCTCAAGGATCCAGTCAAATTTCTTCGCGACCCAACCACTTTTCCTTTCTGGCCGATGCTGTGTGAATTTCCAGGCAGAACTAATTTACCTCGATAGGATTAGTGGAGATAGATAAGTGGAGTACCGCGAAGGAAGACGCGTAATTTTTTTGGAGTCTGGTACGTTTTTTGCCCTATGTTTAGTACAGTTAAAAAATCAGCATCGCCACACTGGTCGCCAGTCACAGTTTCTTTGTCTTCAAATTTTGGCCTTCGAACTTAGTGAGTTTCCGGGCAAGGATCGCCGGAGTCGTAAGACACTAATTGAGCAAACGGTAAAGTCAACGGCGTTCGGGAACGGAAACTGAACAACCGGCTAAACGACCATAAAGTCAATAAAAACGCAACTAATTACGGAGCTAGCATAGCCTACGGTTGATTGTCTCTAGAACGCTTTACTGATGCAGACGAGTCCTAGACCACGCTGACAGCTAGGCCTGGCGTTCGGTTCTACCAATAAAATAGGGATTCAAATACATCTCCAACTAAATTTACCACAATTTCTTATGGTCAGTTGTTAATTACATTATGCACGTGTCCGAAACCTCCGAAACGAACGAAAATGCTGAATTAATTCAGCATTTTATGCAGCATTTCGCTTTCGGACTTAAATTTTCGCTCAATTAATGCAGCATTAATTCAGCATAAAATCCATCGAAAAATTCAGCAAGAATGCTCAATTTTATGCTCAATTTTCAAGAAGAAACTGGGGAGTACGGCGATTCTCTCAGTGTTTTCGGCGGCAAAAATAACAAATTCAAAAAGACAACTGACAATTCGGCAAACATTCCAAATTCTAAGACAACTGGCGATCATGGCCGACGAAGAAAGGAAAGATAAGAAGGTTGGATATCAGGAGCTGCTCCATTTTGTCAGCTTTGTACAGCTAATTCTGTTTTCTTCTTCTTCTTCCTGACTTAAGTTTTGGTATTCTAGAAGTGTCAGAGAAGAAAAAAAGGTAACAGCTTTCGGACAAAAAAAAACAGAAGAAAATGCAGCATTAATGCAGCATTTACAGCACCAAAAAGCTTTCGGACACGTTCTAAATAGCTGTGACGACACATTTGTCCGGAATTCACACGAGTCCGAACCGCAAGGAAACACGATCTGTGTCAGGGAAGAAACCAGTCTTAGGTCGATCCAGCGCATGGATAACTGTCAGTCCAATGAAGCAAGTTCCATGGTTCGGTCTAACTGACGGTGCAGACCGAATATGAGATATTCCCTGCTGGATTTTCTCCACCTTTATCAGGTTCCATCCCGAAGAGAAAAAAAAAATAATCGCGTATGTTTCGTAAGGAACTGACGATAATACGAAAAATGTTGGCAGGAGCCGTGACTGCCGTCTCTGTCATTTCAATATTTTCTGCCCACTTTATGAAAGGCTAAAGGTGAGTCTTCACCTTCCGGAATCTGGGTTCCCAGATTTTTTTAGATTTTTTTTTAATTTCTTCTGCGATTCCGGAAATCTGGAAGTTCAAAAGCCCCTTTTTTCCGGAATATTTTGATATACGTTTGGACCGGTTCATATTCCAGATACAATTTACAGAAGACATCAAAGAATAATCTGGAAGCCTAGATTCCGGAAGTTCCGGGAGGTGAAGACCGTACTTAATGCTATCTACCGGATTGGACACTGTACTGAAGAGTTTTCGAGAATCCTATGTTTCTTTGTTTTTTTTTTCAGTGAGCTTTTCGGGAGTGCTGCGTCCGGAAACATAGAGGAGTACTTCGAATATCTAGAAACGTAAGTTATACCGACAACCATGGAAATTAAGTTGTTATAAACCTGACGTTTCTGTCAGCACTTTAATTTCAACATAGGCTGCAGTCTGGCAGGTTTTCAATAAATCAAAGTCCTCACCCTTCCGAATACGCCCTCAAGCATCCAAATCCACCCTTTCACAAGTCCAAAAAGACTTGCAATTTGCAGATCCGAACGGAGACTTTAAGGACAGAAAAGCATATGGAGGAAAGAAATTAACAGGGAGTTATTTTCTCTTTCAAAGAATCCACTCACCCTCGATCCAAAATGTCGTGTAATTTCCAGGTTTATACCGGAGGCTATCGACTTTTAACCACGACTGCTTCCAGACTATCTACCAAGCATAGGGAGTCTGTATCCTATTTGACGGTCACAAAGCCATATGGAGGAGAGGAAGTCATCTTCAGTTTGACAGGGAACTAAATTGTTTTCTCTGTCAAAGAAGCCCTCACCCGCCCACTCTCCGTCCAAAATGTTTTTCAATTT
Source organism: Branchinecta lynchi (assembly GCA_023053575.1). Taxonomy (NCBI): domain Eukaryota; kingdom Metazoa; phylum Arthropoda; class Branchiopoda; order Anostraca; family Branchinectidae; genus Branchinecta; species Branchinecta lynchi. Next base: position 19,313,241 of record JAKZAP010000003.1, read on the forward strand.
CCAGCATTGAACACGTGACTGTCGACTTGTAATTTCGAGGTCTGAACCGAAGGCTCAGAGCTGCGAACCTTCCTTACTGATTTACCACACACGAGGAGTGCTGAACCTATTTGTGACAGATAAGCATCCACTCCTTCACATGTAAAAAGAAATATTTCACTTTCCAGATTTGAACCGGAGACTATCGACTTCGAACCAAGACTGCGACCCTTCCTCCCAGACTATCTACCATGCATAGGGAGTGTGGACCCCATTCTGAAAGTCACAAAACCATATGGCGGTAAAGAAACTCTTGGTATTATGACCTTGGACGAACCATGCGTGCCCCAGAGTGACCCTGCTATTTTGGCACTCCAGCTACGTTCACTCTGCAAGCATTTAAGCGATGCCAATATGGTAAGTGAGTTTGCTGTGACGATGACGACTCTAATTTTCATAACCCACTTAACTGCGTGAGAAGCTAATCGAGTATTATACACAAGAGAAGAAAAAAACAACAAGACCAAAGGTGTCGATGGGATCCCAAAATCTAATATTTGTTTCAGACAATTGGGTGTTGTCTTTGCCAGATCCAGTCTTCGCCAGGCTACTCATCAGAGAAAACCAAGTTCAGACATACCTCTATAAGCCATATCTATTTTGACGATACTGACCGAGACTTCCTGCTTTACTTCTGCCAAGTTTCCCGTCTCGCCCGAATTCCGAGCGAACTACTAGTCCACCAAAAAAAGAAAAATTCAGAAACGAATCCAGCGTATCTCCTTATCCCTACAAAGAACATCTAATCAACTTTAAATAAAACTTTGACGTAAAAAAATTCAGGTTACAACCGGATTCCGGACTAATTATATGTCCGGGTAATTGTCATATACAGACTCAGCCTCTCTTCTTACCCCTTAACCTGTCATCTGATCAAACTTTTGTTTTTAAAACATTTTCCGGTTTTGGCCGGATTTTGGGCCAACTAGTTGTCTGGCGAGAAAATGAATTCACCATCGTTTTCAGTATGTCTTTTACCCCGAAGTCGGACATTTAAGCAACTTCGAATGAAACTTTTACTTTTAACCAACTTTCCGCTTTTTCCCGGATTCCGGACGAACTACTTGTTCGGCGAGAAAATGCTTTTAACCATCGTGACCAGCATGTCTCCTTATCCCTAAATCGAACATTTAACCAACTTCAAACAAAACTTTTACTTTTAACCAACTTTCCGGGTTTTGCCGGATTCCGGACGAACTACTTGTCCGGCGAGAAATAGTTTTCACTATCGTGCTCAGCATGCTTACCCCATAATCAACTATCACATTAGCTGTTTAAAAATATTTTGTTTGACCCTTAATTTGAACTCTCTCCCCCACACCTAAATGTAGGACTACAGAGTCCATCTACGAATCTGACCTTACCCTTGACCCAATGAAACCTCACACCAAGTTTCATCAAAATATCTCATTCCCTTCGAGAGTTATCGTGCTCACAGACAGACGGACAGACGGACATCTTTGCGATGTCATAGGTATCCCTCCACTTACGTTTTGGGATCCCAAAAAACTTCTGAACAAACAATTTCAATCTCGATACTATAGATCGGGGGCATTTGCTTTAAAACTGAATTCCGTCTCTGACAAGGACGTCGGCATTTGGGAATAAGGTGGCCGTCCGGAGGAACTCCCTTGCCGGCGATGTAGTCGGTGGGGAGACGGTCAATGAGTTCACAAAAGCCGCAGATAGCATGAACCTGGACGACAGGTTTTTCGTCTGAAAATTTCGCAGAGCTAATTTCATCAGAATTCTGGTACGAAAATTTATTTTTAAATGAACATGGTTTCTTGTGAAGTAAGAGGCGAAAAACTTTATTCGAGCACTATATTTATTTGCATACATTTATCTATCTTACGCCAATCATATGAAGTTATCCTGCAGTTACCTCTGATCGGACAGGTGGATGATGGGGGGGAGGGGGGAGGGAGGGGTGAATATAGGAATTTAGGATCTGGATATAAGGATTATATGTATGTATGATCTGTATGTTATCTCTCACTGGTGGCTCGCTGGGCATGGGATTTTTCTTTTGAGGCACAAATATGTGCTTTCTGTGGAAGCCGTGAAATCTTTCTGGACTTCTAGATGCTGTTATGGTAAATAAATATAAAATTTCCTTTTGTGAACAGACATGATTTGTACAAAGTTTCTTTACAGATCGTCAAAAACGTAACAGACCTAGATGGAGAATCGGATATCATTGACAAGTGGATCAAAGAAGTTGGCGAGCTACACAAGGCAAACCCAGTCCCGATATTCCGGCTGCCCGAGTAAGTCTAAAATAAACTTCGATAGACCGAACCAATAGGCAAACATCTGGGGAAAGAGGCTATGTGAAAACTCGGTTGTCAGCCCAGCTCCTACCTACATGTACGACAAGAAAACGACTACCAGCAAAAGTGCAAGTTTATGATCTACTCAGGCTAAGAACCTATAATTTTGAAGGCGAACCTCCGTTTTTCCCTCAATTTTCCAACGACCAACAGAAAATATAAATAAAAGATGGAAAAGGGAGACCCGGCTCAAGCGAAATCCAGTGTCAAAATCAGTTATAGGAAAGACGAAGAAACAACAAAGGACAGGAGCCCTGTCTCTGTAACCAACCAAATGACAAGCGTAGCTTGCCTCGTCTTTATAATTTTGTTAATTCTTCTTTAATCACAGAGTTGGAGTGAAGTAAGGGCCAAACTCCTCGTGATGACTGTACGTCCAACTGATGAACAGTTGTGTGGCTGATTCTGGAGCTTCCAAGACATAATCCAGTGACTCGTCCTTCCACTCACTGTCCAGGCGTTGTTTGAAATCATCAAAATACTCTGTAGCTGTGGTTTCTTGCGATAAGAAACAAGTGAGAGAAGACAGCTTCGACTCGAGTACGATCTAGCGTGTCAGACATATTCAAAAGGGATGAAGCCTTAGGCTATTTAACCATGTGGTCTTGTAGGAACATGCCGCCGCTGGACGAGCTACTAGAGCCCTTCAGTCCCGAAGAGATCATTCTTCTGAGGGAAGAGGGACTCAGGTTCTCTGAAGAGTCCTGTACAGTCGAGGAGTACTTCGAAAATATCTGTGGTAAGGGGAGGCATGTACGATTTTTTGGTTTGTTTTATTGTTAAAGGACAGCTCGCACTACGTAGCATTACTGCTAAGGTGTTCTGAAACAGCTGACCACTTTTAAACTTAGCTATGCTTACAGAAAACTACACAAGGCTTCGGCTGTTTTAACATCTTTCCATATCACTTGCCTTAGACGACAATCTTGTCAAAAATTGCACAACCGGTCTTCGGATGAATAAGCTTCTCGGAAACAGTGCTTGGGAGCCTGATCCGTCGCGAAAAGAGAAAATTTGGCAAGCGTGATAATCAGCGTAATGCTAAGGAGAGGAGATAGGAAAAAGTGTACAAATTCGGGAAAGAGAATGGATGGAATGCCACGGAAGTAGAACGAATTACTATGATACGTACGACGCGTCCTTTCACAATATCCCGCGTTGTGTTGTTCATAGTTATTCACAAGGGCATCCCATTAGTTTAATTTCTCGACGATTTCCTTCGCCCTTCAGAAGTTTCCTCGGTTTCCGCTAGGTGACTTACGGCCATTTCATAAAGTAGATAGTGTTTTTTTGTGCTCTACTTGGATAGGAAACAGAATTGGTCCTGCTGAAAATAAAACACATGGACTTCCATTAAGTCACTGACAAATAATAGGTGTTGGAAAACCCTTGTGAGTAAGAAATGAGCAAACTATAATAGACCGTTTGTTCTTAGCTTCCTCGTAACGCAACCACAACTTCGGCAGGGTATATGAGTTCTTCAAGTTTCATGCATATCATTTGAGACAAGTCAGTAAATGCAAAGAGTGGGTCCGAAATTTTTTGAAAACCCTGGTTTAGCACTACATTTGCACTTGTACTTGTACTAATAGTTTTTCCGCAGTTGAATTCGGTCCTTGGCGGTCCGGGGTTCATTCCTGTATGATTTCGAGCCAGTTCTTGTCCTGACTTCTCTCAAAACGACAGAGTCCTCCTTTGGGACCGAGATCAGCAATAATGCAGGCGAGAGTTTTTCGTTGATTCCCCTTGGCAATTTTTCAACACAGGAACTTGCAGGCAGTGGAAAGCTTTTTGGGATCCCAAAACGTAAGTGGAGGGATACCTATGACATCGCAAAAGATGTCCGTCCGTCTGTCCATCTGTTAGCACGATAACTCTCGAAGGGGTTGAGATATTTATCTCTCTTTGGGTCAAAGTACAGGTCAAGTTCGAAGATGGGCTCTGTAACTGTATATTTAGGGGTGAAGGAGGGGTTTCAAATTAAGGGGCAAACAAAAATATTTTTTAAAAGCTATTGAGATAGTTGATTTAGGGGTAATCCGGAATCCGGCGTAAACCGGACACAAAATTTGTCGACCAGTTTTCGGCTATAGAAGTCCTACCCCTTTATTCTCAAACTAGTATAGCTCTGCGCCTGGATGCCGGCATTAATTTATGTGAAGTCGGAGAGATCTAGTGTAATCGAACGTCGAACGGGTTGATATACAGTGTTCAAGCGAGGATGTTGTTCAATGAGGACTCATTGGTAAAGTACAGGTCAAGTTCGTAGATGGGTCCTTTAGTCTTATCTTTAAAGGCAGAGGAGGGGTTTCGAATTTACGGTAAAACATGTATGTTTCATAAGCTAATAAGATATTCATTGAGGGGGTAAGGAGGTCCGCTGAATCCATATCTGAACTTGGTTTGCTTGCTGGACAAATGGTTCATCACGGATTCGGCTTATACTGGAAATTTGTTAGAAGCTTAAAGTTGTTTCTGAAATCGATTAGAGATTCGGTATCGTGGCTAGGAGACATGCTGAATACAGTTTAGAACTTTGTTTTAACAGTAAAATTATTCAAGGAATCTGACGAAGACTGAATGGCGAAGACATATATGACCCAATCGTTTGAACCAATTAGATTTTTGGGATCCCATTGAAACCTTTGGTCTTATTTGATAAGCGCGTCAGGTTGTCGGCGCTGGATGGGCCCGTAGCAGCGTAGCTGGTAGCTTTCCGGCTAATGTTTCCTGTCGGAAAAAGTAACCGAAGATTCCACGCTATGAATGAATGAATGAATTTATTCCCAATGAAGCCCAAGGGCCATTGCGGGACACATAACACAATAACAAAAACAAAATATCATACACTCCAACAACAAACCAAAAAAACAACTTCTATTAAAATAGTTCACGGTGGGCCATAGCTAGCTTCAGGAATCTACCCAGCCTTCGGATCTCACCAAAACACTTACTTCCCATACTCGAAACCAAATCCCTTTCCTCGCAAGCCTCCCGACCAAACACTTCCTTTCTTAATTCTTTCAACTCCTCACAATAACATATCAGATGTACCACATCCTCTCCTTCAATACCACACATTGGACAAAAATAAGGACCAGTACCTTTCCTATCTCTACCAATATAATTTCTCCGCATCCCCACCGGAAGAGCATCCGCCCTAAGACTCACCATCTTAGACTCCACCATCCACTCACCGATCCCAAGCACCTTCGGCAATACTGAATCTGAGGCAAAAAACATAACCAGGTTAACACAAACGAATCGGGTCAGAAACCCCTCTGTGTGGTGTCAATCAACAAATGTTCCTTTCAAAACCTATATCTGTCAATTATGATCACTCAAGGACAGAAAAAACCTTATCTTGTAAAAGTAAAAGAAAGCTCCTTTGTTTCAGACTTGTTTGGGATCCCGACACACGGCTCATCAAAAGCGGCACTCTTCATGCTCTTGTCACTGTACGGCGCAGTTCAGAGAACGAGAGCTCTCAACACTTTTATGTAGTCTACGTTTAAGATGTCTTAATGAGTCTATCCTTTATCCTTTAGTATTTGTCAGCCTGAAGTAAACAGATTTTTTTTGTGTTCTGTCACTTGTTGTGTTGATATGCTTACCTACTTTGTTTCTGTTAGCGACACGCGCAAGCTTAATGTTCGTTGGTATTAAATAAATAAACAGATGACAAATTCAGAAATATATCAATCCAAATCAACCAAGACTTGAAATTTATGCATTCAAACATTCATGCATAGTAACTGCATGCTGAACTATCTTTACATGGAGTGGTCATACATATGAGCCCAACAATAGCTCCGAGAAATAACCTTAACAACGGAGTTCAGATTAAGCAGAAACTACTCACCACAAAGAATCTAGCATGATCTGATTATAGGATCGTTTTCACGAACTGGAAAGCAAAGACGGCTTTTCAACTGTTTTCGGACTATTTCAGAGAGTTGCCGAACCGTACACACCGGTTTTCGCGCTTTGGAAACCGAAGCAGCTTTTTCTGAAAGTAATTCCAGAAAGTTAGTGAAAAACTCCACAGGAAGTTTGAAAGTATTGATATAGAAAAGATTTTCCCCGGCCATTTAAACTTTCCATTTGTTTTCGCGATCAATCCAACGGGAAAGTACAAGCAACTCCAGGAATTGGATTCCCCCATTTTTCGCGATGTGTAATTCCACAATCTCGCGAAAACTTTCCTTACATCACCAAAGTAAGGCCATGCTACTAATGATAGCTATGGAGTACAGTAATTTTTACTTGGGATATTTATTATTTATGTGAGTGAAATATCGGCCGGCTATAGTGCCACTAAACTATAACACTTCTAACACTAAGTTGGGTTAACCCCACACACCACCAGCTCCGATACCTAAGCCAAACGGGAAGAGATAGCCGCATGTGCGGGCCAGAGAGAATGGCCAAACGAGGGTTATCAGACTCCAAAAGTTTTAGAGGGAAAGACAAGAAGATCCAAGGACTTCAGAGAAGAGGGAGACCTTCACCGACAAATACTGCCGAGTTTCTACAATTCGACGGAAAACCGAGCAACCATTGGAGGAAGTTTTTATACAGGCCGCAGAAAGAGTTAACTCACAGGACATATTTTACCAACAGTCACACATGGCCAAATCGGTCTAGCCAGTGCATTCATATGGAGTGCAATGAGATTATCATCCAGCCAGGAACTCAAAATACAACAAAATCCAAAGACATAAAGCACTAGTCCCTCACGCCTCAACTGAGATAAGTGAACATTACAAAATAATTAATAGGTCTTGGTACTCGAAGGAAAATCAAATCTAAAAAAATCCAATCTGTCTTTTTTTTTAATTATAATCTCCCTCTAGAAGGATCTTGTTTCAACTACTTAAAGTCCACATCAGAACACGAAATCTCCAATCTTTGGCGTCTGCAAGATACAAGCCTACCCTACCTTGTGGTTACCATCAATACCAGTCAAGATTTCAGGCATAAACGAAATAAAAATGAAGGGAAACATTCAAAATATTCCTAGGGATGAACTTGTGCATGTGGATATTTAAATTCGCAGTTTTATGACACTGCTAATTATTCACTGAAGTAAAGGAAAATGAAGAATTTATGAAAAATTCAGGGAAAAGAACTAAAAATCAGTAACTTAGTAGGCTACATGTAAAGCTGGTTTAAAGGAGCATGCCTCAACTTAAAGTGTTTTATATCTCCTCTGCAGTCGAGAGGGGGGGGGGGGGGGTGAGGGGATCGAAAAATATTTGATAAATTTACGGGGATTCGGTAGTTATACAGAATCCCAAATAGGCTATCGGTAAAAATCTATTCGGTATAATGATCGGGATTCAGTATAATTGACAGGATATTTGCCAGGATGCCAAGATTATCACGAACCGGGTGAGCGAATTTACTGGAATTATCTGGAAATTTTTGGATGCCAGAATTATTCGGTGAACTCGGCTAGGTGGGAGATTCGGTGAACTCGGCTAGGCAGGAGATTCGGTAGTTAGGCTACGCGGAATCTCGAATAGTATATCGATAAAAATTTATTCGGTACCCTGATTGGGATTCGGTGTAATTTCCAGGATTCGCTAGTTGCCACGAATCCCGACATTTGTTCTAGTTTCGACGAAATTATACAGAATACGAATATTAATCGGTAGTTTTTCGATAACAAAACTATATCTGGAATAGGCTATCGGTCTAAACTTATTCGTTATGTCATTTATTCGGTAAAACTGACAGGATTCGGTAGTTACCACGAACCTAGAAACTAAAGAGATCGAGTAAAGCATCTGTCGTTGACAAAAGGACTTGTCTATGATTTCATCGATAGTCCTTACTTTTATTCTGCATCCCCCCAAAAACGCTCTAATCACAAATGTTATTGCTATTTTACGGAATGGACCGTCATTTATGTGGGGTTATTAAGCCAGTTTTAGGATTGGGATTTGAGGAACATTAAAAGCTAGAATCTGCATGGAAATATTTTAATTTGGGAGGAAAAAACGATTAAAAAAAAATCTCGCCTGCGGATCTCACTTTATTTTATCATGGGTTGTGCGGACTAGCTTACAGTAGATGCTGCTGCCGGGACGTCCCTCTACCCGCTTTCGGGAAATTCTTGGGATCATGGTGATCCACGGTAAAAAGATAGATTTGTATGAGAAGCAGTTTAATTGTAACCTACAGGAAAAAACAAAACTGGATTTTGAAAATTCTTGACTTCGGCTCTCGATTTAATTTGACTTGGGTATAATAAATAGAAGCTGCAACCGCAATCGTGCCAGACAATATATTGTCCAAGCGGGCTTCGCAAAAACCACGTCAAGTAGCTGGCTAATTATCTTTCGCGCTGCCCTTTAGTGTTACTCTTTGTACGTAATCCTTTCTCTTCAATAATTTTAAATACTTTAAAGCTCGAATTCTAGGTTTCTAGGATTTTTCTAAAATCGTTGAAACATCAGTAAAATCTTTGGCTTGCACCCAGGGGCGTCGCTAGCCAAAACTCGAGGGGGGTGGCAGGGCGCCTGCCGGCGCCCTGCCGCCCGTTTCAACTTTTCGTCTCATTTGTGATAATGAAACTCGTGATAACTGCTAGCGTTGAAGACTGAAGATTAGAAGTCTAGTTGTATCTCCGAGCTCAGAAACGGTTTGAAGGGCTCGGGCGTGGGAAGTTAGTAACTTAAAATATACGACTGACAGATGTCTGGAAGGCCCAAGAGTCACACCAGTTAGAACAACAGCCAGAAAACACAGCACTATATCCGCGAAACTGAAACTGTCTATATAGCTTTTAGAGCCTACTACGAAAGGCGCCGCAGGCAAATTCTGTGGAATCCTATATGATCAGACAGCCTTTCGAAGGTAAGGGCAACTTAGTAGGATCTGCCCGTCTGTCCTTGTTCACGACGATTCCAGAAAAATGTGAGACATTTAGCTGGAAATTGGAGAATTTGCTTCAATTCGAGCCTTTCCAAAAAAGAAGTACTGATCATCCAGAAAAAAAAATTGAAATGTGAGGTGACTTGTTCTGAATTTAGAATTCAAACACAAAATCAAAATGACACGACGTGTTCCAATAATCAGACCCGTCATTTAATCTTCTCTCATTGCTCACGAAGCCGATTTATTTTTAAAGTCGGACTGGAGGAAAATTCTTATCATTAAATGCTTTTCTAATAAAATACTAAGGATCTTTACATGAAACTAACAAATTATTGGAAAGGTACACCACAAGCGAAATCAGCCTGATTTTTACTTGAATCAAGTGATACTAGTAGACAACAGATCGTGGTAAAACTTAGGTTAAAACTGTCAGCTGCAGGGCGAAATTCAAGATTTGTCTTCTGTCGGTCATGGAAGTTTAGATTTAACAATCAAACTTCTCACACAAAAAACGCTTCGTTTCTGAACGACTAGAAATGGCCTGCCTCTCGAAACATGTGACTGAGAATGCAGTTCCAGACGCTCGAGAACCCAGAACAGCCGACGCCTTAATAACTAGCCTTACAGACTTTTCCGGAAGCACTGCCATACCCCATTTAGCTTTTATGGGTGAGCGCCGAGATGAGCTGAATTTTCGTGGTCGGGCACTCTGCGAGCGCCCGTTTTAGCTTTTTTCTTTCTTCGAGGCGGGGTGGTACCACCCCCCCACCCCCTTAGCGACGCCCCTGCTTGCACCCTCACCAACGAAAATGCACTTGCGACGCCCCTGCTCCTATGATGCATAATTACACCATATTTTTATAAGAGCAACTTTTCATTAAAAAGGATTCCATTAGTGAGCATGGGTATGTTTCTTTGAACAGTTGCTTAACTTTAAACAGTGCAATTTTTTCTAAAACAATAAAAACACAATAAATTCACTCAGAAGTTCTAAAGAGCACCGAAGTACAAAACTGCTTTGACTAACTAGTATTTTAATTTTCGTAATAGTAGCTAATATATACCAGAATACTTGTGTTTCTTGCTTTATGCTGGCATTGTGGTTGCTGTAAATAAATAGTTTAATGATCTAGTTACTTCAAAGATGTAGATGTAGTTACTTTCTGATGTGTGTCTTGATGCTTAGGTGTGTAGCCTACACTCTGAAAAAGAGTGTAACTTTTTTTTCTTCGTTTTTCTATATTAGTATCTACTCTGTCAATCCGCACTCACATCACATATACCTGACATATACTGACTGCTAATTAATGATATTGTCATTGATGGATAAGAAACCACATTCATTCACTGATTCAATTATAATAATAATAATAATAATATATTGCAAAAAAAAGGCCACAAAGCCTCTACAAAGTTCTTTTGAAACATTTAGGGTCGTACATTTGGGAAAGAAACATTCCATCAATTTCTTTCTTGAATTGGCTTATTGATGGGGAGTTCGCTGTTTCTTCGGGCAGTTGATTCCAATGGGGTGGCACGCGGTTTTTGAAACTCCACCGACCAATATCTTTGCAGAACCTCTCTGCGGTGAGTTTGAGGCTATGACCGCGTAAGTTGTTGAAGTTAAAGTTGAGGATGTCGTCAGCTTCGACGTTTTCGTACATACCGTGGCATAGCTTGTATGTCTCAATGAGGTCTCCCCTGTGGAAACGGTATGCCAGCGTAGGGAGTTTCAGTCTTTCAAGCCTTTGCTGGTATGGGAGATGTCTCAGTTTAGGCGGGAATTTCGTGAGCCGCCGCTGAACAGTCTCGAGGGCATCAATGTCTCTATTGTAAAAGGGTCTAACTGAGCAGTGCCCATATTCGAGAATGGGCCTTACCAGTGAGGTGTACAGTGTGGTAAGCATATGCTCGTTCTGAAACTGAAAAGATCTTCGAAGTAAACCGGCAACTTTGTTAGCCTTGGAAATGGTCTGTTCATAGTGGCTGTGGAAGCTTACTTGGGAGTCGACTATGATACCCAAATCCCTCTCCTCATCGCTGCTGCTTAGGAAGGTGTCTCCAATTTTATAAGATGACGGCCATTTAGTTCGTCCTAGGGTCATCAGGTGGCTTTTTGTTGCGTTAATTTCCATCAGCCAGACTTTCATCCATTGATTGATTTTATCTAGATCAGCCTGTAGTTGCAGTGAGTCTTCAGGGGATTCGATTACTCGGTATAGCTTCGTGTCATCAGCATACAGCAGAATAGTAGAATCTATTCCGTCTACAAGGTCATTGATGTACAGATTGAACAATAAAGGGCCTAGAACAGAGCCTTGAGGAACTCCACTGAGGACATCCGCGTCTGTGTTACTGGTGGTACCATCAACGACAACTGACTGAGATCTTCCGCAGATGAAGCTTTGTATCCAGGAGAGTAAGCTATTTGGGGTATCCAGTGATCCTAGCCCATACTGTCTAAGTTTGTGAAGCAGACGCTTGTGCGGGACTTTGTCAAAAGCCTTTTTTAAATCCAAATAAATTAGGTCAATCTGGTAGCCTTTATCTATTTTATGAACTCTCAGAATGCCTCAAGTGTAGCTCAAGGGGTGTTTTGATCCCTTCTTCTAACGATTTAGTCCAAAACTACACTGTTTGAAGTTAAACCCCAACTTCACCCCTCTTCCAGCCAGCATCCAGCTGAAAAAGAAAGCTAGCCTAGGTCTACACTACAGAAAGCCCCAAATCCTTCAAGATAACATTAGCCGCTAGTACATAAACTCTTACCCTGAATAAACAGCAGGTATCCAACTCAAGCTCGAGCCGACCACCTAGGAGTGCCTACCGGCTCCTGAGAGTTTCCGACTTTCCATGCACGCATTCCAGAGATTTTGAAAATACTGCCACTGAAACCGAAACTGAAATTCTTCATTTCTTCACCTTCGGCAAAGAAAAAGTTCCTGCAGATATCCACTAGGTGCCGGCCGCACCGCGAAGGTTTAGTAGGAAAAGAGCTTCTGACAAAGACAGACCAGACTGCTCAAACTTTGGTGACAGAAGTGATGATGGAGTTTTACAAGTGAACAATAGCGGTAAAACGCCGAAGAATAATTATCAGGAAAACGTTTTTCACAGCTTCAGAGAAAATCAGGTCTCGTTCTGAACAACGTATCCTGTTACATTTGGAAGTGAACTCTTGAAAATAGTCTCTTGCAGCAGTTGTTGTGTCCAGTTTCTAGAAAACTGTGAAGTGCTAGTCTGGTTGAGTCTGTGTAATCTAATCTAGAGATGGCGTCAGAAGCACAGAGACTGGAAGCAGTGGATCTGTTTTGGAGCAAAATGAGAACTGTTTTACAAGACGAATTTCTCAACAAATGTTTTGAGAAAACCTTCGTTCCCGTGCCGAGTATCGTGGATGCGAGGTCCTATGATTTTGGATATGTTTACTTCAAACATAGAAAGGTAGGTTTGGGTAAGACCCAGGGCCTCCTCTCGCTTGTGGAAAGTCCATGGTATGTATGACGACTGGGAGGTTGAATTTTTTTTTTCCCGTTAGTAAAAAATCAGACGGTCCGAAGTTACATTTATTCTTATTTGAATGTTATGTAACTTTAGACGGTACGTTTACCAGCTAAATGGTGAAACAGAATACAAACCCACTGGGCTACAATGTTCTTATTAACCTTTAAAGCTTAACTGAAAACCAACTTATTTTTGTATCATTTAACTGAAGACACAGCATTATCTGGATTTTGTTTTTTAGGGATTTTTTAATTATTTAATATTTGATCTAGTATGACGTTTAGAGTATCTATGGCCGTCCTCACAGCCTAAAATTGTACTATGACGCTGAGAATTTGAATCACAATACAAACGCGACTTTTCAGTGGCTAGTGATCATCTTGCAAAAGGTAAGGGGACGTTTTCCCGTAGATGGCTGTAGAGCTGAACGAGTGATCCCGAAAATCGATGAGGGGCTGAACGGCTGAGGAAGATGGGTTCCGTCCACGCGAAAATGCCCAATCAGCTGGATGAAAGCATATGAGTGGGAGGGTCCGCACAAATTCCCCGTTCAGCTCAGCACTGCCCTCGGAGCTGACCGGTGCTGAATGGGAGGCGTCCATCGACCTGGATGGCCCGTTCTTCTGTTCATCCGTACACGTGAAAAAGACAAAAAGATCGACGGCATCCACGTGGAAATTTTCGTCGAGCTCGACGGGAGGTCGACCGGTCCAGAGCCATCCACGCGAAAACATCCCCTAGCTCACTGCGTGGAGACTTATTTTTCATAAATCGTTTTCGTCAAGCATAAACTAAAGGTACAAGCGCATAGAGGTACCACAAATCCGACAGGGAAATACTACTAAATGAAAATCGGTTGTTCGTGAATAGCGGAGCAAAGTAACGCATTTTCGTCGGGTTTTCAAGCCTCTTGAAGTGAATAAGTAATGGGTTACTAAATTGTCGTATCTCATCCTTTTCGGTTAAACTTTAAGAAACTACAAGGTCAGGAGCTTGATGAGACTTCATCAAGTGTAAGGCTGTACACCCTGTACATGTAAGGCTGTACATCTCAAGTATTCCTTTCAACCCAGGCTGATTGCGGATCATGTTTGACGGCGTTAAACGGACATGTCAGCTAGGTTTCATTCTAACGTTGTTTTGGAGCGTCTAGGCAAGGGCCCTCTTCAGACTCAAGCTAGACATGACCAAAGTCATGTCTTATATTTAGTAATAATATCCTAATAATATCCTATATGATATTTAGTAAGATATCGGAACAAATATGAATCTTGTTTTATATAATCAGAGTCTGTCGCTCATAACATTAAAAACTAAAAGTAAAGCTGTACTTATAATGAATATTACTTTGTGAGTAGCTCCCAGCCGTTTAGGGATCGGCTAAATAATAATATAAAACATAAAAAAAAAAAAAACATTAGCAAATTTTGAAATAAAACAAAATAAAACATTTTGGTATATATTTTTGGTGTGAGATAGAGTGAGAAGTGTGATGGAATCCGTTTCTTCTGGGTTTGTTTGTTTATCCCGTTTGTCGCCCGGCTTTCGACCCAGTCTCCCTGCTGGGGATGTTATGTAAATAGTGTTAAATATGTGTATTCAAACAATAAAAGAACTTGAACTTGAAGTTTTTGATGGGAGCCCAAGGTGGAACCTTTATTGATCTAGCTAATACAGACACTCGGGTCTTGCAGTTTGCAGACGTTCCGCTAGTTAATACTTTCCAGCAAAAAGTATATCAGACAGTAGTTGCGTTTCTGATCCGAATTCTCCTCGCGATTCTCCTATTTCGTGTTTTTGGACTGTTCAGATGAAGTGAATTCTCCCTTTCTTGCGTTTTTGTCAGAATCGAGAACGGGGAAAGCCTCGCGATTCTGCAGAATCGAGAAGTTGCTCTGATGATGAATTCTCGATTCTCCTCTCTCCGTTCTCCTCCTTGATTGGACTCCAATATGCTAAACACGTATACCGGGTTGCGGACGAGTTACAAAATTAGTGTTTTGTCAAAAGCGAGAATGGAGAAGTCACGGGAGCAAAAACGGTAATTTGTATGAGAATCGAGAATTCAGAAGCGAAAATTCGGAACGGAAAATTCGGATAAAAAACGCAGCTAATGAGGTTCATTCGTCAACATTCGGTTTTCACTTGATTTCGGCCGGACTATCCATCTGAGAGGAGAACAAACCGTATTTCCCAATTGACTTGTTGTCTTTTTCGGTTACACGAACTTATTCCATCCAATTGTAGAAGGATTTGTATATACATACAATTCGAAGCCCCTTCCCGTCTCCGAAATTTCAAGCCTGTGGAAATTTCATCGATAACTCAGTTTCGTTCATGAGCAACTTATGCGCGACTCTCTGAGCTGCACTCCGATCTTGATGTTATGCTCGGACCGGATTATTATATACCAAACGACAGGACCGCTGAGAAAAGTAGAAAAAGGTCCAGATCTGGATTTCATGCGTAGGCTACATATTCTTACCTCCATATCAAATGTGCTTAGTCGATTTAATAATTAACTTTAACTTCGACGAAATTTGTGATTTTGCCGCGTTCCGGGAAACCAATCATCCAAGGAGAAAACTAAGTTTATATGTGGCTTCAGCGTGTACTCTTACCTCTATCGCCTTCACAGAGAGCTTTTATATTTCATTTCATTTATTTATTTCCCTCAAAGAATATATAATGAGGAGTATTAAAATAAATTTAAAAAACAATGTCACAAATAACTTTCATAACAATAAATAACAATTGACGTAGGCTACATTAAACAATACACTGTACTTACTTAACTATTAGCTTTTATCGAAAAACAGAAACAGATTCTTCCGAGTCAGAAAATTATTTTCTTTAGCTACAAAAATTATCAAATTTCTGCTGAATTGCCAAGGCAGGATCTTTAACTGACAGGGAATTAGTTAGAGGTGTATTTCTAGCAAATAAAGGGTATCCAAGCAAAAATTTAAAATATTTAAAATAGCACACACGAACACTAGCAATCCCACCACGATTAAATCTGCCAAATTTCCAGGTTTTGACGGTTCCAAGTGAACAGATCTTCCTGTATGAAAATAAAGTTCCGATCTGGATTCACTGCGTCTCCTTACCCCTAAATCGACTCTGACATTAGCTTAAACAAGTATTGTGTTAAATCCCTGGTTAAGCCCTTAACCTTTGAGACCTATTGGCACCCCGTACTTATGTCCGAATTGCATGATTTAATTGAAACAATCCAGAAGCGGGTGCTTAAAATCATACTTTCTCACGAATACACTAATTATGACCAGGCACTTAAAACTCTCCGGCTCGAACCGTTAAAGAAAAGACGCCTAAATTTAACAACTGATTTTGGTAAGAAAATTTTGCAATCAAACAGATTCCGCCACCTCCTTCCCGAACAACTCCCTGAACCGACTTACGCAACGAGACATTCAAATTTTCTCAAGCCGTTTCCAGCATCAAGTACCGCACGTCGACTCCACTCATTCTCCCTCCTTGTTACTAATTATTTTAATAACCAATAAAATTTCACGTGTGTTGTTATTTGTGCCTGTTCGGTTCTTGATTTGCTTCTGTATTTTGTCTTAAGTTTTATTGTTGATGGTATATTGTTTAGATGTGTTAGTTATTAATGTGTGTTTATTTATTTTCTTTTTCTTGCCTATTATTTAGCTTTTACTATTGTGGCAATTTTTCTATTAAACCCTTAATAGACATACAGACAGACGGACAACCTTTGCTGGTGACCCAGCCGTGAGGCTTCCAAGCACGGAGGCCACAAGAAATTAGTTTTGTTCACTTAAGGTTTCTATGTTTATATACAGAAACTCCGCAATTTTTGTTTTCCAGCACCTCATCATGTATGTGGAAGGTTCGTTTTTGGGATCCCATTTTTTTCAA
This sequence comes from Branchinecta lynchi, assembly GCA_023053575.1. NCBI lineage: Eukaryota > Metazoa > Arthropoda > Branchiopoda > Anostraca > Branchinectidae > Branchinecta > Branchinecta lynchi. The sequence goes on from JAKZAP010000003.1 coordinate 19,329,905, forward strand.
ACTTCTTGTGACGGTCCGTTGGATCAAAGTACAGGTCAAGTTCATAGATGGCCCCGATAGCTGTAGGCTATATTTGGGGATGGGAGAGTGGTTTCGAATTAAAGGACACCTGAACAATGAAACCATACTTGAACACACCATGGAGAAAGCATTTGCAGACATGGGCACGGAGAGCATTCTTCTCCTGAGCGTGACGTTTTCAAAACAGGGATGCTCATTTTTGGAGGTTTGCACATGCAGACTCCAAGACAAAAAGCGCAATTCATTCAAATCTTGTACAGCGCTGGCCGGATCGTATTGGAATTTCTTCTAGATATACATTTGGGCTTAACAGGTTAAAAAATATTCAACAAGAAGGGTTGATTGGAGACATTTTTTCATTTCTAAAATTGTTTGGTACTGAAATAAGGACAGATGCAAAATGCAGCAAAAATCATAGCTTGGAAACACTATTTCGTATTTGGATAGGGTTTTCTGCAGGCAATGTTAACGGAAGTCACACAGACAGGGATGATACTTGGTACTGTTCATTCAGGTGTAAGAGACAAACAAAAATAAGGAGACAGGCTGAATTCATATCTGAAATTTACTCGTCGGACAATTAGTTCGTCCGGAATCCTGTCAGAACCGGAAAATCAGTAAGCAACAAGATTTTATTCTGTAGTCGTTTTGACTTCTGATCCACGGACATTTTGAGTCTATATCTGAAACTTGTTTTCTCGCTGAGCAAGTAGTTCGCCCGGAATCCGGCCAACCGGAAATTTGTTAAAAGTAAAAGTTTATTGTTAAGTCGATTAGAGTTTCGATATAGGGGTAAGCAGATATGCTGAATTCACTTTTGGGCTTTATTTTTTTGCCGGAATCCGGCCGAAACTGGAAATTGGGCAGAAGTAAGGCAGGAAGTTTTTTTTTATCAATTTCGTCAAAGTAGATATGACGTATAGGGGTAAACAACATGCTGAATCCATATCTGAACTTGTTTTTGTAAGGTGGTTAGCCAGATTAACAAATTAGGCCTTAATCTGTGTCTAGATTTCAATAGTAAAAAATGTTCAAGGAGTCTGGCGAAGACCGAATATCTATAAGACCCACTTGTCTGGGTCAAGTATTAAATTTTGGGGATCCCATCGAAACCTTTGGTCTTGTTTGCTTTCTTTCTTTGTTTTTCTTTCTATTTAATTTGCTCTGCCTTTTTGTCCTTCTTTGTACCATGATGGGCAAATAAATCTATAATAATAATAGTACCTTTTTACAATTTTAGGGACTAATGCAGCATTCCTACCAGCTCGGCAGACACGTTATTGATCACATTGACCCGGATCAGACTGACATTGAAGCCCTCGGTAGGGCACTTTCGCCTTTTGAGGAGCAAATTGGTATCTCTCCAGTGTGGGTAAGATTTATGAAAGGCCCACATTTTGTTGTTTAGAAGTCAGTGATTCGCAAGGACCTCTGTTTGTCTTTGAGCTGAGCGATCTTTTCCCCCTTTATCTAATGTCACTTATCCTACCTTAATTACCTTAATTTGCACTTCGGAGCAAGTTAAGATTGAAGATATGCTGAAGTTCGCTCCTAGTTCAGTAGATGGCTCCTCATAGTAGTATTAGTAGTTATGAGCACGATGTCCAACTCATACTTCCAGTCTTTAGTGACCCACTCTTTGTCCAGTGCCTTCTTGAACGATTCAGGAGTTGGGGCTGAGACTGTTGCTCCGGGTAGTTCATTCCAGGGGTTGACAATTCTGTTGGTGTAGAAGCTTTTTCTGGCCGTGATTTTGACATACCGTTTGAAAAGCTTCTTGATTGCCCTCGAGTACACCGTGGGAGGCCCGAGCCTTGTTTTTGTTGCATGCTGCAGGTCCACTTCTCGGCCGATTCTGGACTGATTCTTTCTACATCCGTTTTTACACTGCAGCGCTTCCGAGGAAGACGGCAGCGCTTCTCGAGAGTCACGGACTTGCTCACCGACCAAGTCCGTGCTTCCCTGCAAGATGCTGCAGCGCTGCCGCTTCAACCAAGAAGAAAGTGAATCCACAAATGCATATTGTGCAAAAGCAAAAAAGTGCTGCAGCAGCGATGCGGCAGCGCTATTGCAACAAAACGAGGCTCTGGGCAGCTAGGCAGGATCTTAACAGAGATCCTTCCACTTCCAGATATGGCGCTGAAGGGCGCCTTTATTTGGTCAGATAAAATAAATATTTCATTTACGGAAGTCCACTTTGCTTTGTTTCGAAGTCACCTCGTCACCTAGTGCAAACCCAATAAAACTTTCTAAGGAGGAAGAACATCCCTGGGAAATCATATTGGTAGAAGGCCCCTGTAAACGAAATATCATGGGCCCTTGGGAGTTTATTTTCTTATATTTTGTATATTTTAAATCACTGACGAAAGCAAGGGCCAAAACAACACAGTAGCCTACTAAACTCAACTCTAGAAAAATTTCAAAACAGCAACTTCCCCCACTACACCCAAATTGAGAGCGTCAGCCTCACATGCGGACAAGCCAGGACAACCGTCAAGAGGTTCGAAGACTAAGCGGGTGGTTCTGTTGAAATTCTGTGGAGATTCAAATTCTCCGCGTCAGGATGAACTTTGTGTTCTCGGGCCACCATTTCATGTTCTGAATTTCAGCCAAAGATGAAAAATTCCCAAATCCCTTAGCAGAGTCAAAATAATTCCGTGTATTCAGATCCAAAAGTATAAAATTAAGCTAGCGTTTCAGTTAAACTTCAAGGTAACATTCGGGTAGGTATTGGTATTCCTTCAGCATAAGCTGACTGAAAATCATTAATGGCACTACACAGATTAGTCAGCTCTGCCTGAACAGGATCCTTGCTAAGAAGGGTCGACATATCGCTTACTGTCGAGAATCCATTTGAGTGGTCACTTCTTTACAGAGATTCTTGCGAGAGAAAGACCTGGATAAAGTTGAAGTCGTCTTCGAGAACATCAACAAGCTCGTCTGCCCCATGTGCTTAAACCAAAATGATGTCACTGCGGTGAACGTACCAGGTTAGCTTCCGTATTTTGGTCAATTGTTTTTGAGCTTTTGAACCGAAAGTTCGTAAAATGTATGAATAATTAACCTGGCACCCGCATGCTTGAGTGTGTGTAGTGTTATTTTTTTGTTTCGTTTTGTATTCCGCTGTTTTGTTTCCTTATCATCCGTTTTTTGGGATCCCAAAACGTAAGTGGAGGGATACCTATGACATCGCAAAAGTTGTCCGTCTGTCCGTCCGTCCGTCCGTCCGTCCGTCCGTCTGTAAGCACGATAACTCTCGAAGGGAATTATATATTTTGATGAAACTTGGTGTGAGGGTTCGTTGGGTCGTCGGACCAGTCAAGTTCGTAGATGGGCTTTGTAGCTCTACATTTAGGGGTGGGGGAGGGGATTCAAATTAAGGGACAAACAAAATATTTTGAAACAGCTAATGTGATAGTCGATTATGGGGTAAGAAGACATGCTGAACACGATGGTGAAAACCATTTTGTCGTCGGACATGTAGTTCGCCCGGAAACCGGAAAGTTTGTCGAAAGTACAAGTTTTATTTGAAGTTGATTAGATGTTCGATTTAGGGGTAGGAAGACATGCTGAAGACGATGGTGTAAATTATTTTCTCGACGGACAAGTATTTCGCCCGGAATCCGGCCCAAACCGGAAAGTTTGTTGAAAGTAAAAGTTTTATTTGAAATTGATTAGATGTTCGACTTATGGGTAGGAAGACATGCTGAAGACGATGGTGAAAACTATTTTCTCGATGGACAACTATTTCGCCCGGAATCCGGCCCAAACCGGAAAGTTTGTTGAAAGTAAAAGTTTTATTTGAAGTTGATTAAATGTTCGACTTAGAGGTAGGGAGACATGCTGAAGACGATGGTGAAAACTATTTTCTCGACGGACAAGTATTTCGACCGGAATCCGGCCCAAACCGGAAAGTTTGTCAAAATTAAAAGTTTTGTTTGGAGTTGATTAGATGTTTGATTTAGGGCAAGAAGACATGCTGAACACTTATGTGAAAACAAGTTTCTACCCGGACATGTAGTTCGTCCGGAATCCGGCCAAAACCGGAAAACTGTTGGAAGTCAAAGTTTTATTTCTAGTTGATTAGATAAGCGATTTAGGGGTAAGAAGAGATGCTGAGTCCCTGTGTGACAATCGTATTTTACCCGGACATATAGTTCGACCGGAATCCGGCTGGAATCGGAAAATTTGTTATAAGCTAAATTTCTATTTGAAGTTGATTAGATGTTCATTTCTGGGGAAAGAAGATACCCTGATTTCGTCTTTGAGCTTTCTTTTTTCGCCGGACAAGCAGTTCTGGAGTTCGGCCGGAGCCGGGAAATTGGCAGAAGTGGCAGGAAGTTTTCGTCAAAACAGATATGACTTATAGGGGTAAACACACATGCTGAATCCAAATCTGAACTTGGTTTTCTCAGGTGATTAGCTATTTGGCCTTAATCTGTTTCTGAATTTTAATTGTAAAAATGTTCAAGGAGTCTGGCGAAGACTGGATCTGGCTAAGACAAGACCCAGTTGTCTGGATCAGATATTGAATTTTTGGGATCCCATCGAAACCTTTGGTCTTGTTATTCTTTCTTTCTTTATTTATTTCTAACCAATCATACAAAAATCCTATTTTTTGGGGCACCGAGCTCCAGTATTGAGGCCCAGTCTCGTGGATCGAGGGGATAGTACCCCCACGAACATCTATTTGAAGAACAGGTTTTTCTTATTCCAAGTTTTCCTTTCAACAGATTTTCCCGGGGGTACTAGGTTCCAGGAAAGGGACAGCTGTCCCTGTGCCCTAGGACACTGTGCTCCAACGTTGGAACACTGAGCTCATAAGTATTCCTTCGGACCAAGCTGACTTGCGAATTAATTATCAGTGCAAAATGGATACGTCCGCGGAAGTTTATCAGAGCCATATTTGGGCCCTTCTTGGCAAGGGTTCTCTTCAGGCTCAAGCCGCTAGAGCTGGAAATGAACTTGTGGAAAAGCAAACTGAAGATTCTAGCTTAGCCTTAAGTATCTGATTGGGTGAATTCCTTTGTGAGAATTGCTTCGAATTAAAGATGCTGCTGTGTTTTTATTTATATATTGCTGCTCGACTGGGTCGCTGATTCCAACTTCAGCCTCTTGAGCCTTAAGAGAGTCCTTGCCAAGAAGGGCAGAAATATTGCTAGATTAAAATTCAGCTGACATATCCGTTTTACACTGTCAAATGCGCCCACACGTTGGGGTGTACCCTAATGTTGGAGCACTGCGTAGAAAAATTGATGGTTTGTCTATGACTGGTTAGAAAAGAAATAAATACACAAGGGAAGAAATTTATACTTGTGATATATGCCGAACTCTTCAAGTCTAGCCGTTTCGATTAGTATTGGAATGGAGTACGCGACCCCCACACACTCCCTCGAATAGGTTACCTTCCTCGGCCCCACTGATGTAGTTTGTTCTAGGGTTCGTTTTCGGTTCGATGTACATCATCAGCGAAGTTATCTATGCCTCGAGAGTTCATGTTCGATACGAGAGCGGCGAGTTTGGCGACCAGGTATCCTTTGAAGGACCCATCCCCATTGCCTTTTCGTCAGTGAAGCTCAAGTTTGACAAGGAAGGGAAGCTGACTCGACAGGTATGTACATTCTGCCACTAACCCTTGTTGATGTTCTAGAAGAGGACTACAGACATATCAAGGACATACTCGCCACAATCTTAAGAACAAATTGATCATCGAAATGGCTTATGGATAGTAATTGCCCCCCCCCCCTTCCGCCGATAGTAATCCTACTACATATTTGACAGCGCAAAACAGGTATGTTAGCTGAATTCTATTAGAGCTATATTTCGGCCCTTCTTGGCAAGGGTCCTCAAAACCGTTTCGACACATTTTCAGAACATCTTGAGCCTGAAGAGGACCCTTGCCAAGAAGGGCCGAAATACAGCTCTAATAAAATTTAGCTGACGCATCCGTTTTCTACTGTCAAATATATTTCGCAGTCAACTGTGGCTGAAGGGATCTACAGCCCACTGAAAACCGATAAGGTGATATAAATTTTACAATCGCATGTTGTTCAAGCCTTACATTGACCCCTTATCAGAATCATTGGCCGATCGTAAGTTTCCGGCTTGTACCGGATTCCGGCTAGAATGTGCATCCGAAGCAAGTAACGATATAGGTTCGTCCTGTCCCACCATTTTCTAAACATTTCCTTCTAGACCTTAATCAACCTTCCAGTCACATTCATCGGATAACATTTTTGTCTCCTCTAAGACCTTAAACCTAAATTGCGGTACAGAGCCCATCTACGAGCTCTACTTTCATCAAAATACCTCCATCCGTTCGGGAATTACCCATGTCACTGACGGACTGACGATGTCATATGGTCAGGCTGTCCATTCGTCCGTTCGTTTATGTAGTCCTTGCTTTCATTTAAGATTCCTTGGTGTGGAAACTTCATAACATTCCTCTTGGCCATCAGTAATTTACGTCAAGAAGATGTAATGTATTGTGTAACCAAAGTATAGGAAAATATTGTAAATTTGCAAAAGCTAATCTTTTTCCTCGCCTTCTGGCCGAGTTGCTGAATTTTCGTCGTCCTTTCGTACCCAAATTAAACACAACCTCTCGTTTTCTTCCTGGTCAACGAACTATGCGGGGTGGAGTGGGAGATGAAACGGCACCGCTTCAACGCTTATGTTGCGAACAGACGATCAGGTTATCCTGTCCGGATTTTCTTCCCTTTATAATAAAATTAAAAATATCTAATTGAAGTGATATTGGTGCGGGAAATCCTTGCAGTAATTTCGACCCCCGATCGCCCGCCCCTGATCGTTTATTCAAGGCATTAACTGGTTGGTCTACGCCACAGTTAGGTATCTGTGCAAAATATTTATTTCAACATCCAAATAATTTTAGTAGTTTAATCCCGATTTTTGTAAATCGATACGAGCTCGATCGGTTTACCTTCTTCTGGGCTATACTCTTCGTGGAGTGCCAATGGGTTAATTGATTCTATCTCCCAGCATCGTCGGTGTACGGCGGGGTTTTTGGTCAGGGACTCATCAGAGCCTTTTCCTTCGGTTTTGAAGGCAGAGCGGCCTACTTTGTCTTGGAATTTTCCAATCCTTCGTGGTGTTTCAGAGATTCTTGGTTCCCGTCGAGGTTCTTCAGAAGTTCGTGGTTCCTTTCGGGGTTCGTCGGCGGCGCTGACTCGTAGAAATGGAATATCATCTTCTTCAGAGTCGTCGGAGATGTCCGGTATATCTAAGATTCTCGGATCCGTTCGTGGCCTTGGATCCCATTTCGGTTCTGAGGTATCGGGGATCTTTGGAATCCAGCGCAACGGAACGGGCTGCTTGTCTTTTGTTTGCCAAAGGGGTTCAGTGATAGGTGTTACCTCGCAGCGACCTGAATTAAAACTGTAAGGTTAAAGAAAGGTTTGTCGTCAGCGTGTTCGTAGAGTTTGTCCGTCAATCCCTCTATCTGTCCGTCCTTTAACACGAGGGGTTGATATATTTGGCTCAGTCTTGGTGTGGGATTTCTGTAGGGCAGAGTACAGGTCAAGTTCGTAGCTGGGCCCCGTAGCCCTATACTTAGGGGTGGGGTTTCAGATTAAGAGATGATTTTTTTTGTCAAGCTACTGTGGCAGCTGTTGAGGAATTTTGTAGAAGTCAAGCTAATTCTAAAGTGGAGTAGTGCTTTAAGTAAGTAAGTAATTTATTTATAACCCGCCATTTTTACGAATGTTAGAATGGCGGTATGAATTTTCACCTTGAATAATAGGGAGGGGGAAGGGGCTCAGAAGATTTGGGGGCAAAAAAGTCCTTCAAACCTTATCTACATTTCCTCCGGAATAGTCGGTTGTAAAAGGTTAGTATACCTGAAAAAGACGCGCTGAATCGTGAAATAGTATTTGTCCTCGCCTCCGATGGATAGTTCTGTCAGAATATCATCAAATCAGAATGTTTACGAATGAACAGGTTGTGCTTTTTGCTTCAGATTATTTTATAATAACTTTTTTTCGAACAGGTATGCAATATCCTATGACCCAAGCTCAGTTATCTTATGATAACCCTCACACAGAAAGTTAGCCGTAAATTTGAGAGGACGATTTGAGTCATATCCGCCTCCAGAGAGGATGATATAAGTCATATTAGCCTCTAGAGATGATTTCTGTTCGAAATAGTTATATTAACATCTCGTTGGAGAATGACAACCTTGATGGCCATTTACGAGTAGACCAGGAAATACCCCCCCCCCCCTTGGGATCCTATCGAGATTTTTATTTTAGAACACATTAGAAAATGTAGATCAATTTAAATTCACTGTCAAAATCATTGACAAAATCATCTGCTGACTTTTTTAGATATCGTCATGATATCTGCAAAGTTAGCAGATGCTTTTTCGGCGGTTCTTTGGACCTTCCTGGCAATGCTTTACATGCATAACATTCAATGCATAAAGTTTTCAAAATCACCACAGGTTACATCCCAAGTGTTGTCTGTTGAAACTGTGCATCCTTGTGGTCTGTATTATGAAACATGCATATGATAAATCTTGGTAAAGGTACGTACACACCCAGTCCGATTGTCGCACTTGGAAGCGCAATACTCTATATGACTAAGTCCAAAACACGTCAGCGATCCGAAGAAGGAGTAATGCCCGGGCTCCACTATAGTCACACCTAGTAATAACGCCGGTAATAAGGCCGTCTTACGGTCGAAATTGGGAAGAAAAGACGCTGAAAACGTAAGATTGTCGAGATGGGAAAATCCATCTCCGCCATTTTGAAACGTATCTTTCGAGTGTTTGGACCAATCACAGACCAGAGTCGCTGATTTTAGCTACTTTTGTTTACGTTCGAGTGATGATGATGGTAATATGTCTTGAATTTCTTCGTTCCAGGTGTGACCAGGATGAAACGTAAGAGTGGGTAATTAACCAAATTAACGAACCAAATTACGTACAGGTGTGACTGAATGTGTCCCGGGCATAAGCGTCTCCGTAACGACTCAAATCCCGTGTCAAACAATCAGGGCGATCTTTGTGAGCAGCTGTAACACCACTTCTGCCTTTCTTCTGCTAGGTAGTCAGAGAGGCCGGAGATTTTGCATCGGCAAGGAGAGATAGTCATCAAGAGTATTTTCACGCGTCGCTTTCACTTTTCCCCATTGTATGCCCCCTTCACATTGAATAAGTAAGACCTTACGTTAAGTACTTAAGTTACGGCCTAAGTTTCTTACGTTAAGTAGCCTTTCCGACTGGGCCAAGTCCAGTCTACCTTACGTTAGACTGTAGCATCAATCAAACAAAGAAAATTAACACACTCGTCGAGATTATTCTGCAAAAGTTCCGTTGAGGAAATGACCGCTGAAGACACAGGGAGATTACCCTTCTGAAGACCACCCACTATTAGGAAATTTTCAGTCAAACACTACAGTTCAAAACATGTTACTACAAGTTTATTCAGAAGATATTTTGCGTTTAGTCATCCTAGGATTATAACGATTTGTTTCGGAAAAAGGTAGATCAATTCTTAGCCTTGAAATTGACCTAATCTTTGTTTTTATGGCACTTGCCTTCTGGCCAAGTGGCATATACCGATCACAATTCTGTCGGTCGGTCGGTCAGTCCGGTGATTGCGAGTTAGGGTACTTCCAGATATGCTAGGACGATGAACCTTGGCAGGCATATAAGGGACCCGACCAAACTAACTTGGAAATCGTCACTTGCCCGATTCGACCATCGTGGGGGCAGGGGGAGGTGGTGGAATCCGGAAAATAGGGACGTCCATAACTTTCGAACGGGTGACACTCTTAGAGTGGAGCGATCGGGATGAAACTTGATGGTAAGAACAAGCACAAGCTCTAGATACATCACTGACAGAACTGGACCGGATTCGGACATTGTGGGGAGAGGTGGAGGGGGGTTCCGGAATTCCAGCGATCCGTAGTTAATGTACTTCCAGGTGGGCTAGGACGATAAAACTTGGCAGGAATTTCAGGGAGCCGACCAAACAAACTGGAAAATAGTCACTTGCCCCATCAGACCATCGTGGGGGCAGGGGGAGGTGGCGGAATCCGGAAAATAGGGACATGCATAACTTTCGAACGGGTGATCGGATCTTAATGAAACTTGATATCTGGAAAGATCTCGTGTCTCAGATGCCTCATTTCAAGTCCGAACCGGAACGAATCTGGGGGGAGTCGGAGGGGAGAACCGGAAATCGTGTTAAACTCTCGGAGTGGAGTGATCGGGATGAAACTTGGTCCGAAGACAAGCACACGCTCTTGATACATCATTGACAGGACTGGACCGAATTCGGACACTGTGGGGGGAGGTGGAGGGGGTTCTGGAATTCCGGCAATCCGTAGTTAATGTACTTCCAGGTGGGCCAGGACGATAAAACTTGGCAAGCATCTCAGGGACCCGACCAGATTAACTTGGAAACAGTCGCTTGCCCGATCTGACTATCGTTGGGGAAGGGGAGACGACAGAATCCGGAGATTAGTAGCATGCATAACTTTCGAATGGGTTACCGGATTTTAACGAAATTTAATATCTTGAAAGACCTGTTGTCTCAGCATTTCCCATTTCAAGTCCGGACAGGATCCGATAAACTGGAGGGGGGGGGGGGGGGTCGGAGGGGAGAACCGGACATCTGTGTGATACGCATAAGAGTGGAGCGATCAGGATGAAACTTGGTGGGAAGTACAGGCACAAGTCCTAGGTGCATCAGTGACAGTATCGAACCGGATTTGGGTACCAAGGGGGGGGGGGGGAGCTGTAGGGGGTGTCCAGAATTCCGGTGATCGTGAGTTAAGGTACTTCCAGATGTGCTAGGACGATAAAACTATGCTGGAGCATTAGAAACTTGACATCATTGGGTTATACATCGTCACTCTCCGGTCCGACCATCCCTTAAAGAACTAATCTTAACCGCAAAGTACAAAAAATTATTTTAAGCAAAATTTATTTTTTCACGATCGCCATGAGCACATGATCCTTTTTGCCTTAAGGGTTTTACTTAGAAATTAATTTTTAAATTAAATGATGCGCATCTCAAACGAAAAGTAAAAAAAAAAAAAAACTTTTGACCATCACTTCGATCCTCTGACCCAGCTTTGCAAGTTTGGCACATCTTAATGGAAAAGGGAAAAAAATACTTTTGACCATCACTTCCATCTTATCCAGCCTTGCAAGTGCCATATGAGCTTCCAGCTCTTGTTTTATATTCTTTCCTACAAAAAACCCGGCGGTTGGTATTGATTTCCAAAAATCAGAGGTTTGCCATAGTAGACTGTACCTATATACTGAAAACATTTTATTTAATTTCAACAGTGAAGCATGGCTGCTAAATTATTGGCATCTGAAAATAAGCTACTGATTAAAAAATTACTAAATTAAGCCTATCTGTACGTTTTCACCAGGCAATCGCTGAGTTTCTTAGCAAAGCTTTCCCACGCATTTACTTTCAAGGGTCTGTTCTTATATTCTTTCAACTTAGTACTGTAAAGAAACCCCCTCTCTCTCTTAAATAAACTTGATAATTTCCTCCCAGCAAAATCCTTTTTCCTACTTAACGTAAGGTTTTTTCAACTTTCTTAAGTGGCTACGTTAAGTAAAAATTCCTTACGTTACGTATCACGTAAGAAGCTTAGGTGCACTTAAGACTCTTAAATAGGCCTGTGTGAAATGCCCACTTAAGCTTCTTAAGTCAATATGAAGGGAGCTTAATGCGAACTTCGCCTGCGTTTGTCTGGATGCGAAATAGTGTTGGACTGTGTGTGCCCGTAGCTTTACTATTTTTTCAGTTTTGTTTCCTTCTCTGAATTTATACTGCACTACTTTCCTGTTGTGATGTCTGGACAAAAATAAGTCAGCAATGATAATTACGTCCCCTCTTTAAAGAGCGACTACTTACGCATAATGTATGTGACGCATTCGTTGTTCTTCGGATCCCATACTTCCGTCTTACCGCAACCTGCAATGGAAACATTTCAGCTGCAAAATGTCGTCGGGAATAACGGAGAACTAAAGATTGATTATCACTGCCTGTCACACACATTTAAAAAAAAAATCTAGAAACTTTGTTTACATGCGGAGAACTTCAGCCAAATTTTCATCATATTTCTGATCCAATCAGATATGAGATCAAATTCTTGCCAAAAGAAATCCGACGAGATTTTCTGGCACAATGAAGAAAGAATAATAAACTAGAAACTAGAAACTGTTCTGTTGTTCTATTTCCGCAAACTTTTCTGTTTTTCTCGCTCTGATTCATCAGGATAAGCATTTTTTTTGTAAACAAAAAAAATTAAACAGGTTATTTTTATTGGCGGATTATATTTTTGTCTAGAACGAAAATCAGAGGGGTTAGAATGTGATCTAGGTGCACAGTAATGCCTCTGCTTTTGGCATACAAAATGGAATCACACGAAACGAAATTTATTTCGTTAGCTGTTTACTTTCAGGTTTTTTATTTTTTGTTTTCTGATTTTTGGGACGGTTGAGAGAGTAATACAAAATTGCTGCAATATTCCGGACACCGCAATTTCGCCGTTAGAGGGTGCAACAGCAACTAAAAAAACACAGTCTGGCTTTAATTTTACTTTATATTATTTTAGATTGTTGTTTGCGGTCATGACTTTATTAATATTTACTAGGCTTGAATTTCGTCCTATTCTTTGGTGCCATTCAAGTTAAGCGACGTTTAAAGTAGCATACCTCTATTGTAGTCGAAATTGATTTCAAAGCAACACTCGTACTGTTTACTGATCATACTCCAGTATTTTAAAATAATTGAGTACTTTGTAATTAGGCTCAACTTTACCAACGGCTTCGTCTATGTTAAGCCTTTGTCCAAACTCGTTGACTTCTAGCAGAACCTGAGAAAATTGACGCAAGCGTTTTTGGGATCCCAAAACATAAGTGACGTGTAGCTCTGACTCCGCAAAGTTTGTACGTCTGTCCGTCCGTCCGTCCGTCCGTCTGTAAGCACGATAACTCTCGATGGGATAAGATATTTTGTTCAAACTTAGTGTGAGGATTCCTTGGGTCAGAGGACAGGTCGAGTTCGTAGATAGGCTCCGTTGACCTATATCCATACACATGAAAATCATTTCTCCCGGAACATAAAGTTCGCCCGGAATCCGGCCAAAACCGGAAGATTTCTCAAAAGTAAAAATTTATCTGAAGTTGATTAGAGGGCCGATCTAGAGCTAAGGAAACATAATGGATCCATCAATGAAAGTTTTTTTCTTGGCGTACAAATAGTTCGTCCGGAATCCGTCCAAAACCAAAAAATTTGTTAAAAGTAAAACTTTTATATCAAGTTGGTTAGAGATTCGACAAAGGGATAAAGAGAGCCGCTGAGTTTGTTTTTGAATTTTTATTTTCTTGTCGGACAAGTAGTTCACCTGGAATCAGGCCCAAGTCGGAAATTTGATAAAAGTAAAAGTTCATTCTTGGGTCGATTAGAGGTTTGCGTCGGTAGAAAGAACATGCGATAAATCCATTTCTGAACTTATTTGCTTGTCCGACAAGTAATTCTGCTGAACTTTACCAAAATCCGGAAATTTGGTAGACTCGAGAAGCTGAATTTATAAGTCGACTACTGAAATCGTTAAATGGAAAGTCGGTAAATCTCAACGAACCGTCAGCTCACCCGTTAGAGCGTCAGACTACAGATCGACAGAATCTTGGTTTGCCTCTCAGTGTCACCAGATCTTCTGGTTTGCATACATTTTGCGAAGTTTTAGACCTGCTAGGCGTCGATTTAAAGATTCGATATATAGGTAAAACGACATGCTGAACCCATACCTGAACTTTATTTTCCTTCCGGACAGTATGCTCAGAATCTGGACAAAACCTGAAATTTGGTGTAGGCGAAATCCTTTCTGAAGTTGGTCGATACAGGGGTTGTTGTTTGTTGGTGTGCTTAGAAAATGGGTAATCTTTACTACTGCACGCCAGCAAAAACGTAGGTTTTTCCATAGTGCAGTAGATGTAGATAGTAAAGAGCTGGTAAAGAGTTAAATTTTGTTTAGTAATAAAGTAAGTATCAAAGTAATAGACATTTCCTTTTTGAAGTTTAGTTTGCCCGGAATAGAGATAAACAAGGAATTTTGTCGAAGTAAAAGATTTTTCGAAAGACGATTAGAGATGAGATATAGGCAAGTCAGTATCCGGGGGGGGGGGGGGGTTAGGGGGTTGACCCCCCCCCCCCCCCAAATATTCAAAAATACTCATTTTTATAGGCTTTTCCCTCTGATTTATGTGTTTTTTGTACTTTTTGTCCGACCCGCAGGCAACCCCCCCCCCCCGAAAGGCAACCCCCCCCCCCGAAAAAAATTCCTGGATACGGGCCTGGATATAGGGGTTAAATAGGCATATCTGAACTGTGTTTCCACAGCTGATTTGCTGTTTGGCCGTAAGTCGTCAAAATCACCGCTACGGCATCTTTTTCTTTCCATTTTCAAGCGGTTGGTTAGGGACACACAGTAACGTGTTTAAGGGGCCTAGCGAAGACCGAAAATCCTCAAGATTGACTGTTTGGACCAAGAAATCCAATAAATATTGAATTTTTGTGATCCCATCGAAAACTTTGGTCTTGTTTCTCACGACGGAGCTTCTCGCAAACAAGCGTCCGGAGCATGATACGCATCGAAAATAGCGAGAAAAGTCTAGTAGGAAAATGAATGAGTTGTCGTTAGGGGGTTAGCACGGACCGTATGAGATGACAGGCTCAACGATACTCGGTTATCAAAAGGTCGTCTCTGCCCATTTGTCAGTTTTACGGGAGACACAAATTTTGATCGGAAGACACGACCTCTTACATGATAAATCTTTTTGATAAGAAACTCTAAATGGCTCTCAGATCCTAGATGACTCTCGGATCGTCTTGGTCATAGGTTTTTGACAAGAACATGGAGAGGTGTAGTTTTGACCGGAGAATCTAACCACTGGCCACTGGGTAACTCAGTTTGCTAAAAAATTGGAGATACCCGACCTTTGATAACCGAACCGGGTATCGAAGAATTGACTGAGCGATTACGGAAGTAGGTTGCATTGTCATTGTAGGTACGACGGGTCATTTAAGCTTTCGGCTGCCTGTTTTAATGCGGTTTTTAAATTATAACAAAATTTACTTACGTTTCCTAGGAGCATTTGCCAGTGCGGCGGCAATGAGGCCGCAAAACGCTACCACTGCTAAGACTTTCATCTTGATTCTAACTAGTTAAGTCAGTAATCAGACTGTTATATCCATATCTTTCTGTCCATGGTGATACTGAGTGTAGTGTTCTAAGGCACGACATTCGTGCTGGACCTGGAACACTGGTTGACCAATTAGTATCAAATTCGTAATTTCTGTAAATGACGTTACCATGTGATATTTGACTCCGTCAACCGTAATTTAGATGTTTAGAAACTTTCCGGTGTTTTTTACTAGTTGGGATTCCAAAACGTTAGTGACGGGAAACCTATGACTCCGTAAAGCTTGCCTTTCCGTCTGTCTATCTGTCTGTCTCCCTGTGTGTCTGTCTGTCCGTCTGTCTGTCCTTGTGTTTGCACGATGGCTCTCGAACGAATATTTTGTTCAAGCTTGGTATGAGGATTCTGTGGTTCAAAGTACAGCTCATGTTCGTAGATCGGCTGTGTATCTCTATATTTAGGGGTCTTGGAGGGGGTTCCAAATTAAGGGACAACAAAATAATGTTTTTAAAGCTAATGAGATAGATCGAGTTAGGGGTAAGGATGCATACTGAATCTGAATATGAAATTTATTTGCTCGCCGGACAAGTGGTTCAAACGGAATCCGGCCAAAGCCGGAATATCTGTTAAAAGTCAAATTTTATCTGAAAGTGATTAGAGGTTTGATGGGTTAATGAAACATGCTGAGTTTGTTTTAACCTTTATTTTTCTTGCCGGACAAATAGATAGCCCGGAATATTTAGCCCGAAATCCGACCGAAACCTGAAATCTGTCAGGAAGTTTTAAAACCCAATCAGATAGTCGATACAGGATGAAGAGGCATGCAGAATCCAGATCTGAAACTAGTTTTCTAGCCGGACTAGTAGTTTACCTGGAATCCCGCCTAACCGGAAATTTGGTAATAAAAAGCGTAAGTTGATTCTCAATTCGATTAGAGGTTCGTACCCCGCGTTACAACATTCGATGAATCCATCTCTGAACCTTATTTACTTGTATGATAAGTAATTCTGCCGAAATTTTCCCAAGCCCGGAAGTTTGGATTCAAAGGTTCTTGGTTAACCTCTCAATGTCACCAGCTCTTTCGCTCTGCATACAGTTTGCCCGGAATACAGCTAAAATGAGGAATTTGGTCGAAGTAAAAGACTTTTCCAAAGTCGATTAGGGATGAGATATAGGGGTAACGTGCATGCCGAATCCGTACGCTGTACTTATTTTTTCCATCTGATTATAGTTGTTTGGGCCGAAACTTTTCAAAAAGACACCAAAACCGTATAATTTTTTTACGTTTTGCAGCGATTGATTATGGATAAATAGTTATGTGTTAAAGGGGTCTGGCGAAGACCGGAAATCTACAAGACCTGATTGACTGAATCAAGAAGTCAAATAAATATTCAGTTTCTGGGATCTCATCGAAACCTTTGGTCTTGTTTGTATGGCACGTGTAGCCGTCGGCTCAAGTTTACTGACAGATTACAGCCTTGACTTGAATATTGCCATTACCCGTATTCGACTACCCAGGTTGGATAGAGGGAGGGGGATTTCGGAATCGTGTGGCATCCATAACTTTTGTACGAATTAAGCGATCTAGATTTAACTTGACAGTTGGTAAGAGCGCATGTCCAAGACTTTCCATTCAGGACGACTGAATCCAGTAGGGGAGTTGGACGGTTATACAGAAAACCTTGTGGCACACCGTTTGGAGTACTTGCAGGAAACTTTGTGGCACACCATTTAGAGTACTTGAAAATGGGCTAGGACAATGGAGATATGTATTAGAGACCTGACCAAACGGACTTGGAAATCGGGTACCGGAAATCTTTAGGCACAGTTGGAGCCGAAAAGTCCTGACGCTACTTTGCGAGAAAACCAAACGTAAGCTCACTTCCAGTTGGGGTAGGACAATGAAGCTTGTTGGGCATATTAAGGGCCTGAATCGGAGATTGTCAATTCCCACCACCCAGGGGGGGGGGGGGGGATCTTGAATTTTTTGGCACGCTTAACTTTCGAACAAGTCTCGGATCTGAATTAAACTTGACCGTGGGTACTCGAGGGGGTGCTGGGCAGCTTGTGGCACGCTTAGAATGGAGGAGATCAGGACAGTACTTAAAAAATAAGCCCTAGTTGTATTATTTATTGATCCAGTCCGGATGCGGGCACTGTAGGGAGAGATTGAGGGGTGGGGGAATCTAATAACAACTTTCAGACGCTAGTGATCCGATTCGGATGAAAAGTGACAATTCGCAAGAGACACGTCTTAGACGTCCTGCTTACAAGTCCGCACTAGTTCCGGTCATTGTGGGACGAGCTGGAGGGAGATTTCCAGAATCTTGTGACATGCAAATGAGTGATCCTAGTTCGATGGAACTTGATAGCTAGCAAGGTCACATGACATAGATGATCAGTCACAAGTTCGTATCGGAATATTTCCGATTCTGATCGTACGTTTTACCCGGTAGTAAACAATGCAGACAGATCGATTCGGCCCTTTTGTCTTTGTACCGAAATGACCAATTTGAAATAGAAGTTTATTAGAAACATACAAAGAGTAAAAGTGCTGGTTTTCAACGGATTTGGGCTAAACGACTGATCCGCTGAGAAATGAGAATATTGTTCTTATTATATTACTTTATATAATAATATCCTATTTAGCATGCATTCTTGCTTTCAATACGCATTCTTGCCCCCAATACGATACTTGCACTCTTATTTAATTTCCGAGTTACGAGATTCCTGGCGAATTTCTTGTCCGGCGGAAAGTTAAAGTTAAGGATTCAAGATTTATTTTACTGCTAAATCCAAGGTTTTAGAGAATTTATACAGCACTTTTTGCGCTCCTTTTATTTTATTTCGTTCTGGTGTAACTCACGTTCTGCGAAAGAAACAAATCCATGAAATGGATCGCGGTAGTTTACATATGCGGAGCACCTGCTCCGTTTTGTCAAAATTAAGGCATAACCATGTGCTAACGGAGAATTTCCAAATCCAAGATGCAACCGTTACCGTATTGGAACTTTCCTGGTCAGTATAAAAAAAAAATCATGGACAACCGGGACCAACCAGCGCACGATGTTCCCCACTGCTTCCTTTGTTTCCTCTCTTACTTCTTCCGTTCCATTTATTTCTTTACTCTGTTTTTTTTTCGTGGAAAATACGGGTAATAAATACTTTACTTACTCACTTACTGACTTACTGGCAGAAGAGCGAAAAATTGTGACTGTCTTTTTATGCGATTTATTTCTTTTCTTCCGTTAATCCGCTTTTTAAAATGCCGGGCTATGAACAAATTACTTACTTACTTACTTCAGAAACAACTTTTAACTTTTACTGAATTTCCGATTTTTGGCCGGATTGCGGATGAACTACTTGTCTTGCAAGAAAGTAAAATCCAAAAAATCATTCAGCATGTCTCCTTGCCACAATAGCCTACCGAATCTCTCATCTTTTATCGAGTTTCCGGTCCTGACGGATTCGTCCGGCAAAACTAAGTTCAGATCTGGATTCAGCATGTCTTCTTATCTTAGGGCCCATCTACTAACTTAACTTGTAACTTAACCCAGTGGATCCTCGTACCTCAACCCCTTCGAGAGTTATCGTGCTGACAGACGGGCGGGCAGACGGTCAAACTTTAGTGATATCGACACTTGGGCTTAAATAAACCTGTCACGAATTTCGGAAAATCTGTCACGTTGTCCTTTGCACAAGAAGCAGCCCTGCTAAGCCCAGCAGCTCGGGATTTGCCAAGTTATGCACCAAGTTTCATCTTCTTTTAGATGTCCAGCAAGGTTAGAGTTGGTGACAAGTGGGACCCTATCGCCACAGAGACTGTCCCGTTCGCCCGTCGTCGATCTTCCATGGACGCTCTCTATGCACTTCTTCGAAGGAGACCGACAAACCTCCGAAAAGGTGATGAGGATGCTATGGACACAGACTGATTTTAAAGCATTTTTTTTATTTTTTATTTTTACTGACTCGCTCGTCTTTGGCATGTTAGGTGAAAAGGTTCGGCTAACCTTTGAAATTACGAAGAAGAGAAATTGCTGTTTTTTACATCTCTGATTTGAAAAAATTTGTTTATTTTAATTAGGACCATGCTTTTAATGTTTGCTTTTATTTGTGTACCGAGAAATTTGCTTTATCGACCTATGCCGAAATTTGCTTAGAAAAACGAGAATTGCCATTACTATGCTGTTCTGCTTTAAATTTTATTTGACTTGAAATAAAATCGCTCGCATGTTCCGTTGTTAGAAGTTTCTTCTTTCCTTCAGGTTCTCAACAGCTTGTTGCTACAGAACTTGCTGCCGATAGCGTCATCGTAAAGTCTTTGACCCGACTTTCGTGTTTCATCCGCCTCTGCCAGGCCCTGGCGATTGTTCTATGTCGGCCTTTCGCAAGTCTTCTTCGTTTTGAACAATTCAGTCAATACCAACTGTCAAACACTGGTTGACTCATTCCAATCTGCTGATTAAAGCGGCGACAACCCGTCCCACAGCGACTCGATGTTGGGAAGACCCTATCTGACAAGCCAATTCCTCTAGTCCAACGTTAAATAACGTTCATTGTAACGACAACGACTATTAACATATGTACAATGTTAGGATTAACGTCCCCTAACAGATGTGATTTAGAATACAGTGAAAGGATGAATTAACTTATTTATTACGTACTGCCCTAGGGCATAAATGCAGAACATGAATAAAAAAGATAAGAGCACACTAACATCAAGAGCTGGAAGCTCATATAGCACTTGTAAGGCCGGGCTAGATGGAAGTGATGGTCAAATGTATTTTTTTCCCTTTTCCGTTAAGATGTGCCAAACTTGCTAGGCTGGGTCAGAGGATCGAAGTGATGGCCAAAGGTTTTTGTCTTTTTTAATTTTCGTTTGAGATGCGCCCTTTAAGGATGCTAAAAATTAATTTCTGAGAAATACCCTTGAGGCCAAAAGGATCATGTGCTCATGGCGATCGGAAAAAGTAAATTTTGCTTAAAAGAATTTTTTGTACTTTGCGGTTAAGATGAGTTCTCTAAGGTATGGTCGGACCGGATAGTGACAATGTCTAACCCAATGATGTCAAGTTTCTAACGCTCCAGCATAGTCTTATCGTCCTAAAACATCTAGAAGTACATTAACTACGGATCAACGGAATTCCGGAACCCCCCTCAAACTCCCCCACAGTGTCCGAATCTGGTCCAGTTCTGTCAGTCATGTATCTAGATCTTGTGCTTGTTCTTACCATCAAGTTTCATCCCGATCGCTCCACTCTGAGAGTTTCACACGATTTCCGGTTCCCCCCTCCGACTCCCCCCCCCCAGACTCATCGGATCCGGTCCGGACTTGAAATGAAACGTCTGAGACACGAGATCTTTCCAGATATCAAGTTTCATTGCGATCCGATCACCCGTTCGAAAGTTATGGATGTCCCTATTTTCCGGATTCCACCAACTCCCCCTCCTCCCACGATGGTCGGATCGGGCAAGTGACTATTTCCAAGTTAGTTTAGTCGGGTCCCTGATATGCCTGCCAAGTTTCATCGTCCTAGCATATCTGGAAGTACCCTAACTCGCAAACACCGGACTGACCGACCGACAGACCGACGGAAATGTGATCGGTATATGGCACTTGGCCGGAAGGCAAGTGCCATAAAAACACACGCAAAAATACAAACGCTTTCAAAGAAAATTAACCACAAATAAGAACCAAGCTAATGGGGTGGTAAAGTGTTTTCAGTGTTTTGGAAAGCTATCTGCAGATCTGACAGAAAACTGGCTGACGCCAGGCTGGTGCAAAACCTTCCAAGAAATCCCATATCTGCTTTAGACGGATGGTGTTCGGTAACACCATTCTTTGTAAATCTTTATCATTAAGGTTTAACTGAAAAGCCAACTTATTTATGTCTCATTAACTGAATACACTGAGTTATTTGGATTTTGCAGAGGGATTTTTTTTTTCCACTATCTGCTCTAGTATGACGTCCAGAGTATCTGCGGCCGTCCCTACAGTGTAAATTCTACTATGACGCGGGAAATTTTAATCTCAAAACAAACGCGGCTATTCAGTGGCAGTAGTGAGTAGTCCCCGAAGCCGCGCCGAATCTAAATTCGGCGGCGGCGGAGAGAATTTGGGTCGACGGCGGGGCGCCGCGGTTTCAGCATTTGGGGTGTATTTATTAATTTTCCAATATATTTTGCATTTTTTCTACCACAAATCGTCAGCGTTGTTATTGTACTTGCACTCGTCGGTTGAAGTGCCATATAGCGATCGTAATGGTGACCCACCTGTCTCACTTTTCGGTACATCCACGCCACGTAAGCTAAGACGATGACACTTGACATGCTTATGAATGCTCAGCGAAACCGTGTTTTCCTGGATTACATCCAGTCATTTGTGTGGTGGTGGAGGGAGGGGGAATATGGAAACTTGTGACCCGATTCACAGGAGCAGAGCGATATTCCGTTTTTAAGACCGAATCGCATCCGACCACGGGGGCGAGGGTGGACTCCGAGAGTTTTGGAATGTTGCGATGGAATATAAGGATTCCATATATGGAACATGCGAACTATCTGAGAACATTCGTTGCAAAGGAATGTAGCGATTGGGATGAAACTAGGACGGTACAAAGATTATGGGTGTCAGATGTGTGATTTTGAAGTCCTGACAGAATACGACCTCGGTGCGGGGAGCTGGAAGGGGTGTACTTCGATTCGTGAGAAACTTGGTGGTTGCTCTAGATGTGACATACATTTTTCGAATCACATCCGACTTCAGGGGGGGGGGCGGAGTGTCCAAAGGTCAAGGAACCTAGGCATGTTATTTTGAGGTTGAGACCGGAGCCGGTCTCGTCGGGGGGAGTTAGGTGTCACAGAAAATTTTCCGGATGTTCACCGATTCAAGGGCGCATTGTTCGGTAGTAATTGCCGTAGATGTAACATTTGCTTGTCCGAATCGCATTCGACTACGGTGGTGGGATGGACGAAGAGGCTCGGTAAAATGTGTAGGAACCAGATGAATGGAGGACTGGAGTGCAGCTTGGATTGTCCAAAGGTAACGGGTCCAAAAATCCGGAAGGGCTTCCATTCAAGTGACCCGGTGGGTGATGGGAACAAATTTCCTAGATACGATATTGATGTTTCCGAATCGCATGTAGACACGGTGGTGGTTGAGGGCGGTTCTGGAAATTTTTTGGGCATACGGACCAAAAGAAGATAGTTAGAAACTTGGAAGGCACACATGCCATGGACCCGGATGTGCCATTTGAGAACTGGAGTCTGGACCGGATGCGACCTGATACTATGTAGATGGAATACTACTCAAGTGACTTTACCGTGACGATTCAGCTGGTTTCTTTGTCGCAGGACAGTCCCTCGTGTAAAATTCCATCTACTGTCTAATCCCGAGACATGGGGATGCGAAGTGCTTAGAAAGATTTGTCTTCGACGGGATCACTGTTCCTTTGACCTGCTTCTTCGTGGCCATTATAGTGGTTTGCGAACCAAGTTCAAAAGCCCCTCTATACCTCGGTGTTACAGCAGTGGCCTTGAAAGCCGAAGGTCCTAGGTTCAAATCCCGGCTGTCTAGGACCCATGACCGTTTCCGCGATACACGCAGGTCACACAGTTCTGGATTCCTCCTCCCTCCATCCACACACGGATGATCGGATCCGGAAAAGAAGGTTTCCTTGAGTATCAGTCAGGTCCTTTATAGTCGTTGACGGTCCTAGCTTAGAACTAGCATAGCTAGACATAGGGATAGACGAATCGACGGAGAGACACCATGGTCGCTACATGGCGCTTGAGTCGAAGGCTGCAGTTGCCATACATTCCTTCAATATTTAAGCTATACCTGCTGTGGTACTATAAATAGAATTTGTTCAAAGGAGGAATCTCCAGTAATCAAGGACATTTCTGGGGAATTCGAAATTCTCCAGCAATCGAGGTTTTGTACCAAAGTTTGCCAACGAAACTACGCTATCGTCCAGAGGTTTCACCATCCTAGCTTGTCCGGAAGTGTCTGAACTAGCAAACGTTGGACAGAGTGACGAACCAGCAGGCAGCAAAAACGCTATTTGGCACTTTATTTACACGGGTTGGAGCCAACTTGCAATTTAGGTAGGAATTGTCATTCCTGCACTTCCGCCACAACCGAAGAGTTTTCTGTTAGTGCACTTAAAAGAACAACAACCTGGAGCCTAGGGAAGATAAAGCTCAATGGAAAAAAATCTGATACATGTCATCTAAAAAGATTCGTCGTCAGAATTTTACCGGTGGGCCGTCGCCGCCGACCCCAACGGCGAGGCGCCAAAATGTTTGCTGCGGCGGCCCGCTGAGCTATTAGCGGCGCAGCTTCGGGGACAAGTGGTAAGATTGGTGAAGATTGCTTAGTGCACGAACAAAAAATAAAAACATAATCTTTCTCGTAAGGCAAACAACAAAAATACAAGCGCATAGAGGTACAACAAATCACACGGAGATTCCACTATTTGAATATTTATTATTCGTGAATAGCGGAACAACGTAAAAACGAGGCTTCACCTTCCAGATTTTCTTCCGGATTCCAGACAGCCCTTTTCGTCGAGACGGATCTGGAACGTGAAGCAAAGCCAAAAACGTCTGGAAGTCCGGGGTGTTGGACACCCGAGATTCCGGATGTCTGGAAGGTACCATAGAGGCAATCCATTCGAGAGACAGAACAAATATGCAAATGTCGGAAGAAAAGGGAAAGTGATTGGCAGTTGTGACTGGAATGCAAGAGATATTTGAAATGCGAACTGCGAAGGGGACATCTATGAAATGTTGATGAATAACAAAATTAGCTGTCATCATTATCATGAAAATCTGAAAGGGTTGGCTTGACTATGTGGAAGCCCCAGGCGTCTGGAAATTTGGAAGGTGAAGCCTGGCTTTAACGCTTTTTGGGATCCCAAAACGTAAGTGGAGGGATACCTATGACATCGCAAAAGTTGTCCGTCTGTCCGTCCGTCTATCAGCACGATAATTCTCGAAGGGAATGAGATATTTTGATGAGACTTGGTGTGGACTCTTTGAGTCAAGAGAAAAGGTCGAGTTCGTAGATTGGCCCGATAGCTGCATATTTAGGGGAGGGGGAGGGGTTTCAAATTAAGGGACGAAAAAAATATTTTTAAAAAGCTAATGAGATAGTCGATTACGGGGTAAGACGACATGCTGAACACGGATATGAATACCATTTTCTCGCCGGACAAGTAGTTCACCCGAAATCCGGCTAAAACCAGAAAGTTTGTACAAATTTAAAGTTTTATCTGAAGTTGATTAGAGGCTCGATTGAAGGATAGTGAAATATGCTGAATACGAATATGAAAATTATTTTGTTGCCGGACAAGTAGATCGCCTGGAATCCGGCCATAACCGGAAAATCTGTTAAAAGTAAAAGTTTTATATGAATTGTCTTCGATTTCCGGGTAGGAAGACATGCTGAACTCGTGTATGACAATCATTTTATACCTGGACACATAGTTCGCCAGGAATCCTACTGAAATCGGAAAATTTGTTAAAAGTTGACGTTTTATCTGAAGTTGATTAGAGGTTCGACATAGGGGTATGGAGATAGGCTGTATCTGTTTTTGAACTTCATTATTTTTGCAAGACAAGCAGATCGCCCGGAATCCTGCTGAAACCGGAAATTTGGCAGAAGTAAGGCAGGAACTTTCGTCAAAGTAGACATGACTCAGGCTATAAGGGTAAACTCACATGCTGAATCCATATTTGAACTTCGTCTTCTCAGATGATTACCACTGGATCTCTAATGACCCGATTGTCTGTAAATTGGGATCCCATCGAAACCTTTGGTCTTGTTCAGAAGGTCTTCAAGCCAATCTAAGTGAATAAGTAATGGGTAATTGGATTATACTATCTCATCCCTTTTCGGTTAAACTTTAATGTTTATTCTGTAGCAAATTGGTCGTGTGGCCGCATGATATTATTACAAGTTGTCCCTGGGACGAACTGGCAAAGTGGCAAGTTATTGGTGATGTGAGTAGTCAGTGTACTAGTTATTAGGGTAACCGTGGTGAGTTGTCTTATTTCGGTTTGTCATGGAATGCTCTACTATGACCAATATGCGTAGTGGCTCCGCTCTTTACTATCTACGATTTCTCGTATACTGTAAGCTGACGTTTTTGGAATCCCAAAACGTAAGTGGAGGGCTGGTGGAGGGATACCTATGACATCGCAAAAGTTGTCCGTCTGTCAGTCCGTCCGTCCGTCTGTCCGTCCGTCCGTCTGTCCGTCCGTCCGTCTGTCCGTCCGTCCGTCTGTCCGTCCGTCCGTCTGTCCGTCCGTCCGTCTGTCCGTCCGTCTGTCAGCACGATAACTCTCGAAGGGAATGAGATATTTCGATGAAACTTGGTGTGAGAATTCATTGGGTCAAGGGTAAGGTCAGGTTCGTAGATGGGCTATGTAGCTCTACATTTAGGGGCGGGGGAGGGGGTTCAAATTTTTGGACAGACAAAATATTTTTAAACAGCTAATGTGATGGTCGATTACGGCGTAAGAAGGCATGCTGGGCACGATAGTGAAAACCATTTTCTCGCCGGACAAGTAGTTCGTCCGGACTGGGGCAAAAACCGGAAAGTTGGTTAAAAGTTAAAGTTTTATTTGAAGTTGATTAAATGGTCGATTTAGAGGTAAGAAAGCATGCTAAACGCTATGATGAAAACCATTTTCTCGCCGAACAAGTAGTTCGTCCGGAATCCTGCGAAACCCAGAAAGTTGGTTAAAAGTAAAAGTTTCATTTGAAGTTGAGTAAATGTGTAACTTAGGGGTAAAAAGACACGCTGAAGACGATGGTGAAAACCATTTTCTCGCCGGACAACTAGTTCTCGCGGAATCCGGCCAAAACCGGAAAATTTGTTAAAAGCAAAAGTTCGATTAGAAGACAGATTAGCGGGTAAGAATAGAGACTGAGTTTGTATATGACAATCATTTTTTACTCGGACATATTATAATTAGTCCGGAATCCGGCTGTAACCAGAATTTTTTTTAAGTCGAACTTTTATTCAAATTTGATTGATGTTCTTTACAGGGATAAGGAGATACGCTGGATTTGGTTCCGAATTTTCTTTCTTTGCTGGACTAGTAGTTCGCTAGGAATTCGGGTGACACCAGAAACTTGGCAGAAGTAAATCAGGAAGTCTCGGTCAGTATCGTCAAAATAGATATGGCTTATAAAGGAATATCTGAACTTAGTTTTCTCTGATGATTAGCCTGGCGAAGACTGGATCTCGCGAAGACAAGACCTGATTGTCGAATCAAGTATTAGGTTTTTGGGATCCCATCGACACCTTTGGTCTTGTTCCTTCCGTGCTTGTCACTCTTGCATGATATGGAATTCGCGCAAATTTTAAAACGACTAAATGCGGCTAGAAGCTGAATTATAATGAACATTTTTCTCTTGTTTTTGTGTCTTTACCCAGCGCTTGCTAGGTCAGATCTTACTAAAGAGGAATACGCAGTAAAAGGCTTACTTAAGAAACTCTTACCAGAGCGTCAAAATGAGTTTGTGATTATTGTAAACTCTAATTTGTCAGAGTCTGGCAGCATCACTTTCAAGGTAAGGTTGTGGGTTAGCCTATCTGGATGTTGTGTCTGGCTGTAGACATAAAAGAAATTAGATTTTGCATGCTAGTGTCAATCGACTCCTTGGCACATCTGGTTCTTTTTAAACTCAAGAAATCAAATTCTGCAAACATTTGTCGGGTGTTGTCGGGCAAAAGACATAAGAAACTGAATTCTGTATGCTCTTGTTGGAACTCACTATTTCTGTTGGCACATCAGGTTCTTTATATACATAGGAATTGCAGAAGAAATAAAATTTGTATGCTTTTGTTTGGTGTCGTCATCGTGTTGTTTATATGGACTTTACAGGGCATTACAGGGACTTTATATCTTTATATGGATGAAGTTTGAAAATTAAAGTTTTGTTGGTTCATCAGGCGCTTTTGTGACTACTTCTTTTACAGTAAATTTAGAACAATTATACTTTGTGCCTACTTTACTGTGGAAGGCCACTACTTCTTTGGAGGAAAAGTCTGTGATTTCACAGGTAGCGTACTTGTATTTGGGATTGTAAAAAGGCGCTCTGCTCATCAGCGATTCCAAAAATTTTTGCCTTTGCTGCATTAGATAGTCCCCCAAGCTGACTTTTTTGCTGCATTTCCTAGTATTCTCTACTTGGAAAAAACGTGTTTCATTTTGTTGCCGTTTTAAGATTGAAATTCGTGGGGGTTAAAATGCTGGAATATTTATTTTTTGGCTTCCCAAAACGTTAGTAGAGGGATACCTATGACATTGCAAAAGTTGTCTGTCTGTCCGTCCATCTACCCGTCTGTTAGCACAATAACTCTCGAAGCGGTTGAGATATTTTGATCAAACTTGGTATGAGGACTCTTTAGGTCAAAGTACAGGTCAAGTTCGAAGATGGGCTATGTAGCTCGATATTTAGGGGTGGGGGAGGGGTTTGAAATTAAGGGGAACAAACAATATATTTTAAAAGCTAATGAAATAGTTTAATTTAAATTTAAATTTGATAAGATTTTCTATTTGCGGGTAAGAAGACATGCTGAACTTGCACATGACAATCGTTTTCTCACCAGACATATAGATCGCTCAGAATCCAGCTGAAACCGGAAAATTTGTTAAAAGTAAAAGTTTAATCTGAAGTTGATTAGAAGTTGGATGTAAGGGTAAGGAGACATGCTGAATTCGTTTTTAGCTTTATTTTTTCGCCGGAGAAGTACTTCCGGAATTCCGCCAAAACCGGAAAATTGGCTGAAGTAAGGCAGGAAGTTTCTGTCTTCTTCGTCAAAATAGATATTACTGAAAGGGGTAAACACACAGGCTGAATCCATATCTGAACTTGGTTTTCTCGTATGTTTAGCTATTTGGCATTCATTAATAGTAAAAGTGTTCAAGCAGTCGTAGACTGGATCTGGCGAAGACAAGACGCAATTGTCTGGATCAAATTTGAACTTTTGGGATCCCTTCGAAACCTTTGGTCTTGTTAGTGAAAGATGTGATATTTCACAAATATGTGATTTTAAATATACGATTTTTAAAGGAATAATCTCAAGTGATGCATTACAGTTAGTTTTACACAAAGTTTCGCCGGTGGTGTATTTTGTAGTATTTTCTGTTTGGAAGAACGGTGTGTCATTTGATTGACATTTTAGGATCGAAATTCTTGGGATCAAAAACTAGAACTTTTATAGTAGATACAGCTAAATTTTTCAGCATGAAAGGTAGTTTTTTTGGCATGTTTTTATGACACTTGGCCTTCGGCCAAGTGCCATATAGGGATTGCAGTTTCTGTCCGTTCGTCAGTCTGTCGGTCGGTCCGGGTTTTGCTAGTTTGGGCACTTCCACATAAGCTAGGACGATGAAACTTGGCAGACGTATCAGGGATCCCAGTTGATTAAGTTGGAAATAGTCACTTCCCCAGTTCGAGCATCGTGGGGGAGTAGAGGGTGGGGGATTCCGGAATCCTGAGGTATTTCTAACTTTTGATCAGTTATTTTTATCTTAATGAAACTTGATATTTGGAAAGACCTCGTGTCTCGGACGACCTGCTTCCAATCTGAACCGGATCCGGTGATTTTGGGGGAAGTTGGAGGGGGGAACCGGAAATCTTGGGAAACTCTTAGTTTCCCAAGATGAAACTTGTTGGGAAGAACAAGCACAAGTCCTAGATACATCATTGACATAACCGGGCCAGATTCGGACACTGCAGGGGGAGTTTGGGGGGGGGGAGATTCTGGTGATCCAGTGAGTTCGGTATTTCCTGGTGTAATAGGATGAAAAAACTCGGCAGGAATATGAGGGATCCGAATAGACCGACTTGTGAGTAGTCATTTGCGCGATCCAGACATCGTGGAGGGAGTGGAGGGATAGGAAATCCGGAATCTAGTGGCATTTATAACTTTCGAACGGGCGATCGGATTTGAATGAAACTTGGCAAGTGGATAAAGCTATTGTCTCAGATGTTCAGATGTTAACTGGTCGGAAAAACAAGAAGGGGAGGGGGGGGGGGGGGCAAAGTTTTTCCCGGATCTTTCGAAAATTGTACCAAATCTCGGTGTTTCTCGGTCCCCTTCTCTTTAATATTTACCTAAATGACTTAACTGAAGGCATCAGCTCTCCGGTTATGCTATACGCTGACGACACTAAGCTGTACAGAGGCATAATGGTATTGAAGGATGCAGAGTCTCTTCAAAAGGACCTTGATAAGATCTGCCAATGGATGACTAAATGGGCCATGGAGATCAATACCGATAAATGTCACCACCTTCGTCTTGGCCCCACCACCCTTGACCGTCGGTACACCTTAGACGGAAGGACGATTTCGGGAACCACCTCTGAGCGTGACTAAAATTCTCAACACATTATGAAACTATCATCAAGAAAACTACTAGAGTTGTGAATCTTATGAGAAGGACATTTACATTTAAGGACAATTCCCTGTTACCTATTTTATTTAATGCATTAGCTCGCCCACTAATGAATATGGCCACGCAACAACAAGGCCCTTCTATATCAAGGACGTTATCGCCATTGAGCAAGTTCAAAGAAGAGCAAAAAAAGCAGTGCCAGCCATTCGCCATTTGCCTTATGAAAACCGGCTTCAAAACCTACGATTACCCAGTTTATCTTATAGATTTTTTCGAGGTGATTTGATCGAAACTTTTAAAATTTGCCATAGTTATTATGATAATATTAGGCCTGATGATGTCTTCACTTTCAATCACAACGGTCTCAGAGGACACAACTTGAAACTGAGTGGTAAGAGATTCCGAAAAGACATTGAAAAATGGAGCTTTAGAAACCGAACAGTATAATATTGGAATAATCTCCCAGAAAGTGTTGTAAATGCCGAAAATATGAACCAGTTCAAAGCAGGTGTCGACTTCCACCTGGCTGAAATTCAATCTTGTGTAAAAGTGTACCGAGAAATTTATAGAGTCGAAAGCCTTCTTATTGCAATTATATTATTATTATTATTATTAAATCGTAGAAACTAGGAATTCAAGCTTTAAATTATTAAACAGAAAAGATTAAGTACAGGGCTACCCAGTACCGGGGCAGACTACCCAGTGAAGTCTACCCACTACCCAGTACCGGTGCTGGACTACTCAGACATTTCAGCGCGAAGGCTAGAACAGCTTATGGTCTATTACTAAGTGCTAAAACCAGTTACAGTAGACATATTTTGGCTAGGCTTTACAACGCTTACACAATCCCCCACATTCTAGCCCTATCTCCTTTTTGAAAGTTATTTAGTTATAAGTGTGCTAAGTACCTACTCGGCCTTTCCACATGGGCTCGTAACCACAACGTTACGCGACTTTACGGCGTTCCGATCGCTTTGTGGCTGTGGCCCAACTCCGTGCAGAGTTTGTCTCTTCTCTAGACCGGTGCCATCCGTATTATAGTGTGTGTGTATAGTCATTTACTTTAGTCGGGTCTTTTTCTTTTCTTTTTCTTTCCTTTATTGTTTTTCATATACTCCGTTTGGCACGTTTTGTCCCATTTCTATATAGGCTAATACAATTATTGATTGTTTGATCAAATTAGCTCTTTCGTGCCAATTTTACTTATTTCCATGCAGATTCTATCTTTTAAAGTTTCTCGGATCGCAAGCCTGTACTTTCTTAAAAGTCCAGCAAACCTACACGCTCTTCTACAAAATAGCCCAGCAAAATGACACGCTCTTCCACAAAATAGAGAATATTTCAGCCGCAGTTGAAATTTTTTGAAACATTGGAGACAGTAGGCTAAGATTTCGGTACAAGACCCGACTTGTTGTCATGTCAAGCTCTTAACGTACGACTGGTATTCTCACAAGATCAAACTATACAAGTGAGGGCACGATTCTCTGCAGCATGGGGGGGGGGGGGGGGGGGGGGGGGGGGGGGGGGGGGGGGGGGGGGGGAGGCACAGATTTTAGAATTGAAGTCGAAGGACCAAAGTTCGAAATATATAGAGAATAATTATGGATTGATAGCCTATTCGGGATTCGCTAAAATGTCGTCGAAGTCGGACGGAAGTTCTGGGTTCGTAGTAAATACCGCATCCTGGCAATCATACCGATTGTCGAATCCGAGTTATTATACCGAATAATTTAGACCAATAGCCTGTTCGGATTTCTGGATAATTACCGAGTCCCAATTGTACCGAATAAATATGTAGCATTTCGTCGAAACTGGATCGAAGTTTGAGATTCGTTATAATCACCGAATCCTGTTAGTTATATCGAAAAAATTTCCGAATTCCGATATTATACCGAATAAGTTTGAACCGATAGCCTCTTCGGAATTCTGTATAACTACCGAATCCCGGTAATTATAGCGAATAGTTTTGGTGTCGAACAACTACAGGTAGGCTACCGAATAATATTCGGATTCGATATAATTTCATCGAAACTTGATCGAAAGTCGGGATTCGTAGTAAATGCCGAATCCTGTCAATTATACCAAATCCCATTCATGGTACCGAATAACATAGGACCGAGAGCCTATTCGGGATTCTGTGTAACTGCCGAATCGCCAAAGCTATACCGAATAGTTCTGGTATCGAAAAAATTGCCAAACAATCTCAACAAATTCGTTCACTGAATTCGTTATAGCCTAACTACCGAATCCTGGCAATTACAC
This sequence comes from Branchinecta lynchi, assembly GCA_023053575.1. Taxonomy (NCBI): domain Eukaryota; kingdom Metazoa; phylum Arthropoda; class Branchiopoda; order Anostraca; family Branchinectidae; genus Branchinecta; species Branchinecta lynchi. The sequence continues at coordinate 19,361,795 of JAKZAP010000003.1, forward strand.
CGAATCCCGGTCATTATACTGAATAGATTTGTACAGATAGCCTATTTGGGATTCTGTATAACTACCGAATCCCCATAAATATACCTAATAGTTCTGTTATCGAAAAAAATAAAGAAATGTTTTAGTAAAATTTTTGGCCTACACTTTCACCGAATCTCAAAAAGTAGGGGGGAGAAGGGGGGGGGGGCTGCACCCCGCCCTTGTGACGCCCCTGGCTGTGGGTAGGGTGGCCACATGGAGTGCAGTCCAGTGCAGTCACTGGTAGTGGCAGCATGGTGGTAGCATGCAGAGACCCAAAGTCTTATTAAAATTATTTGGTAATTTTTCATTAAAAGAATTGTTATGTATAATTATAGGGATGCTGTAGCTGTACAGAGTGCAAAGAGAACACGAAAAGGTTATTGATCCGTACTTATTCCATATGATTAGGCCTACCGGGAGTCGCTGATAACAATGTACGATGGAGATCAGTCTGTAGATTCGTATAATTGCCTGGATTTGGTAGAATTTCTGACAGATTCAGTAAAATTTAGACTCGGTCCTAGCTTTGTCCCCCCCCCTCCGATGAAAATGCATTTGCGATGACCTCATTATTCATCCTTGTTGCGCAGTAGGGTTAGCCTATGCTAGTTTGGAAGTTATTTAACTTTTTATGGTGCCTTTTTCGTCCACATATTAAAAATGAACGATTGGTGAGCCTTTTAAGTTTTTTGGGGTTTTCTCTGAAAATTTTACTGGGGCTTTCTGTTTTTGTTTTAACAGTCAACCCAAGAATTGCACAGTTCAAATTTAAGTAGGCTACCATGGTTCTGTTCATCTGACATATGATGTAGTTGGAACTAGGAAGTGTTTATGGACTGGGCCGTGGCAATAGGTAAGATAGAAACAAATACACACAACAGCAACACCAACCTAGACTGGCTTGTTGTAATATCCATTTCAGTTGAAAGCTTTGAACAAGGACTCGACAAGGACCCAGTTTTGTTGACAGAAAATTCAGTTTTAATATTCGCACCAATCACTCCTAATTGAACGCATTCCACTAAAAAGCTAATCTCCCAACCGTGTTTGATAGTGCAAAACGGATACGTCAGCTGAATTTTATTAGAACTATATTCCGGCCCTTCTTGGCAAGAGTCCTCTCAAACAACAAGTTCGTTTTTCCCACAAGTTCGTTTTTCCAACTTAAGCGGTTTTGAGCCTGAAGAGGACCCTTGCCAAGAACGGCCGAAATATAGCTCTAATAAAATTCAGCTGACGTATCCGTTTTGTACTATCAAATATGATTCGCAATTCTCGGTCAGCTTGTGCTGAAGGAATATTAGTTACGTTTTTGCAGATACCATGGTATTTACCACGGTAACTGAATCTGCAATTAGTCGTTTTTGCAGTCACCGTGGTATCTGATACACGGCTGCTCTGCAAAAACGACTATTGCCGAAATTGCAATTTTCGAAGTCATCCCAAAAGAAAAACTGACTTCCAGTTACATCACTAAGTGCTAAACTTTTTTCTCACCGATTTGACAGAATTTGGTGAGTCAGATGACTTTTCAGATACCACGATAACTTGCCAGATACCACGATAACTGCAAAAACGCATTTTGACCATGGTATGAGATAAAACGGTAACTGCGGAAACGACTTTAGACCGTGGTATCAGATACCATTCTATCTGCAAAAACTTAACTATTTACTCTCATAACCCATTTAGTTCGTCAGGTAGTGTTTACTTATTTTTAGGAATATTAAGTCACTACGAAATGCGAAATAAGGTAAAACATACTGTAGTGACTCAGCATTTTGTATTTTATCACTCTAAACTGTGATCCTCTTTTTATCAGGTTTCAAAAACCAGGAGTTCACCTCATGTGACTATAGAGGGAGATTCAGGAGTTTCTGCAGCATGGGGTGTTCACCATTATCTTCGTTATTATTGCAACTGCCATGTAAGCTGGGATGGCGACCAGCTTCAGCTACCTGATACACTACCTGAGGTTGAAGTGCAAGTCAAGTCTACTGATAAGTAAGCCACTTTTAGCAGTACCATGTATTTTGGGCTTTTTATTTAGATGATACTTCATTTAAGAATTGGGAAATGATATCATCATCGTCTTCTTGCCGAAGTTTCTTATCTTGTCTTGTAATAAGCAGCTTTGTTGCATGATGTATGGTAAAGACAAATACAGTGCATACAAATCCAATTTGTTCATTGAAAGCAAACTTCTTGAAATACTTTTGGCAAGACCAGTGAGCTCTTTTGGGCATCGATTGAATTAGTCACCACTATTTGGGATGGAGGGTCATTCCATGAGTTCGTAAGGCTGTCCTTGGACGAAGTCGTTGGTGAAGGTTGAACCGCTGTAATTATGCTCGTGCCCAGACAGGCAAAGATAATGAATTCATGAGACCTCCTTAAAGCACAACTCTTACTAGAAATGATCCTTTCCCTATGAAAGAGATCAGAGAAAACGATTTCGAAATACCATTACTTTCCACCTGAAACTAGCGATTCTCTTGTTAGCGCTTGTCGACTATTTACAGCCTTCCTGCTCCACGACGCGGCGGCTGGGCGCAAACGTTTGAAAACTGAACGTGACTTGGTTAAAAAGTGGGGAAATTAGGCAAATATAAGAAGTAATAAACAGAAGACTATCACATCCTTATATGTGAAAGAGTTGTCAGCGGACGTTGAAGATCCTGCAACCTTTTTGTTGGGTAACGATAAAAATCGGCAAGGCTGAAAAAGCGCTAAGAGTTAGAGTTACGAAACGAAATAACGGAGAAAGGTGGGGATTTTAGAAGCTTATAATTCCACATGGGAGCTAAGTATATTGTAAAAGGCAGAATAAGCAAGAGGGGTCCTTTAAACCTTGTGAACGAGTTGGAAAGGGTCGAACTGAAATTCTTGCCTGCAGTCCTTCGATCATGTGATGATCGGGCTTCCTTCCAGGTTTGTTTAGACTTGTCATTTATTCGCGTTCGTATTTTGATGAATTGTATTTTAAATCGTGAATTTTATAATAGTAGTGACATTTATGACGAATTATTTTTGTACTCGTCATTTTAATTCGCGTTCGTATTTTGATGAATTGTATTTTAAACCGTGAATTGTATATTTTAATCGTAGGTTACCATTGTAAATATATCCCTTGGTTGATCTTTTTATTTGTAATGACATGTCCAGCACTAATTTTTGTTTTAAAAAGTGGGGAAACTAAGCACGATTCAACAGATCAAGACTGATCTTAATTCGCTCCGAAGTGCGAATTAAGGTAATTAAGGCAAAGATATTTATGGATAAATAAACTGAATTGTAAATTAAATTGTTGTAAATTGTTTCTCGTAGTCAGTTGAAATAGCTTATAGCTAGAACGGGGGTAATCGAAATATTTACGATCGAAAAGTAACAAATTACCTGCAAATTTGCAACTGCAGGCGAATTTTCTCCTTCAGTTTTGTTCAGTTCAGTTTTGTGAAATACAAAAATAAATGAACAAACACAAATGTCGATCCCTACAGAGCTCCATAGCCCGTTACGTAGGGATGAATACCAAAATAGTCTACAAATGAACTAGTCTCTTCTGTACCAAAACAGAACAAAAAGACCAATTGAAGATTTTTTTTATTTTTACTTACCGTATCGTCAAAAAAACGCTCAAGTCTAGCATCCAGGGTGTCGCCCTACCCTCATTATTGATTAATACACCTTCATGGGGTATGTCTTGTTTGAATTATCAGTCAGATCTGCACGATTTGCCTGACCATTCCTGATCAGGTTGCTTTCTGAAACTATTTGTTGTTTGGGTGTGTGGCATTCATTTATTTATTTTTATGGCACTTGCCTTCCGGCCAAGTGCCATATACCGATCACTTTTCCGTCGGTCTGTCGGTCGGTCGGTTAGTCCGGTGTTTGCGAGTTAGGGTACTTCCAGATACGCTAAGACGATGAAACTTGGCAGGCATAGTAGGGATCCGACCAAACTAATTTGGAAATAGTCACTTGCCCCATCCGACCATCGTGGGGGAGGGAGGGGGAGCAAGAATCCGGAATTTAGTGGCATGCATAACTTTCGAACAGGTTATCGGATCTTAAGGAAATTTGATATTTGGAGAGACGTCATGTATCAGATGTTCCATTTCAAGTCCGGACCGAATCCGATGAATGTGGGGGGGGGGGCACAGGGGGGAGTGGAAATCATATGACAAGCTTAGACTGGAGGGATCGGGATGAAACTTGGTGAGAGGAACAAGCACAAGCCCTAGGTACATCATTGGCAGAACCGGACGGGATTCGTGCACTGTCGTGGGAGTTGGAGGGGGGGGGGGGGAATTCCGGTGATACGGAGTTAAGTTACTTCTAGGTGGGCTGGGACAGTGAAACTTGGCAAGCGTACCAGGGACCCGACTAAACTAACTTGGAAATAGTGGAGGGAAGACCACCGTGGGGGGAGTGGAGGGAAGGGGAATCCGGAATCTAGAGGGACGTATTACTTTGGAACGGGAGATCAGATCTTAATGAAACTTAATATTGTGAAAGACCTCGTGTCTCGGATGTCCCATGTGAAGTCCGAACCGGATCCAATTATTGTGGGGGGGGGGGGAGTCAGAGGGGTAGCCGTAAATCTTGTATGACACGCTAAAAGTGGAGCGATTGGGATGAAACTTGGTGGGAAGAACAAGCACAAGCCCTAGATTTACCAGTGAAGGAACTGGATCGGATTCGAGCACTGTGGGGGGAGTTAGAAGGGGACGTCGGAATTCCGGTGATCACCAGTTAAAGTACTTCCAGATGTGCTAGGACCATGAAACTTGAACATTAGAGACTTGACATGATTAGAATATTTTTGCCTCATGGGTTTTGCTTACAACTGAATTTCTTAAAGTACAAATGATACTTTTGATTAAAATATATATTTCATTCTTCCGATGAGCTCATCATCATTTTTGCTTCAAGAGTTTTGATTACAGATGAATTTCTAGCGCCCCTAAAGTGCGCATCATCACAGCCAAATGCATTACCAAACGATACGTTCTCGTGATTTCCAAGGACCCATTATCTCAAGGGTTTTGCTTGCAAATAATCACAACAGACCCACGAATTGAAGAATTCCTACTTTCATCCTCTGACCCAGCCTTGCAAGTGCCATATGAGCTTGCAGCTCTTGTTTATTACATTTGGCGTTAAGCTTTTAGTTTGTCGTTATCTAAGGGTCGTCCCTTGGTGACGCCCATGTTGGTAGGTCCCGTCCATTCATACACAAATCCTTAGTTTCTGGGTAGAGTAGGGGAGAGCGGGGTATCATGAACCATATTTGTGTTTTGATTTTTTTTTTCAGGCGAACCGAAGTAGCTTTCAGCATCTTTTTCACTTCAGAATGTAGCTTATTTATTGGCCCATCTCCCAGTATTTTTCGTTGACATATAAGTTGTTCGAGTACAGCACACCGACGGTCCTAGAAAACTTGGTCAGCTGGTTCATCCTACCCCACCCCCGGGGTACCATGAACCACCCTCGGGGCACGATGAACCAGTGTGATCGATCTTCTTTTACTGTGTAGTTTTTTTAGTATAATATGAAGATAAAAACTACTAAAAGTAGAAATTTTATAAAATACCAACTATATCTTATCCAAGTGGAAACCTCCCAAGGTTAACTCCAAAAACAAACCTCCCCGCTTGGCGGTATGTCCCGCCAACAGGGACTGGCTTTGTGAGGCGATACACGAATTGGATTTTCAAAATGAATTGCGTCTCATCGGTAGAAACATATTCCTCGTTATCCAAATGCTTCCAGAACTCCAATTCAAGGTCCAAACTGTCAGTGTTCATTGGACATCCCCTCAGCAACATATATTGTGCCACGCGTGACTCTTCTCAAGAGCAACAAGCCCATGGTTCCCTTCTTCATCTCAACTTCTCGCAAGCTCATGTCTAGGCCTTAACCCTCAACGTCCTCAAATTTGCTGCGCAGATCGACCCAGGTGAGGCCCAGTGAGCATGGCCAGCTTGAAGTTTATACGCAGAAACACCAACAGAGAGGGGGGGGGGGGGGTAAAAGCCCCGAGTGCACTGATTGCAGCCAGCCATAACTGTTACCAGAGTCATACGTTCTGCTGAGTTGGTCTGTCCAAGCGGCTTGCCATTTATCGAAGAACTTTGGGATGCATTTTAACATCAGTTACTTGCCCTTTGTCCTTCTTGCTCTTTGCTGAAGATCCCGTGGCCTCTTTCGTCGTCAGGCACGGGCTGACCTCTTTTTCCTTGTGCTTCTAAATGTATCGAAAGAGGGCTGGACGAACGAGCTGTTTCTCGTACTTTTGCTCCTTCAATTTCTAGGATGCCTTCTTCATCACATTTGCAGGAGCCAAGCCTTTAATAGTTTTCCTTGTGGGATTTACCATCATATGATCAGCCTATATTGATACGATATAATATTGTCCAACCATTCAAATAGATTCAGATAATTAATAGTATTAAGTAAAGCAGTATGTAATCAAATCAGTAAGTATGCAGTAAGGAAACAAAACGATTGGCGCTTCACGATCCATAACGGGGTACGATGAACCACTGGTTCATTCTACCCCATGGCAAGTGGTTCATCGATCCCCAATGGCATAAGAATTGCTAAAAAATAGCTAACTAAAAAAGTAGTAAACGGAAGGTAAATCGAAATCCACAGTCTTAAAGCCATGACACTATTCCATCACAAACCCAACAATTATCCTGATCTGACAGGTTCTTCACCTTAAAAGTAAACAAATAGTCTGAAACAAAATTTTTACTTTACCACCCCAAAAACACTCTTATTGCCGTAACAAGTGAAGCCTTGGTCCATAGTGAACAGAAATACATCAGAACCTAGAGGTACCAGTGGTCGATATTGGAGGAAAAGGAGGAGCAATCGCAACAACAGGAAGTGGGTAATACATCCCTGGTTTATGGTACCCCGTGGTTCATGGTACCCCGCTCTCCCCTACTCCATTGTTGGCGCACGGCACCTGATGATATTCTGTAAATCCCTATGAACAGATTTTAATTAAGTAAGGCATGCCCTAACGTTAGGGCACTGGGGGTAATAGTGGATTCTGTTAGTGGGTTTCACAGATTGCTTGCTCTAGCTTACGCGTGAAGACGGTTGTGTACGGGGCTTAGCGTCCTTGCTTTGTTCGGAATGAGTTCGGAGCTGATTAATGCAACTCATGAAAAACGTTCGGAAATACAAGCTGGTAAAGAGCTGTCTGAAAACTTGCCTGAAGAATGGCAGGATATGGACAAAGTATGGATTGAGCTTTGCACTAGATTTCTCTGTTGTAATAGTGTAACCTGGAAATGTCTGCTGTTAGAACAAGACCGGTTTCGATGGGGCCCCAAAAATCTAATATTTGATCCAAACAACTGGGTCTTGTCTTCGCCAGATCTAGTCTTCGCAAGGCTAATCATTAGAGAAAATCAAGTTCAGATCTAGAAAATGCTTTTCACATAAGTGTTCAGCATGTCTGCTTACCCCTAAATCGAACATGTAATCAACTTCAAATCAAACTTTTACTGTTAACAAACTTTCCGGTTTTTGCCGGATTCCGGACAAAGTACTGGTCAGGCGAGAAAATGGTTTTCACCATCGTCTTCAGCATGTCTTCTTACCCCTAAATCGATTTAATCAACTTCAAAAGAAACTTTTACTTTAGCATGTCGTCTCACCCCATAATCGACTATCACATTAGCTGTTTAAAAATATTTTGTTTGCCCCTTAATTTGAACCCCCACCCCTAAATGTAGTGCTACAGATCCCATCTACGAACTTGACCTTATCCTTGACCGAAAGAGTCCTCACACCAAGTTTCATCAAAATATCTCATTCCCTTCGAGAGTTATCGTGCTAACAGACGGACAACTTTTACGATGTCATAGGTATCCCTCCACTTACGTTTTGGGATCCAAAAAATACGCCCTTCCAGCAGGCCCGTATCCAGGAATTTATTTCAATCAATATATCAGATTTTACTATTTGTCGCCGAGACTGACGATTTTGTTCCTTAGATTGGTGTTGAAAATGTATTCGAGACGAATAATTTGGTTCCTGAGACTGCATGAAACGTCGTCGAGAATGTACGAAATGTTGCCGAGAATGCATGAAATGTCGCCAAGAATCCCGAAATGTAGCCGAGATGTTTTTGAAAATAAACATACTGCTGAAAAAACTGTCGCCGAGAGTTGAGAAAATCCGACTAGAGTGACTTTACGTTTTGAGATAGGGACAAAAGTAGCCCAGACTGCAAGACATGCAGCGCATATTGATAGGCTATTTTGTGGTCTGCGTAACAGTCAAACGCGTGATCCGCTTCGGGTATTCTCGCCGACATTTCAAGCATTCTCGTCGACATTTTAAGCATTCTTGGTGACATTTCAAGCATTCTCGGTGGCATTTCGTGCAGTCTCGGGAACCAATTATTTTGTCTTGGATACATTTTGATATTTCCGGGCGACACGATTTTCAACGCCAATCTCGGAAACGATGTCGTCAGTCTCGGCAGCAAACAGTGAAATCTCGGATACACACCAAGAATCTCGGCGACAAAAGCTGCATTCTCGGCTGCATTTCATGCATTCTCGGCTACGTTTCATGTATTCTCGGCAACATTTCTGTCAAATTTGACCCCAAATGCATGCCATACGTCGTAGTAAATCTTTAAATTGCTTATCAGCTGCGATTTTCCACCTCGGGATGTGGAGCAGGTATGTCGCGAGCTTAGATACTGCCTTCCAAGTACATTTCAATCGGCCTCAGTCAAAATATCCCAAAAGGGTTAGGTATAGAATGTGTGGCAACGAAATGGCACTGTAGTCGAGCTAGGAGTCGTTTATCAAGGTTATACGCCCCTTATAAAATTCCTCTCAGATTAGTTCTATTTTGGCCGCTAGGTGCGCTCACGTAAAGAAAACAATGACACGTTACTTCCTTGTGTACGTTTATCCAAGTTTGTTTTGCTATTTTCAATTCCTCTTAGGCCTAACCATGTTCAGAACTGTTTAAAATGCCTCTTCCCCTCTTTTTGCTTTACCCAACTGTGTTCTGTCAAGCGTCATCAAGTTTGTCATTTCTGGCTTCCGACTTCACTGCTGAGTGCTGGCTGTCTTTTCCACGGGGCTAATGCGCGACTCGATGTGAAGCGAAAGCCCAATCGCTCATTCACACGTCAGATAACTTATCCCTAGATCTCACGTGTGATTGTTATTGTTCCTCTAGCGCGTCTGGCGGCAATTCATCATCGGATTGTATGAAGGACGTATACTGAGACTTCACAGCCGTAGCGTACGAGTGTCGCTTGCTCAGCCAACAACAGTTTCCTAGTGTGTTTTGTAGATGGCTCGTTGACAGGCCAAGGTAAATGAAATCATTCGCTCAGGTCAGGGACGACTGTCCTAGGTCGATAGACGATGGACTAAGTGCTGTAGGATAGTTCAGTTAAACAGCCTGGGGCTTCAACTAAAGAAAATGGCCTACCCTTCTAAACAACATCCTGTTCCAGGTACCGATATTATCAAAACGTGTGCACATTCGGCTACAGCTCTGCCTGGTGGGATTGGGACAGATGGGAGAGAGAAATCGACTGGATGGCTTTGCAGGTAGTCCAAACCCTTGCGTTACCTTTGTAAGCTTTTCTACGGTTAGCCCTTGGGGCTTTAGACATACCCTGCATTTAATTGCGCAAACGGTCCCTTTTATTTACCTTAAAGCACACCTCGGACTATTTATTGTTACCGTTTCACCGTTCTAAAATTGTTGAGCCAGTTCTGCTTTTAAAGTTTAACTGAAAACGCAGCTTATTTTTACATCTGCGATATTTGAACATATCGAAATATTTTGACTCATCTAGGGGATTTTGTATTTTTCACCCGAGGCTCTAGTAATAACGTTCAGAGGGTGCCCTGCTTGCACGACGACCCAAACTTCACCCAGACGCAGATAATTTGAATTTCAATAAAGACCTGCATTTCCAGGGTTAAAGGTGCTAAGCTCGAAAAAGTTACGCCTGCAGAAAGTAGGAAAATGATGCTTTAGATATGCCTTGCAAAAACCTGTCATTTTTATTTTATTTTTTGGCAATGTATTAGTGTAGTTGATAACTATTTCAAGCGTAGAGGGACAAGCCCATAGAGTTATTACAAATACGAAAGAATAAGTACATTCGACGACATCGTTTATCTGTGGATAACCAACACACGAAGTAACACATATTTATCGGGTTTTCAGGCCTATTTAAAGGACCCCTCGCACTATTTACTCTTCAACTTGTAGTGTTTTAAAATATTTAAACACTTTAAAACCAGTCTGTGCTTTCAACAAATAACCAACAGTTTTGGCTGTTTTAAGCCTTTTCCGAGACCCGTTGACTTGTAGCAAAAACAGGGAAAAAATTTACATAACCGGTATTTCTGATGGAAAAGCTTCTCGCAGACAACCGTCGACAGCGTGATACACATCGAAGGTAGCAAAATACGGCAAGTGAGAAAATCAGCGTGGTTTTGTTAGAGGGGATAGAATGTGCCGTACAAAATTGAGGTCTTTGGGTTTAGAAATATATGGAGTGATTATGGAAGTAGGTTGCGTTAGTATCATAGGTAAGACAGGTCCTTTAAAGCACACCTCGCACTATTTACGGTTTTATGCTCCGGTATTCAAAACTGTCTGAATACTGTAAAGCTAGACTCTGCTTTTAAAAAATGATCCACGGTCTTCCCTGTTTTAAGCCTTTTACCAGATCCATCGACTTCTAGTAAGAGCTCGGCAAAACTCAGAAAAGGGCATACTAGGGGTATACTGTCTTAAATTCGGGTCTCCGGACTAGTGAGCTTGTTCCACCCTTCTAACAGTAGTAACCGTTAGTTAGTATTTTCGTTTCAACCTCGTGAAAAGCTACTACGCTGACCGTTCCAACCTTCTCGAAATAGTAACTTTTTGCTTACCATGCTCGGGATCGTATTAAGCGTGGTGACTACACATCTCTGTTAAGTGATTGGTCGGATTCGCCCGTGGCATGATATTCTGCTGGAAAATAGAAAAATCTTTCCAGCATTGACGGCAAAAAGCCATAATTCGTGACGTCATGCATAGTAACTACGGCAAGTAGGGTGGAACACGCTCTAAGAATGGAAGTAGGTTGCATTAGCAATATAGGCAAGACGGGTCCTTTAAGACGTTCTTATATTTTAGGCTAATTATTGTTAATTTACAGCCTATTTCAACTTTCGCCATAAGCCTGGACTACACTAGCAAACAAAAGAAACGAAAAAAGTACAGTACCAGGCAGCACTGATCTGCCACGAAGAGGTGCAACTGAATTGACTGATTTTGAAAAATTGAGTTCGCTGCCAGGAAAATGAGACAGTTCTTAAAAGAATGTGCTAGGAGCCGAGGCTAAGCCTATGTGCTCAAAGCTAATGAAATGAGAACTAAACAGTTCTCTTAGCCTTAAAACCCAAGACGAACAGGCTTAGGTTGCTAACTCAACAAATGTACAGCAATGATACTTGACGGCCAAAAATTATCTTGCAACTCTAAGTTACTGTACAACCTGTAGGTTAAAACTGTAACATAGGGCTAGTTTTAATTTTGCTACTTTTTATTATGATGCCAGCCGCTGATAGGGCACTTTCTGTTTCCGTTCTAGGGTATCAACATGCCACTGGCCTTCGTTGGCCAAGAAGCCATATTTAAGCGGGTGTATCTGAGTCTTGGCCTGACAGAAGCTGAGATTGATGACTTCTTTGTTGGACCTGCTTTCTTACCCTGGTAAGTAAACCTCCTTCTACTGGGTTATAGACTACACTGGCAGTGTTTTGCGTGTTCTTAATGTCTCAGGGCCTGTGGGTCCAGTTTTACTTTTCGTTACTCTTCTCACCCACTTTCCGTTCCTTCACCACTTACTTTTCGGTTGAGCTGGCCGAGTGGGAATAAACTTTGACCGCAAAGTAGTGCTCGTTATTTATTTAGCATTTTTTTTGTTTCTATCTTATTAGCCTGACCCACACTATCCTCTATCTATGCTTTTCATTTTTAATAATATCGAACACTTCCCATCCCTATTTCACTTAAATTTTTAAATGTCCATAACTTTTCTTCACATCTTTAAACCCACCAACTTTTTATTAATTCAAGCAATGGAAGAAACGAATATGTCAGCTACGATGGTTTGGGAGCGAAATTTCGGCCCTTCTTGGCAAGGTTCCTCGTCAAGACTTGTCGACCCTTGCCAAGAAGGGCCGAAATATTACTTCCAGGCCGTCGCTGTCGAATCCGTTTTATCCATTGCTGAAGTGAACATATGTTTCCCAATTAGCTTGGGCTCAAGGAGTATTAACCCTTCAACTTTTCTTATAATTTGTTACTTTAAAATTTCAGTAATAATCGTGGCTCGCATCGGTGGAGTGCTTGACTCCCGTCAATCGCGGTTTTCTGCTAGATACCTCTGGAAAGGCATGTGCGCAGTGCGACGCCTGGCATGTCCGCATCTTGTCAGGTCTGCGCAAACCTTATTTTCTTTTTTCTGAGTCTTCTAAGTCGAAGCATGGCGTTAGATTTACCAAATCATTCTTCAACTGTATCGAGTGTCTTCCACCCTTCTGCCGATAGTAACTGTACGTTACTATTTTCGTTCCAACCTCATGAAAAGTTACTACGCTGACCTGTGTAGTAACCCCTACGCTTATCTTGAAGTAGTAACTAATAGCGAGAACAGATACGCTAATAGGACCTCCGTCTTTGGTCCCATGCAGCGACTAAGGATACCCTGAAAAAACTGAGCTGAGCTAGAGGTATTTGTCGAGCTCTTCGCCGTTGCGATTTGCGCCCTCTTTGCCGTTGCGCAGATCAGAGAAATTAGTGCAGGAGACGCGCCGGCTCTGCAGCGCGTCCAGAAAACTAATGGGCTTTCTCTTGGGAAATTTCTTCTTAGGCGCTTTACTGCGATATTTCTAGAGGTAACAAATTATGATGTTCCGCGTAGCCCCTACCTCCGCTCTTTTTGATTGGGCAGGGTACATGGATTTATTCGATTTCGCATGGTCGTATTACAGAGACAGGGGGACGGAGGTTCTGGTGCCTATTTGTTCTTGCTTATAGGGACTATTTCCTTACCACGATCGGGAGCGTATTTAGCGCGGTAACTACGGTCTCTGTGGCGTGATTGTCCATGATCAGCCCGCGGCACGATATTTTGCCGAAAATAGGAAAATACATTCCAACCTTGACGCCAAGAAGCCAGAATCCGCGATTTCATGCATAGTCACCACTGTGAGAAGGTGGAACACGCTCATGATCTTACAAATTTCTTTGTATTACTTGTCTTCTTCCAAACATCCAGGTGCAGGTTCTTTAATTTAAAATAATTGATACGATATAAATCGATGACGGGTCGGCAGAGATACAAGCCCGTTAGCTCGGCTCCATCCGCGGTCGGATTTTCGTTCAGCAAAAAACCGTTCACCAACTTGGCTGGAACCGAAATTCGTGATATTTTCTTTCTGTTACTTTTCTTCTTCCTGGGTCGTATGGGAAATACCCGTGGCGACGTTTTCGTTCAGTCAGAAATAGTTGACCAACTTCTCAGGAACCAAAGTTCGTAGAATTTATTTATTTATTCATTTACTTTCCTCATACTGTTGAGTACAAAATATAATATATAAAACAAAACTGTGCCTAAATCAACTGATCCATTCGGTGACACTATAAACACTATAAAAAATACACAGTGTTTGGACAACTAAACTGCAATTACTACAGTTACTAAGCTACAGTTACTGACTACCAATGCCGTATCCAGGGAGGGGGGGGGGGGGGTCAGGGGGTTGCCCCCCCCCCCGAAACAAACAAAAATAATGATTTGTATAGACTTTTCCCTCTGATCTATGTGTTGTTTGTACCTTTTTCTCCTACCAGCTAGCAAAAAAAACACCAGAAAGTCCCCCCCCCCCAAATAAATTCCTGGATATGGGCCTGCTTACTACATTATTTACTTGTTAAAAAATGGGTACAGGTTGTGCGTTTGGAGGGCTTCCGATACTTTTTTGTAAAATTTTTTACTTTTTCTTCAGAATTGATTCGGGCAGTATGTAGGCACGGGATTCTAATGACCCGTAATCGTGGTGTGATGGCAGCACCCCAACCACACGTTTAACTCCCAGCCGCAGAGGGGCACCGTGCTCATTCAACATTAGGGAACCATGCTCTAGAAGGGCACGGTACCCTCATGATAATGGGTTGTATTGAAAATCTGAAATAAAATTATTCTTTTTTAAACACATTTTTATGGAGGTACCGTGCCATTCTTCTAGGGCATCGTGCCCCAGTGCATGAGCACCGGTCCTGATACATTGGGGCATTCCTTAAAGTTGGAGCACTGTACTCAACAATTATTCAAACAATGTTTTCAACGGATACGTCAGCTACGATTCTTCATCAGCGATATTTCGGCCCTTCTTGGCAAGGGTCCTCGTCAGGCTGTCAATCCTCTGGTTCAACTTCGGGGAAGGAAACAAACCTGTAATCACGCTGATGAAGAATCGTAGCTGACGTATCCGTTGAAAACATTGTTTGAATAAATGTTTCAAAGTCAGCTTGGGCTCAAAGAATATTTACTCAACAATTGAGAATTTGTGTATGACTTATTTGTTTGTGAGCGTGTTCCACCCTTCTACAATGGTAACTCTTAGTTACTATTTTCGTTGCAACCTCGTAAAAGTTTACTACGCTGACCGTTCCAACCTTCTCGAAATAGTAACTAATAGTAACTTACCATGCTCGGGAGCGTAATAAGCGTGGTGAATCGCTGTAACATAATTGGTCAGATTAGCCCGTTTGGCACGATATTTCGCCCAAAATAGACAAATGTGTTCCAGCCTTGAGCCAAGAAGCCAAAATTCGTGACGTCATGCGTAGTAACTACGGTAAGTAGGGTGGAACACGCTCTCTGTGAGCGGTTAATTTCCTTTCTCCAGATTTGGCGTAGTTCTTATTTTTATTTTATTTTCTAGGGGGCGCATGGGGAACATTCGGGGCTGGGGGGGCCCCCTTTCCGACTCTTGGCATTCGCGAACTGTGCAACTCCAGCATCAGATCCTGGATCGCATGCGGAGTTTCGGAATGAAGCCGATTCTGCCGGCTTTTGCTGGTTTTGTCCCGAACAACATAACCAGGTAATTTCATAGCCAGAAACACTCTGCTTTCGGCATACACAGCTGACGAAAACCTTGAAACACAAGGAATCGACATAGAATAGAATTTGCTAGCTTAAAGGGCCGTGCACGCCATAGCTTCCTTATGACCATAATATAATCTAATATAGAATATATAATGATATAATGTAATAGACATTTCGTGTTCTTCTTCATTGTTCTTTTTTCCTTATTATCTACTTCTTCTTCGTGCTTATTTTGACGATTTAAAATAAAATCATCATCATCATTGCCGCAAAAATGCTTATTTTCTCACGACTTTGCACTAAATTTAATATCAGCCAGGTGACGGTCCACACCAAATTTGTATTGATTGGACAGTTCCAGTCCATTTCCACCATCCGGTTTGAAGCTCCACTTTCCAATGTCCTTTCGAAATGTCTCACCACGCGCAGTCTCCAGCTGTGCCTTCTGGGACCGTGGTTAAAGATGAGATTGAAGATATGGTTGAAGAGTCAGGTCTTATGTTCTCGTAGTAATTATGGCATTGATTGATAAGTTTCGATTAGACCATCTCGGAGAAATCTATAGGCCTAAGCTATAGAAAACTTCCATTTTTAGCTCATAGATTTGATCTATGGCAGGAATGTCTATCTCCTTCGCCTCCTAAAATCTGTCCTCCCATATGATCCATTTCCTTTTCTTTAATTCACTCAAATTTAAATTACTGTCCACTTAAAACTTTCTCAACAAACATTATTGGTATTCAGAGACAACTAAACAAAGCCCTCGGCGTTCTTAAGCAATTCATTCCCTAATGAAAACTAAAACCCTTTATTTTGTTCATAACGTTTTGCCAGCTGGTCTTGCGGTATTATTTGCAGTTAAACACCATCAGGGGCGTCGCAAGTACATTTTCGGTGGGGGGGGGGGATGCAGAGCCAAAATTTTACCGAATCTTTCAAAATTTTTACCGAATCGTAGAACTAAGAATTCGAGCTTTAAATTATGGAACAGAAACGATTACGTAGGAAGAGTAACAATAAAAGGCAGCATGAAAGACGATAAGCCAACTATTAGGCGACGTGTCGGCGAAGCCCACATGTAGAATATATTATAGGGCATGATTGCAGTACAGCTTCTATCTATTATACCCAATATAAAACTAAATTGAGCGCCGCATGCGAAAATTTTTGAAATCCATTTTTTGACTGCTTCTCTTACGAATTCTATCATTTACCGTTGATTAAATACCGAGACTCTTAAGAAGTTCCAGAAACTAGATGGAGCGACGTTCCGGCAGCAGCAGCAACTGTAGTCTAGTTAACATACTAGCCATAATCACGTGACCGCCACAGGCGTTTTTTTTTTTTTTTGCTTTTTCCTGCCAAATTTAATTTCCATCCAAATTCTAGCTTATAATGTTTGAAAATCTCAATCCTACAATTGGCTTAGAACCCCCGTCAAATTACTCGCCCTTCCAAAAAATAGAGAATATTACGGAAAGTGCTGCAGGCAGAATTTTCGAAATATTTATGATTAGATATTCTTTTGGGGATCCAAAATAAAAGTAAGGAATATCGATGGTATCATAAATCATCCCTTTGGTCTGCGACCAGTGCTTCACTCAATCTCTTCTGAGTTTCGAGATTCGTGGTAACTTCCGGATCCTGGCAATTATAACGAATAAATTACCGAATCCCAGTTATTATACCGAATAAGCTTAGACCGATAGCATGTTCGGGATTCTGTATAACTACCCTATCCCGGTTATTATACCGAATTGTTTTGGTATTGAAAGACTACCGAACAATATTCTTAATCGGTATACTTGGAACTGGAACGAAGTCAGGATACGTGGTTAACTTCCTAATCCTGGAAATTATACTGAATAAATTACCGAATCCTGATCATGATACCGAATAATTTTGAACCAATAGCTTATTCGGGATTCTGTGTAACTACGGAATCTCCATAAATATACCGAAAAGTTCCGACATCGAAAAATTACCAAATGATTTCAGTAAATTCTCTCACCAAATTCGTGATAACTACCAAATACTGGCAATTATACCGAATCCCGATCATTGTACCAAAGAGATTTGTACATATAGCCTATTTAGGATGCTGTATAACTACCGAATCCCCGTAAATATATCGGACAGTTCTGCTATCGAAAAAATACGTAAGTGGAGGGATACCTATGACATCGCAAAAGTTGTCCGTCTGTCCGTCCGTCTGTAAGCACGATAACTCTCGAAGGGAATGAGATATTTTGATGAAACTTGGTGTGAGGATTCGTTGGGTCGTCGGACCAGTCAAGTTCGTAGATGGGCTTTGTAGCCCTACATTTAGGGGTGGGGGAGGGGTTTCAAATTAACGGGCAAACAAAATATTTTGAAACAGCTAATGTGATAGTCGATTATGGGGGTAAGAAGACATGCTGAGCACGATGGTGAAAACCATTTTGTCATCGGAAGAGCAGTTCGCCCGGAATCCGGCCAAAACCGGAAAGTTTGTTAAAAGTAAAAGTTTTATTTGAAGTTGACTAGATGTTCGATTTAGGGGTAGAAAGACATGCTGAAGACGATGGTGAAATTAATTTTCTCGACAGACAAGTAGTTCGCCCGGAATCCGGCCGAAACCGGAAAGTTTGTTGAAATTAAAAGTTTTATTTCAAGTTGATTAGATGTTCTTCCCTTTAATGTTTTAATTGTCTAGGGTTTTTATTCTGTTTGATCATTTTTTGACTATTGCTTTATTATGTACAACCGCCTTATTAAGTGTTTTGTAATTATGATGTACCTGACGAAAACGACAGGTTCGGCAATCCAATGCTGTGAAAGTCTCGTTTTACAATAAAGTATCAGTATCAATATAATAATGTTCGATTTAGGGCTTATGTGAAAACGATTTTCTACCCGGACATGTAGTTCGCCCGGAATCCGGCGAAAACCGGAAAGTTGGTTAAAAGTAAAAGTTTATGAAGTTGATTAAATGTGTGATTTATGGGTAAAAAGACATGCCGAACATGATGGTGAAAATTATTTTCTCGCCGGACAACTAGTTCTCCCGGAATCCGGCCAAACCCGGAAATTTGTTAAAAGCAAAAGTTTGATTAGATGACAGATTAAGGGGTAAGAAGAGAGGCTGAGTCGGTATATGACAATAGTTTTTTACCCGGACATATAATTATTCCGGAATCCGGTTGTAACCGGATTTTTTTTAAGTCAAACTTTTATTCAAAGTTGATTAGATGTTCTTCATAGGGATAAGGAGATACGCTGGTTTTGTTTCTGTAATTTTTTTTTTGCTGGACTAGTAGTTCGCTCGGAAATCGGCAGGAAGTCTTGGTCAGTATCGTCAAAATAGATATGGCTTATACAGGGTATATCTGAACTTGGTTTTCTCTGATGATTAGCCTGTCCAAGACTGGATCTGGCGAAGACAAGACTCGATTGTCTGACTCAAATATTAGATTTTTGGGATCCCATCGACACCTTTGGTCTTGTTACTTTTTGGGATCCCAAAACGTAAATGGAGGGATACCTATGACATCGTAAAGTTGTCCGTCCGTCTGTTAGCACGATAACTCTCGAAGGGGTAGAGATATTTTGATCAAACTTGGCATGCGGACTCTTTAGGTCAAAGTACAGGTCAAGTTCGAAGATGGGCTATGTAACTCTATATTTAGGGGTGGATGAGGGGTTTAAAATTAAGGAGAACAAAAATATTTTTTAAAAGCTAATGAAATAGTCGAATTAGGCGTAAGGAGACATGCTGAATCCGAATATGAAATTTATTTTTTCGCCGGACAAATAGTTCACCCGAATCCGGTGAAAACCGGAATATTTTTGAAAAGTAATATGAAGTTGACTGGAGGTTCGATTTAGGGGCAGGAAACGTGAGTCCGAATATGAAAATTATTTTCTCGTCGGACAAGTAGTTCGGCCGGAATCCGGCCACCGGAGAATTTATTTAAAGTAAAAGTTTTATTTAAATTTGATAAGATGTTCGATTTGCGGGTAAGTAGACATGCTGAATTCGCATATGACAACCATTTTCTCACCGGACGTATAGATCGCTCGGAAACCTGCTGAAACCGGAAAATTTGTTAAAAGTAAAAGTTTAATTGGAAGTTGATTAGAGGTTGGATGTAGGGGTAAGGAGACATGCTGCATTTGTTTTTGAGCTTTATTTTTTCGCCTGACAAGTAGTTCCGGAATTCCACCGAAACCGGAAAATTGGCAGAAGTAAGGCAGGAAGTTTCGATCTGCTTCGTCAAAATAGATATGACTTAAAGGGGTAAACACACATGCTGAATCCATATCCGAATTTGGTTTTCTCATATGATTAGCTATTTTGCCTTAATCTTTTTCTAAATTTTAATAGTAAAAGTGTTCAAGGAGTCTGGCGAAGACTGGATCTGGCGAAGACAAGACCCAATTGTCTGGACAAATTTTAACTTTTGGGATCCCATCGAAACCTTTGGTCTTGTTCTTATGGCACTTGCCTTCCGGCCAAGTGCCATATACCGATCACATTTCCGTCGGTCGGTCGGTCGGTCGGTTAGTCCGGTGTTTGCGAGTTAGGGTACTTCCAGATATGTTAGGACGATGAAACTTGGCAGGCGTATCAGGGACCCGACCAAACTAACATGAAAATAGTCACTTGCCCAATCCGACCATCGTGGGGGGAGGGGGTGGAATCCGGAAAATAGGTACATTCATAACTTTCCAACGGGTGATCGGATGTTAATGAAACTTAATATCTGGAAAGATCTCGTGTCTCAGATGTCTCATTTCAAGTCCGGACCGGATCCGATGAATCTGGGGGGAGTTGAGGCAGAGATGGGCGAATCCGAATCCCGATTCGAATCCAGGATTCGTCCTTTTGGCCGGATTCGAATCTTCGGCTTGTCAAGCTGGATTTGGATTCGGACTCGGATTCGAAACCCCAATTAACGAATCCGCTCAAATTTCTAGTCTACATTCTTCCAGTTTCCGCTTCCCAATTTTTACACATCAGGTTTATTAGACAATCCAACTTTTTGATCTCCACCAACAACCATCCCCAGCAACCTGTCACGTTATCTGATTACCTTGGACATCAGTGATTTTTGTCACCTCGGATTTTTAAACTATAACCTACGTATATGATTTGATTTTTTAAAGGTCGGATTCGAATCCGGATTCGATTCCTCAGCATGAAATGGTTGGTTCGGATTCGGAATCTGATTTATACCTAGCCTGGGATTCGTACTCGGATTTGAATCCTTTCGTGGTCGGATTCGCCCATCTCTGGTTGGAGGGGGAGCCGGAAATCGGGTAAAACTTTCAGAGTGGCGCGATCGGGATGAAACTTAGTGGTAAGAACAAGCACAAGCTCTAGATATGTCACTGACAGAACTTGACCGGGTTCGGACACTGTGGGGGGATTTGGAGTGGGGGTTCCGGAATTCCGGCGATCCGTAGTTAATGTACTTCCAGGTGGGCTAGGAGGGTAAAACTTCGCAGGCATATCAGGGACCCGATAAAAATAATTTGGAAATAGTTACTTACCCGGTCCGACCATCGGGGGGGGGGGGGGGTTCGGAGGGGAGAACCGGAAATCGTGTGAAACTCTCAGAGTGGAGCAATCGGGATGAAACTTGGTGCGAAAAACAAGCACATGCTCTAGATACATCACTGACAGGACTGGACCGGATTCGGACACTGTGGGGGGAGGTGGAGGGGGGTTCCGGAATTCTGGCGATCTGTAGTTAATGTACTTCCATGTGGGCTAGGACGATAAAACTTGGCAGGCATCTCAGGGAACCGACCAGATTAACTTTGAAACATTCACTTGCCCGATCTGACTATCGTGGGGGGAGGGGGAGGCGACAGAATCCGGAAATTAGTAGCATGCATAACTTTCGAATCGGTTATCAGATCTTAATGAAACTTGATATCTTGAAAGACCTTTATGTCTCAGCACGCCTCAGTTCAAGTCCGGACCGGATCTGATGAACAGGGTGGGGGGGTAGGGGAGAACCTGACATCTTGTGACACGCATAGAGTGGAGCAATCAGGATGAAACTTGGTGGGAAGTACAGCCACAAGTCATCAGTGACAGAATCGGACCGGATTCGGGTACAGAGGGGGGGGGGGGGTGTAGAGGGTGTCTTGAATTCCGGTAATCGTGAGTTAAGGTACTTCCAGATGTGCTAGGACGATAAAACTATGCTGGAGCGGTAGAAACTTGACATCATTGGGTTAAAACATTGTCACTCTCCGATCCGGCCATCTGTTAAAGAACTCATCTTAACCGCAAAGTACAAAAAATACTTTTAAGCAAAATTTACTTTTTCGCGATCGCCATGAGCGCATGATTATTTTTTTTGCACCCTTAGTGCGCATCTCAAATGAAAAGTAAAAAAAAAAAAAAATTGACCACCACATCCATCCTCTGACCCAGCTTATCAAGTTTGGCGCCTCTTAACGGAAAAAAATACTTTTGACCATCTTTTCCATCTGACCCAGCCTTGCAAGTGCAATATGAGCTTCCAGCTCTTGTTTTACCCAGTTCAGTACGACCATTCGAGACATAGGGGCGCAAACCTTTTATAATGAAAGATATAATTATTGTTTTGGTATTAGGAGAACTTTAACTTCCAGCTTTGTGCGAATGGGTAGACTTATACTTTTAAACGTATATTCAAATAATGCACCCAGCGGGTACGTCGGCTACGATGCTTTAGCAGCAGTATTTCTGCTCGTCAGCCTGACGAGGACCATTTCCAAGAAGGTCCGAAATATCGCTGCCAAAGCATCGTAGCTGACGTACCCTTTTATGCATTATTTGAATATATGTTTCAAAGTCAGCTTGGGCTCAAAGAATATTTACTTTTAAACGTGTTTAGTCGAAAGCCTGCATTTATATTATTAGTAAATTATTACTATTAGTAACAACACATATAATAACACTGAACATCAGGATCTTTTTTTGTACGAGAACTTTAACTTCAAATTTAAAGAATCAGCGTGGTGCGCATGGGTACAACATTTGTACTTTCAAACGTGCTGAAACGTAATCTTGTCGACTTCAAAGCCTAGAGTAGTCCTAAGTTTCTAGACTTCAGAACCCTCGAATTTAATTTTGACTTTTAGAGTTTTCCCGGATTCCGAAGTGGCTCGTGTTGAGCGCTGGTGTGGCTTCGAGGATCAGTATTGTTGCCCGTCGTTCCTCGACCCCGACGATCCCCTGTTTGCACAGATCGGTGAAGCTTTTATTGCCGAGGTAAGAGAAACATACAATTCAACGTTACGAGATTAGCAGCGTTACTTTTTCTAGCTGTGATAAATGACATCCTCTCTGGGACTGGTGAACGGTTTAAGTTTATTTATTTACTTTATTTCTATCCGCCAAAATGGGCGAGTATGTTACAAAGAGAAAAAGCCACAAGAGTGTGCAAACAATTACGACAATAGGTAGCCTACGCATATTAAAGGTTGACTTCCGAGTGTTCCGACATCGAGGTTGATATCCGAAAATAACACCGAAACTGCCATTGAAAATAACCTATCGGAACCGAAGGCGAGGTAAGTTATGGAAAATTTCTGTCGAGCGCAGCGAGGTTCATATTTTTAAATAGCAATCGATGTTGTTATTCCAATATCAACCGAGATGAACCTGTATTAACCGTTATAACTTTTTCGAACAGAACCAATAACCAGGGGCGTCGCTAAGGGTGTGTGTGTGTGTGGGGTGGGGGGGGGTACCCCCCCCCCCTCGAAGAAAGACAAATCTAAAACGGGCGCTCGAGCGCCCGACCACACAAATTTCGGTAAACGGGCGCTCGCAGAGCGCCCGACCACACACATTTAGGTAAAACGTGCGCTCGCAGAGAGCCCGACCACGAAATTTCAGCTTATCTGGGCGCTCACCCATAAAAGCTAAATGGGGGGCTGGCAGTGCGCCCGGAAAAGTCAGTAAGGCTAATTATTAAGGCGTAGGCTTTTCTGGGTTCTCGAGCGTCTGAAACTTAAGGAATTGTCATTCTCAGTCGCATGTTTCGAGAGGCAGGCTAGTTCTAGTCGTTCAGATAGAAAGAGGTTTTTTAATCATGTTTTGTCAGAATGACAAGTATGATTGTTAGATCTAAACTTTCTTGACCGACAGAAGACAAATCTTGAATCTCGCCCTGCAGCACACAATTGTGTTGCGAGAGCAACACTTTGGTTTTGTCCTCGTTTTTTTTGTTTTTTTGTTTTTTTTTTCCTATGACTCCGATTTCATTTTATTCCTAGTAACTGAGAAGGGTCTAACCTGTGCGGTTTTTACGGAAAGTGTGGACCTTAGGCCGGATTGATGAATATGACATTACATTTTGGAAAGCTCCGTAGAACTCTTGCCTCGGGCCAATAAGGATGGTTTTTGCTTGTCCTCGAGCCAGAGCCTACGGTTTGCGAAGTGAAGTGGAGTTGTATAGCCTATGTCAGAGAGGACTATCTGAAGTTGTGTAGCGAACCTTTCGTTTCATCAAAAGATGTTTCTGCTTTCGAGTGGAAAGCTCCGTTCTAGCACGCAAGCAGGCAGGCACCAGTTTCAAATTGAAGATGGACTAAAATCTATAAGTGTTAAATATATGCGGCAGTTACCCGGCCCCACAGCCAACATATCTTCTTTGAGTGATAAATAGAAAAATCTACAGAGACAAAAAAGTGGCTTTTTCCCACGGGTCCGAAAGTGCTGCCATCTATTGTTTCTGTCCATGTCTGCGACGATTTCAGCTGAGTTTATAATTTTTTTTTTTTGCACTTTGGTTTGTGGTAGAGTAACGGTATCAGATGTGCCTCTTAAACTTTAAAAGTTCTCTCATTGCTAAAGAAACTAGAGCTTATCCTTTGCTCCTTTCTAAGTCATGACGTTAGAAAGTTGGCCTACGGCAAAAAAGTCAACTTTTGAACTAAGACAGGTAGAATTTTTTTTTTCGACGGCAATCGATAGCCATTGATGAGCTGATCAAAGTATATGTCATCCATTTTTTGGTACAAAAATTCCTTCATGAGATACGCCAGTTTGAAAATTTCAAAGGGGTTGACAACTTCATAGTAAGGTACATTGAAACCAAAAATAGGCGATACCAGTTATGATACATATTGGGGACTTTTAAGCAACAGTCGACTGTTAGCCCATAATCATCTTCGGTAATGAGGGGTTTCCAGCTTTTGCTAGTTGGTATACCTGTTATTTGTTTTCGGTGTATTCGATGGTAAGAACAATTTGGTTCCTAATGGTAAGATATGCAAGGGACTTGTAAGTAATAATCGGCTGTTATGCTACAATCATCTTCTGCGATGATGGGTTTGCAGCTTTTGCTAGCTGGTGTACCCATTATTTGTTTCCGGTTAACTTAATGTATATCACGGGAGAGGGACTTGTAAGTAGGAATCGGTTCACGAGGGGCTAGGAATTTTTGCAAATGGGTGCACATTGTATTCTATTTCTATAAATCTGACGGTAAGAAAGTTTGTGTCGATGGTCTATCAATGTAACCGAGGATTAACTGTTTACACAACGGATACAAACGAAAATGTAAAGCAATGAGGTAGTTTCATCATAATTAATAGTGTCATCTATGGTATTTTAATCCTGAAAAGTTACGGATAGCTTTCTATTACCAACTAGATTATATAAGATATTGTTCCAAGTTTTCATCCGTCACGATGTCTACGATTGAAAAGGATAAAGTACAACTGACTGCAAAGTTAATTTAGTCCCTTCTTCCTATATTATTTTGTTGTTGTTTTAACAACGCTGAAGAATACCTTTTGATCATATGATTAATTTTTTTAGAACATCTCATTTAAAAAACTTATGCTATAATCATCGTCAGCGATGAGGGGCTTGCAACTTTTGATAGCTGGTATATCCATTATTTGTTTCCGGTGAATTTGATGTCAATCACGGGAGACGGACTTGTAAGTAAGAATCGGTTCACGAGGGGCTAGAAATTTTTGAAAATTGGTGCACATTGTATTCGATTTCTGTAAATATGACAGTAAGAAAGTTTGTATGGATGGTCTATCGCTATAACCTAGGATTAACTATTTACGCAACGGGTACAAACGATACTGTAATGTAAAACAATAAGGTAATTTTGTAATAATTAATAGTGTCATCTATGGTATTTTAATCCTGAAAAGTTACGGATAGCTTTATAATATCAACTAGATTATACAAGATATTGTTCCAAGTTTCATCCGTCACGATATCTACGATTGAAAAGGATAAAGTTCAACTTCGACGGCAATCGATAGCCGCTGATGAGCTGATCAAAGTGTATGACATCCATTTTTTGGTAAACAAATTCCTTTATGAGATACACCAGTTTGAAAGTTTCAAGGGGTTGACAACTTCAGTAGTAAGGTACACACTGAAACCAAAAATAGGCGATACCAGTTGTGAGACATTTAGGGGACTTGTACGCGACAGGCGACTGTTAGCTCATAATCATCTTCGGCAATGAGGGGTTTGCAGCTCTCGCTAGTTGGCGTACCTGTCATTTGATGAACAATTTGGTTCCCAAATGTAAAACATGCAAGGGACTTGTAAGTAATAATCGGCTGTTATGCTACACAAATCTTCAGCGATGAGGGGTTTGCAACTTTTGCTAGTCGGTGTACCCATTATTTTTATCCGGTGAACTTGATGTCTATCACGGGAAAGGGACTTGTCAGTAGAATCGGTGCACGAGGGGCTAGAAATTTGTGCAAATTGTTGCACATTGTATTCGATTTATATAAATCTGACGGTAAGAAAGTTTGTATCGTTGGTCTATCGCTGTAACCTAGGATTTACTGTTAACGCAACGGGTACAAACGATACTGTAATGTAAAACAAGGTAGTTTCGTAATAATTAATAGTGTCATCTATGGTATTTTAATCCTAAAAAGTTACGGATAGCTTTATAATACCAACTAGATTATATAGGATATTATTCCAAGTTTTCATCCGTCACGATGTCTACGATTGAAAAGGATAAAGTTCAACTGACTGCAAAGTCAATTTAGTCCCTTTTTCCGATATGCTTTTGTTGTGGTTAGGGCAATCGATAGCCCTTGAAGAGCTGATGAAAATATATGCCATCCATTTTTTTGAACAAAAATCCTTCATGAGATAAACCAGTTTGAAAGTTTCAAGGGGTTGACAACTTCAGGAGTAAGGTACACACTGAAACCAAAAATAGGCGATACCAGTTGTGAGACATGTAAGGGACTTGTAAGCAACAGTCGACTGTTAGCTCATAATCATCTTCGGCAACGAGGAGTTTGCAGCTTTTGCTAGTTGGTATACCTGTTATTTGTCTCAGGTGTATTCGATGGTAAGAACAATTTTGTTCCCAATTGTAAGACATGCATGGGACTTGTAAGTAATAATCGGCTTTTATGCTATAATCATCTTCAGCGATGAGGGGTTTGCAACTTTTGATAGCTGGTGTATCCATTATTTGTTTCCGGTGAATTTGATGTCAATCACGGGAGACGGACTTGTAAGTAAGATCGGTTCACGAGGGGCTAGAAATTTTTGAAAATTGGTGCACATTGTATTCGATTTCTGTAAATATGACAGTAAGAAAGTTTGTATCGATGGTCTATTGCTATAACCTAGGATTAACTGTTTACGCAACGGGTACAAACGATACGGTAATGTAAAACAATAAGGTAGTTTTGTAATAATTAATAGTGTCATCTATGGTATTTTAATCCTGAAACGTTACGGATAGCCTTCTTCCGATATTGTTTTGTTGTTGGTTTTACAACGCTAAAGAACAGCTTTTGATTATGTGATTATTCTTTTTAGAACATACCGTTTTAAAAGCTTCGATAAGTTGACAATTTCAGCATTTAACCGACAGCGAAGAAACAAAACCAAAGTGTTGCTCTCGCAACACTTTAGCCGGCGAAGCCGGACAAAGGTTGCCGCAACACTTCACGTTGCCCGGGCAACGTAGGTCTAGTTTTAACCTAAGTTTTTCCATGATTTGTTGTCTACTAGTATCTCTCGATTCAAGTAAAAATCAGGCTGATTTTGCTTGTGGCTACCTTTCCAATAATTTGTTAGTTTCATCTAAAGATCCTTTGTATTTTAGTAGAAAAGCATTGAAGGATAGGAATTTTTCTCCAGTCCGACGTTAAAAAAATAAATCGGCTTCGTGCGTGAGCAATTAGAGAAGATTAAATGGCGGGTCTAATTGTTGCAACATGTCATTTGATCTTTATTTCGTGTTTGAACTCTAAATTCAGATCAAGTCAACTCGATTTCAGTTTTTTTTTTCTGGATGATCAGTACTTCTTTTTTCGAAAGGCTCGAACTTAAGCATATTATCCAACTTCCAGCTAAATGTCTCACATTGTTCTGGAATTGTCGTGAACAAAGACAGACGGGCAGATCCTGCTAAGTGGCCGTTACCTTCATTTGGGATCCGAAAAGGAGGTTTTGATTACCGGTGGGTCATAGGATGATATATATTGCATACCTGTTCGATAAAGTTATCCATCTATATCAACAACACACCTCATAGACATACCTTAGTCTTAAATATTTCATAACGATGATGAATATTTCAGTATAACAGAGCCAAATCATTGCTTAAAGAAGTGAACCGGCTTTTAAGTTTATTTTCGTTCTTATTTGCAAATGTTGTCAGATCTTACATATTGTAATCAATAATCTTGTTGGGTTCATGGAACTTCCCAAAAATATCATAAAACGTTCGAATGCTTTTTCTTTGACCAATCCGTAAAAGTTCAAATCACGGGGATGCAAGTAAAACTGATAAATCACACAATTATTAAAAACTCGAGCTGAATTTTTCCTATTAAAATCTTTGTTGCAGATATTTCATTTCTTTTTAAATACCTAGTGCATGGCCTAACCCCCGTCCCACAGTTCGTTCCCTACCCCTTTTTCAGAGTTTGAGGAACAGTACAAAACAAGCATGCTTGAAGTTAACGTACAAAATCAGAAGTACTCCGTTTCAGTATAGTTAAACGTGTT
Source organism: Branchinecta lynchi (assembly GCA_023053575.1). Taxonomy (NCBI): domain Eukaryota; kingdom Metazoa; phylum Arthropoda; class Branchiopoda; order Anostraca; family Branchinectidae; genus Branchinecta; species Branchinecta lynchi. The sequence continues at coordinate 19,390,009 of JAKZAP010000003.1, forward strand.
AAACGTGATCCCAATAATGTAATATTTGATCCAGGCAATTGGGCCTTGTAGGTATTCAGTCTTCGACAGACTTCTTAAACATTTTAACTATTAAAATTTATAAACAAATTAAGGCCAATGGTAATCATCTGAGAAGAACAAGTTCAGATATGGATTCAGCATGTGTGTTTACCCGATAGCCTACATAGTATCCACTTTAACGAAATTGACCAAAACTTCCCTCCTTACTTCTGCCAAGTCTCCGTTTTCGGCCGGATTCTGGACAAACTGCTTGTCTGGCAAACAAAGTAAAGCTCAAATAAAGATTCAGCATGTCTCCTTACACCTACATCGAACCTCTAATCAACTTCAGATAAAACTTTTACTTTGAACACATTTTCCGGTTTCAGCCGGATTCCGAGCGATTTATACGTCTGATGAGGAGATGATTGTCACATACGTATTCAGCATGTCTTCTTACCCGCAAATTGAACATCTTATCAAATACAAATAAAACTTTTACTTTAAACAAACTTTCCGTTTTGGCCGGAACAGGTCCGGTCCAGCGAGAAAATAATGTTTATTCGGATTCAGCATGTCTCCTTACCCCTAAATCGACTATTCTAATAGCTTTTGAAAATACATTTGTTTCTGTTAATTTCAAACCCCTCCTCCACCTATAAATATAGGGCTACAAAACCCATCTTCGAACTTGACCTGTACTTTGACCCCAATGAGTCCTCATGCCAAGTTTGATCACAGTATCTCACCCCTTTAGGAGTTATCGTGCTAACAGACGGACAGACAACTTTCGTAGGTATCCCTCCACTTACGTTTTGGGATCCTAAAAACTGCTAGTATATTGGGAATAAGTTTTCAGCAATGATTGCTCATTCAAAGATCACATCGATCGCGTATTGCGAAAGGGATAGTGCTCGTTGCTAACCTTAGTATCAATGCGTTTCACAGTTCTTGAACTTCGCCTCTCATACCTTACCTACGTGTGCATCCCTTTGGAATAGTGCTGTCCGGTATGGGGACCCCAAGTATAGGGGGTCCCTTGTAAACGGCGGGTTACAAATAAATTACTTACTTACTACGTTTATTTTAATTTTATTAGTATAATGACTGCTGTAGAAGCAAGCCACGAAGTTGGTTTGCCAACAAACGATTTAAAAAAAAATGATTTTTTTTAAACAGAGTTTAAACTTTTATTGTTCATCCTTTATTTCTCAATGACCACTGCCGTCAGTACCAGCCTGCATGGTCTGGTCTTAATTGACAGTCGTTGGGAGAATCATTGAGGAGGACGTTTCCTCAGTTTCCTCTTATTTTATATTTCTTTATCCTTTTTTACTGCACTTACGCCCTTGGGCAGTGCGTCGTAAATTCTTTCATTCATTCATTCACTGAACCTCGCTTTAGGTGCCCCTCTGCCCGCTGTGACTGCATACCTCTGTAACGTGCTGGTTGAAGTTGAACAGGGTCGCTTTCGATATCTAGCCTTGGGAGTTGTTCATGGTTCATAGTTTATTTATTTTTATCCTGTTGGTATGCTTTTGACGGCCGGTTAAAACTTAGATGGCCGTACAATCGCGAGTCCCCCAAGCTGTTTGGAAGATGTATGCTTCTTTGAACGCTAGTTAACTTTGAACAGTGCAGTGCATAGAAAAGTTGAACAGTGCTAAATGGTAAAATAATGACCACAAAAATCCATTCTAACATTCTTAGGGGCACTTAATTAGCTACTTCGGCTTGCTGGTATGTAGCTTTAGTCAAAACAAGTTGAAAATGGTACTGTTCAGAGTTAACACTTCAGTTCAAAGAAGCATACCTATCATACGCATTCAGTCATTCAGAGGATGTTTTTCCAAAAATATGGTTTTGCCCCATTTTTAATGAATGATGAATGAAGAATTTGTGACGCACTGCCCAAGGGCATAAGCCTAGTGATGCCGTATTTTTTTTTATGTACAGCTAAACTGAGATTGTACACTATTAGACTATTTCTCCATGATAATTTGTAGCCAAGCTCAGTCGCTAGCTCTGGAGCAGACTGCGCCGTGATTTACCGGTCGCGCGAGCCAACTACAAGCAGCGTATGTCCACAGGTTTAGCAAAGATTGCTCAAAACAGAAAGCACTATGCATGTAAATAGTTGATACTATAGTAAACACTCTTGACCTATGTGTAGATGCGAGAAAGAAAGTCATTCTGTGGGAGAGTGTGCGGGATTGAATGTGTTGAGACAAGAGTTGATCAGACTGACAGCGTGTGAGAATGAGTGGATTATTGAGAGCATGAAAGAGAAAAGCTTTCCAGGCTATTCAACTGTTTGGAAGGTTCCTCCTTATAGGGTTAGCACACAGGAAAAATTGTATGTCTCTGTAGTTTTAAATATAGGCACAGTGTTGATGTTTTTTATATTTTTTTTTGCTTTCTGTTGTTTTTGGTGCGATGGCCCTTGTTGGCTTTTATGCATTAACTATGTATCTACCTTTGTAGATGATAAACGAGTGGGGAACCGACCACTTTTACAACTGCGATATGTTTAATGAAATACGGCCTACGAACGATTCATCAGCCTACATTCGAAGCGTGGGAGAATCTGTATTTGCTGGTATGCAGTACGCCGACACGGAAGCTACTTGGTGAGTCATGATTCCCGAAAAAAGATTATCGAAATTAAGGTGTATGAAGTTGTCAGTTTTATCAAGCTTTAGTTTTTATTTTCCTTAACTGCAAGCCAGGACCTACACGACCATTCTTCCACGTGCACAGACCGCAGCCATCTAAAACCAAGAACAAATAAGCACGAGAAACTCCGACTCCCCTTCTCTGAAATACGACCATGCGGAGTCGAATAGATTCCTATACCTTGCCCGATGCAAACGAGCGGAGGGTAGGTGCCACACGAACATCACAATTTGTTACTTCTCAAACAAATATATCGCAGTAAAGCCCCGGAGAAGAAATTTCCAAAGTAAAAGCCAATTGGTTGTCTTTAGCCTGAACGCGCTTCCTGTACTTTTTCATCTGATATGCGCAGGCCGAAGAGGGAAGTAGACGGGCACCAACTCAAAGCTCAGGAAATACCTCTAGCTCAACTCAGTTTTGTCGCTACATAGGACCGAAGACGTCGGTTCTGTTGGCTTATGTGTTCTTGCTAAAATACGCCATCTAATTTGAGAAGACCAGGAATTTGCCCTGTATTTAAAATACTCCCTCTTTAATAAGCCGCCTTGAGAATCCTTACTCTCGGCAGCATCAAAATCTTTCCCAAACAAGAGCTAGAAGTTCACACGGCACTTGCAAAGTTGGGTCAGAGGATGACTGTGGGAATATGTCAACTCGTGGATTTATTGTAATTCTTTCTAAGCAAAACCCTTGAGGAATGGATGTTCGTAGGCCCTTGGGGATCATGATAATATATCGTTTGCTCGAAAGTATGTTTTGCACTTTGCGGTGAAGATGAGAACTCTAAAGAACTCATTCGTAATCAAAACCCTTGAGGGTTGATCGTGATCATTGGCTCTTGGGGATCATAAAATCTATCCTTTAGTCAATAGTATTTTTTACACTTTGTAGTTATGATGCGCGCTTTAACGGTGCTGGGAATTCATTTGTAAGCAAAACCCTCGAGGCCCAACTGATCATGGGCCCTGGGGATCATGAAAATGTACTTTAAAGGCGCTACAAATTCATTTGCAAGGCAAAAAGGGTTTTGGACCCTTGGGAATCATGAAAATGTATCGTTTGCTCAAAACTAACTTTTGTACTTTGCGTTGAGATCAGTACTCTGAGGAATTCATTTGTAAGCAAAACTGTTGAGGCAAAGATGACCTTATGTCCTTGTAGATCATGAAAATGTATTTTTATGGCACTTGCAGCTTCGCTCAAGTACCATATGCCGATCACTTTTCGGTCGATCTACGTTGGTCCACTCTTCTCGAGTTAGGGTACTTCTAGAAGGATCATGGACCTGATCAAACAAACATGGAAATAGTCTCTTTCTCGATCCGACCACCATGGGGGGAATAGACGGAAGAGGAAGCCGGAATCAAGGTGTATGTAACTAATGGTTTGGAACGGGTGACCCGATCTTAATGAACATAATATTTAGAAAGATCTTGTATCTGGGATGTCCCACTTCAAGTCCGGACCGGATTCGATGTATGTGGGGGGGGGGGGGGGGATTACACATATCAAGTTTCATTAAGATCCGATCTCCCGTTCAAAAGTTATGTATACCTCAAGATTCCGGATTCCCCCTCTCTCCACTCCCCCCACGATGGTCGGATTTGGGAAGTGACTATTTCCAAGTTAGCTTGGTCTATGCCTGCCAAGTTTCATCGTCCTAGCACATCTAGGGAAGTCCACTAACTCTAATCACCGTACCGACCGACCGACGGAAAAGTAATCGGTATATGGGACTCGGCCGGAAGGCAAGTGCCATAAAAGCCTGTCATAGCTACTCGTCTATGTCTATGTATACTTGCTAAACATATATCCTTCTTAAGAACAAACTAACTTCTTTTACTTACCAAAATTCACATGACTTGCAACTTTTACCAGAATAAACGCTGTAACAACACGACCAAAGGTTTCGGTGGGATCCCAAAAATTCAATATCTGATCCAGACAACTGGGTCTTGTCTTAGCCAGATCCAGTCATCGCCAGACTCCTTGAACATTTTTACAACTAAATTCAGAAACAGATTAAGGCCAAATAGCTAGTCGTCTGAGAAAACCAAGTTGAGATATGCATGTGTGTTTACCCCTATAAGTCATATCTGTTTTGACGAAAACTTCCTGCCACTTCTGCCAATTTCCTGGTTTCGGCCGAACTCCAGAACTACTTGTCCGGCGAAAAAAGAAAGCTAAAAAACGAACTCAGGGTATCTTTTCCCCAATAATGAACAAACTTCAAATAAAAATTTAATTTATAACAAAGTTTCCGACTCCAGCCGGATTCCGGTCGAACTATATCTCCGTGTAAAATATGATTGTCAAACACGGATTCAACATCTCTTCTTACCCTTAAATCGGTTATCTAATCAGCTAGAAATAAAACTTAAGCTTCTAACAATTTTCCGGTTTTGGCCGGATTTGGGGGGGGGGGGGGGAACTACATGTCGAGGTAGAAAATTTTTTCACATAAGTGTTCAGCATGTCTTCTTGCCCTAAATCGAACATCTAATCAACTCCAAATAAAACTTTTAATTTTAACAAACTTTCCGGTTTGGGCCGGATTCCGGGCGAACTACTTGTCCGTCGAGAAAATGATTTTCACCATCGTCCTCAGCATGTCTTCCTACCCCTAAATCGAATATTTAATCAACTTCAAATAAAACTTTTACTTTTAACAAACTTTCCGGTTTTGGCCGGATTCCGGGCGAACTACTTGTCCGATGACAAAATGATTTTCACCATAGTGTTCAGCATGTCTTCTTACCCCATAATCGACTATCAAATTAGTTGTTTCAAAATATTTTGTTTGTCCCTTAATTTGAACCCCCTCCCCCACCCCTAAATCTAGGGCTACAAAGCCCATCTACGATCTTGACTGGTCCGACGACCCAACGAATCCTCACACCGAGTGTCATCAAAATATCTCATTCCTTTCGAGAGTTATCGTGCTTACAGACGGACGGACGGACAGACGGACAACTTTTGCGATGTCATAGGTATCCCTCCACTTACGTTTTGGGATCCCAAAAACTGCCCTTCAGCCTAGCCCCTCCCTTGTTACGGTGGTGCCAACCTGAGTTATGCTGATGACCTGTTATGTTAGCTCCTACAGTGGCTGAAGTAAACCATTTAGTTTCAGTATGTGACGAGTTTTCGTCAGCTAATGAAATCGTGTTTAACACAGCTAGGACCCAGTCTTTGGCGTTCATTCCCTAGAGACCACTTTGAAACACATCCCTATGGCATTGCTTTCTCGAGTGTCACTGTCTTTCTTTGAATCCTACAAATATCTTGGGTTTCACGTGGCTCCGTCCTTGAGTGACGAGCTCCATGTTAAAGCCCTCTCACGCAGTGTTGCCAGATCATCGTACAAAAAAATTAGCCGTGGCCTTTGAAAAATAGGCCAGAAAGATCTACACCTCTCAATATCTCAGTGACTATCAACATAGAACCCCAACATTTTTTTCCGGCCTTTGGTCGCGACGATCAGCACGACGTAAAAATAGTCGATTTTTCTGAAAAACAGTCGGTTTTTCTTAAATATAGTCCATTTTTCGCATCACGCCCAGAAATACGCCAGTTAAAAAGAAAAACAGCCACGTTTTATGCCACACGCTAGTTACAAAAATATTTACGCCAGTCTTCGACAAAATCCGCCAATCTGGCAACACTGCTTTCACGTTCCCTGTACTACAGGGCTAACTTACACATTCGAAGTTGGGGAAATGCAACCCTACCGTGAAGTGTTTTCTTTTCAGAGCTTACTGAACTCCATTGTACGGTCTATCTTTTTTTTTCGCTTCGGATTCTTGTCAACCTCTGTATTTCCCTAAACTGTAGTGCCGTGCAAAATAACACTAGAGAGTAGCGCCAAGACTTAAAAAACATGACACACACTCAAATAACAGCGACACTAGCAGCACTAGTGATAGTGAACGTCCCTATTGGAACTAAATCGGTCGTGCACCAGCGCTGGCTCTAACAACTTCATATTCAGAGCAGAGCAAACAAAAGATACAACCTCCCCAGTTTCCTCGATGTCTGCTTAGCTTTACTAGAACCCGCAAGCTTGTCTCGTTTTAAATGCCGCAAGCGTTGTGGGCGGCGCTAGGAGTATGGCCCGATTGTGAAGCAAGGAAAGCATAGGGCTTGACGCTATTCATTAGTGTTATGTTGCTCTGCTGTAGTGTTTCCGGAATATTTGTTGGTGGGGGCCTCCCTCTTTTCCTGAACTGTGTAAGCCAAAATTTGAGGTATTTTTAACTTGCGAACGAGTGATCGGATCTTGATGAAATTTGATATTGAGGATGACCTCGTGTCTCAGACGTCCCACTTTAAACCTGGACCGGATCTGATGACACTGGGGGAGTTGGAGGAGAGAACCGGAAGTCTTGAGAAACGCTTAGAATGGAGGGATCGGGGTGAAACTTGGTGGGAAGAACAAGCACAAGTCCTAGATACGTCATTGACATAATCGGACCGGATCCGGGCACTGTGGGGAAGTTGGGGGGGGGGGGCAGATTTGTAGCGATCCCGCGAGTTCGGCATACTTCCTGATGTGCTAGGGCGATGAAACTTGGCAGGTTTGTCAGGGATCTGAACAGATTGACTTGAGAACAGCCGTTTCCCCGATCCGACCATCGTGGGGGGAGTGGATAGATGGGGAGTCCGGAATCTAGTGGCGTGCATAACTTTTGAACTTGTGATCGGATTTGAATGAAACTTGTATGACGGAAAGACCTATCGCCTTGGACGTTCAGTGTCAAGTCCGGGTCGGGGCCGATACCTATTGGGGATGGGGGGAGGGGGGGGGGGCGGAAAACTGAAGAAACTCTTAATGCACATGGATTGTGACGGAACTTAATCGAGAGAACAAGCATTAGGCCTAGATACGAAATTGACCGAGCCAGATAGTTTCGAGGTTCTGTGGGGGGGGACTTGGAGGGGGGTTTCCTGGAATTCCGATAGTCGCGAGTTAGAACAGTTCCAGATGTACCAAGCGACCCGACTTAATTGACTTAAGAACCTGACACAACATACCCCCAGAAACTTCCGTTCCTAGATCCGAGCATTTTTGGGGGAGAGAGGGAAGAGAAATATGGAAATTGACTTCTGTAAATTGCGGACGAGTGGTCTGATTGAGTGAAACTTAATGGGTGATAAGTATCGATGGCCTCGACATGTGAAACATGCGTTCGAACTATATGCGACCACGGTTGGGGGAATTGGTGGTGGTTGTGGGGGACTTTTGACATGCACAAAAACAAAACGGAGGTAGGGGCCGGGGGGGGGGGTACTGGAAACTTGCAGATAGGCTATGCTCCAATTTCAGTAAAACTTGATGGACAGGAAGAGGGAATTAAGAGCTACGACGTTTATGTTTTCAAGTCCTGTTCGGCCACAGTGGGGGAGATGAGATTGCCGGAAACTTTGAGGCTCGCATAGGGGTCAAACGAGTGCATCAGTTTAAATGAAACATGGAACGTAGAGAGAGCATATACCCTATATGGTATATTTTGGTCCCGAACTGGATCCGGCAACGTTGGTGGGGGGGGGGGGGTACCAGAAGTTTCCCAAAATGCTCAGATTCGAGTGAAACTTGATAGATGGTATAAAAGAAGATGCTTTAGACGATCCATTTTTTAGTCCGAACCAGATTCGGACACGGTAGGGGGAGATGGAGGAAGTACGGGAAATCGTGTAGCACGTCTAGGGATCAAACGAGTGGATTTATTGGGCTTAAACTTGGAAGTTTGAACAGTCATGTGCATTTGCTACAGATAATCGAGACGATGCCGGAACTGCTCAGAAGTGAGTGAAACTAAATATCTTATTTTTATTTCCGTACCGCATTTTTGGATGGCGGGTGTATTTTGTGACGTTCTCATCTACGTGTATTTTGTGACGTTCTCATCTACTTTCTTGTATGCCTAATCGTAACAAGTGCCATATGAGCTCGTAGCTCTTGTTAAGTTTAGGGACGCTAAAAATGTTGTGTTTGAATGTTTTTTTTTTTTTACATAAGACGAATTCACAGTTTGTTTTCTTTTTCTTTTGAATAGATTGTTTTTACAAAATAATGTGATTTGTAGTTTATTTTAGATTTTTAGTTTTGTTCCTTTGTTAGTTGTGAATTGCCGTACGGTAAGTCTACATCGCGTAATAAAATTCATTCTTTCATTCATATACGACTTGTTACCATTATGTGAACAGTTTTAACTATAAGCTCGCAGGGACGCCTTCTGCTATTCGTTTCTAATTGGCAGTTATTCTAACCGGTCAGTATAGTGTCTATATGTCCTGTTTTTGGGGAAAGGTAGATAAGAAGAAGAAATTGTTACCATATTTGAACAGTCCCTAACTAAAATTTCTTCTGCTATGACCGCCTTCGGCAATTATTCTAACCGTTAATGGTTCAAACGGTCAGTAGAGCTAACTGTCATATGATTGTCAATTCACATATTTTCAAATGACCGTTAGCTTAGTAGTCTCCGTGTTGGATATACATATCTGTTGAATTAGTATGTTTTTTAACAAATCATTTTTGTAGATTTCGCAAAATTTAGAAAAATTCTGCTTTTCTGGTCTTTAAAATGAGATTGTGCCGTATTTGTTATTCCAGTAGAAAAAATCTATAGGGTGAATGAAACGAATCTCGGTATAGTTCTGGTTTGCCGTAGCTTATAGTATGATTGATTCAGTATTACTGGATGTCCGTTGTCTTTTGCCAACAGAACAAAATAACACTCGGGAGTAGCGCCAAGACCTATGCTTTCCTTGCTTCACAACCGGGCAATATTCATAATGCCCTCAACAACGCTTGCTACATTTCAAGCGAGACAAACTTGCGGGTTTAGAAATTTCTAATAAAGCTAAGATGCGGTCTGCATACATCGTGGAAAAAGTTTTTTTTGCTGTGTTCAGAATACGATGTTATTGGGGCCAGCGCTGGTGGCTGGTGCATGACTGATCGAGTTTCAGCAGGGACGTTCACAATCGCTAGTTGTGGTAGTAACGCTGCTACTCGAGTGTGTGTCACTTCTTTCCAGTCTTGGCGCTACTCCCTAGGGCTATTTTGCTCTGTTTGCCAACAGAGCCAAAAATACACCAGGACAGGACTAAGAAAAAGTTACACACACTCGAATAGCAGCACCAGTAGCGATCCTGAACGTCCCTGCTGAAACTTAATGAGTCGTACACCACTTGTACCAGCACAGGCTCCAATCACTTCATATTCTGAACAAAGCAAAAAAAGATAAAACCTCCCCTGTTTCCTCGATCTGTGCAGACCGCATCTTCTTCTCACTAGAAATTTCTAACTCCGAAACTTTGTCTCGCTTTTAAGTCGTGAAGCAAGAGCTTTTGATACTACTTCCTAGTGTTATTTTGCAATGTTTGCCGCTTAGAGGAGAGCAGAGCAAACTAACACTAGTGAGTAGCGCCAAGACCTATACTTTCCATGCATCGGAAACGTGCCTTACGCGTAGCGCCACCCACTACGCTAGCGACATTCAAAGCGAGACAAACTTGCGGGTCCAGACACCTTCTAGTAGCCTACAGCTGAGATGCGGTCTGTACATATCGAGGAAATAGGGGACGTTGTATCTTTTTATGGCACTTGAGCATACTCAAGTGCCATATAGCGATCGTAATTTCTGTCGGTCTGTCTGTCTGTCACGGTTTTGCTAGTTTGGGCACTTCCACATAAGCCAGGACGATGAAACTTGGCAGGCGTATAAGGGACCCAACCAGATCACTCTCCCAATCCGGCCATCGTCTCTCCCAATCCGGCCATCGTGGGGGATGGGAAATCCTGAAACTAGTAACCTGCACAACTCTGGAACGTTAATTCGACATGCATGAAACTTAATGTATGTAGAGAACAAGTGTTTCGGATATTCAGTTTCAAATCCGGACTAGATCCGGTAACTGAGGGGGGGGGGGGAGCTGCAGGGGGCACCGGAAATCTTGTGAAACGCTTCCACATAAGCTAGAACAATACAGCTTGGCAGGCATATCGGAGAACCGACCAGATTAACTTGGAAATAATCACTTCCTCAATCCGGCCATCGTGGGGGGAGTGGGGGCATGGGAAATCAGGAAACTAGTAACATGTATAACTTCGGAATTTGTACTCGGACCCGCATGAAACTTGACACATGTCGAGAGCAAGTGTTTAACATGTTCAATTTCAAATCCGGACCAGATCCGATTGGGGGGGGGGGGGCTGGAGGGTGGCACCGGAAATCTCTTGAAACGCTTCCACATAAGCTAGGACAATAAAACTTGGCAAGTGGGCAGGCATATCAGGGAACCGACCAGATTAAGTTGGAAATAATAATTTCTCCGATCCAGCCATCGCAGGGGGGGGGGGGGGTGGAGGGGGGGGGGGGGGAATCCGGAAACTAGCTACATACATAACTTTGAAACAGGTAATCGGACATGCGTGAAACTTGACAACTGTGAAGAACAAGTGTCTCAGATATTCAGTTTCAAATCTGGGCCGAATCCGAAAACGGGGGGGGGGAATCTCGTGAAACGCTTAGGGTCGAGGGATCGAGATGGATCTTGAAGGGAAGAACAAGCATTAACCTAGATACTTTATTGACAAAACAGGACCGGATTGTGTCACAGTGGGGGATGTTGGAGGGGGTCTCCCGGATATATGGTGATCACGAGTTAGGGTACTACCAGATGTACTAGGACCATGAAACTTGGCAGACATGGTACTCTCCCAAGTTGACTTGAAAATAGTTCCTTCCCCGATCCGATGATCGTGGGGGGAGTGGAGGGAGGGGGAATCCGGAATCTAGTGACATGTATAACTTTGGAACGGGTGGTCGGACGTGCATGAAACTTGGCAAGTGTCAAGAACAAGCGTCTCAGATGATCAGTTTAAAATCCGGAATGATCCAGTAATTTTGGCGGGAGCTGGAGAGGGGTGTCGGAAATCTCGTTTCAGCTTTCGGTTTTCACCATATTTTGTGGAGCTCATAACTGCAAATATAAGTTCAAACCTAGTATACTTGTGGGTATTGGGGTCTAGTTGTGTCTTTTGGGGGTCCCACCTCCCACACGCACGCGGTTCATTGGGAAATGGGCCCAGATTGCCCAGTAAATAATGTTCATAAATTGACCAGAGTTGGACCCAAGACGATGAAATTCCTTGTACTTGTAGATCCTAGGACTGGGAAACTACTTATTAAGTTGCACCTCCCCCGCCCAAAACGTTCCTGGGCAACTGGGCCCAGGTTGCCCATGAGGAGTAAAATTCGTTACCCATGACAGGAATCAACATGTATCAAGTTGAAACTTGGTAGTTTTGTCAGCATTTGGGGTTTCTTTTTCCTTTTTGCGGGTCCCAAACCCTACCCCCACTTGGTTCAGGGGCGATTGGGCCCAGATTCCCCATTTTTTAATGTTTTTAACTTGACAATAACTGGAGATAGGGCGGTGAAATTCCTTTATGATTTTGGATCATAGGGTTGAGGATTTATATGTGGCGTTGAACCACCCCCCACCCTCCTCGTTCTTGGGCAAGTGGGCCCAATTTGCCCATGAGTTAAGGTTTTGACCCGTGACTGGAATCAAACACGAAACTGGTATAGTCGAGGATATTTAGATCTAGATATGCAATTTGATGCCCCCCCCCCCTCCCGTTCATAGGTAACTGGGCCTAAATTTTCCATGAGTTACGGTCGTCTATGACGTATGTCGATTTCAACTCTTGTATACTTGTGGATGTGTAATGTGTGGATACAGAGGTGTAACAACAAACAATAAGACCATGCGGCGTACTTGAAGGCTCATCGGAAAATAGGCCCAAATTGCCAATGAAAACAGTTTTTACCCGTGACTGGAATCAAACTCTAAGCTGGTATACTTGAGGAAATAGAGGTGTAAATACGCACTTTATGGGTCCCGCCCAGTGCTTCCACTCGACCCTCTCTAAAAAAAAGTAGCAGCCTCGTCAATATAAAGTAGATAAAAGTAGATTTCGATAATAAAAAAAAGTAGTTTTATGTCAAAAGGAAGAATTAATTCAGGAGCAATGCAATCACCAGGCCCGTCATTTCACTCGTCAATGCTTAGTGAGCCCATTTATTTCCATCCTTTCCCTTCAGGAATAACTTAAAAAGTAAAAACAAATATTGTTTTATTCGAAAATACGGAATTTGTAATAAAAAAGCATATTTTGTTGAAAGTGTGCGCCGCAGGCAATTTTTTTTTAAGGTCATCCTGTTTTCTCCAAAAATATAGATATTTTTGTCAAGCCAGATTGTGTTAAAACTGTGCGCCGCAGGCAGAATTTCCGAAAAAAAATCCTGTTCTCTGCTAAAATACTGGGACTTCTGTGCCAATTGTGCACAACAGACAAAAACTTCTAAAATCTGACTGTTTTCGATTAGCCTACATATATTTTTGCTCAAAACCAGAATGTGTTCAAAATGTGCCCCGCAGGCAAAATTTTATCCTGTTTTCTGCTAAAATACGAATATTTTGGCAGAGAACATAACTGTGTGCTGACAATCAGCCTGTTTTCTGTTCAAATAATTTGTTATTCTGATAAAATGTGCGCCGCAGGCCAAAAATGTTTTGAATCAGCCTCTTTCGTGGTTAAATTGAGAGAATTTTGTACCAACACGGATTGTTTTCCAAACCGCAGTGTGTCCCAGACAAAATTATTGAATATCTACTTCTTTTCGGCTTTGTAATCAAACCAACATAGAAAAAAGAGTAGAAATAAAGTATCAAAAGGCGAAAAACAGTAGAAATAAAGTAGTAAAGTAGATTAGAAAATTAAAAAGTAGAATGGCCCAAAATAAAGTATTCTACTTTGAAATATAGTAGAAGTGGAAGCACTGGTCCCGCCCCCCCCCCCCCCCACCATCCTAACGTTTATGGGCAGCTGGGTGCCGATTTCCTATGAGTTAGTTTCGTCTATATGGCAGGTCTCAAGTACAGCTCTTGTATATTTGGGAAGATATATCTATGGATGAGGATTTTGGTGCAACAGCAAGAAATAAGACGACGGGCCGTACTTTAATCTTCAATGAACAGTTAGAAACTGGGCATTTTTGTCATATGGTCGATGATATGCCGTTCTTAAATCAATTGTGACAAAGGGCGCATTAGGCTGCTACGATTTGGTTTATTGCACTTCTTATTACCTTGCCAAGGGAAAAGAGGTTTAAAGGGTCGGACTGTCTAAAGCTGTTCGTGAAAGATCTTCAACATTTCTTTGGATTTATACTTGCAGTTTGTTTACATTTAAAGCTTTTAAAGTGGGATGATTGCAAATTAGGTTATTTCAATACTTGTTTGGTTACTGGGGATTTGGAATGTCTTGGTTCTAGAGCTGTTTGTATAAAATGTGATAAACATTTTACTTTCACACTCCATCGAGTTAGGGTACTTCCAGAAGGGCTAGGACGATGAAACTTGCAGGCGTATAAGGGACCGGACCAAAATAACTTGGAAAAAGTCACTTCCCCGATCCGACCTCCGTGGAGGGTAGGGGAATCCGGAATCTTGAGGAATGGATAAGCAGAACTATGCTTATAAGTCTTCCGCGAAATACAGAGAATATTATGTGGAAGGGGGACGTTTTCACAGTTGGAATTACTTTCCTATCTGTCTTTTTCTGCTCGAAACCACTTTCCAGGTTTAGTTTTAGCGTTTTTTGTTTCTGATCACGAAAACCGATGTTCTTTTTTTTTTTTACCAGAATTAGGTAACAGAATTAGCGAATATTTGATGGAAGGGGGTCGCTTTCTCAGTTGGAATCACTTTTCTATGATCTTTCTCTCTCGAAGCTACTTTTAAGGTTTAGTTTTCGCCGCGTTTTCTTCTGTTAGAAAACTGATGATCATTCTAAGCAGAATTAGGCTGTAGCGAATATTCTGTGGAAAGGGGCGTTTTCTCAGTTGGGATCACTTCCCTGAAGGTCTTCCTCTGTTCTAAACAACTTTTCAGGTTTAGTTTTCGCGTTTTTTGGGATCCCAAAACGTAAGTGGTGGGATACCTATGACATCGCAAAAGTTGTCCGTCTGTCCGTCCGTCCGTCTGTGCGCTCTATAACTCTCGAAGGGAATGAGATATTTTGATGAACCTTGGTGTGAGTATTCTTTGGATCAAGAGTAAGGTCAAGTTCGTAGATGGGCTATGTAGCCCTACATTAAGTGGTGGGGGAGGGGTTTTAAATTAAGGGACAAATGAAATATTTTTAAACATATAATGTGATAGTCGATTATGGGGTAAGAAGACATGTTGAACACGATGGTGAAAACCATTTTGTCATCGGGAAAGTAGTTCGCCTGGAATCCGGCTAAAACCGGAAAGTTTGTTAAAAGTAAAAGTTTTATTTGAAGTTGATTAGATGTTTGATTAGGGGTAAGAGGACATGCTAAACACGATGGTGAAAACCATTCTTTCGCCGGACAAGTAATTTGCCCAGAATCCGGCCAAAACCGGAAAGTCTGTTAAAAGTAAAAGTCTTAATTGAAGTTGATTAGATGATCGATTTAGGGGTAGAAAGCCATGCTGAACACAGTGGTGAAAACCATTTTCTCGCCGAACAAGTAGTTCGCCCGGAATCCGGCCAAAACCGGAAAGTTTGTTAAAAGTAAAAGTTTTAATTGGAGTTGATTAGATGTTCGATTTAGGGGTAAGAAGACATGCTGAACACTTATGTGAAAAAAATTTCTACCCAGACAAGTAGTTCGCCAGAATCCGGCCAAAACCGAAAATTGTTAAAAGTTAGAGTTTTATTTGTAGTTGATTAGATATTCGATTTAGGGGTAAAGAGATGGTGAATCCGTGTATGACAATCATTTTTTACCCGGACAAATAGTTCGACGGGAATCCGGCTGTAGCCGGAAAATTTGTTATAAGTTGAATTTTTATTTGAAGTTGATTAGATGTTCAATATTGGGGAAAGAAGATACGCTGAGTTCGTTTTTGAGCTTTCTTTTTTCGCCGGAAAAGTAATTCCGGAATCCGGCCGAAACTGGGAAATTGGCAGAAGTGGCAGTAAGTTTTCGTCAAAACAGAGATGACTTATAGTGGTAAACACACATGCTGATTCAATACCTGAACTGATTCAATCAGATGATTAATCTGTTTTTGAATTTTAATAGTAAAAATGTTCAAGGAGTCTGGCGAAGACTGGATCTGGCGAAGACAAGACCCAATTGTCTGGATCAGATATTGAATTTTTGGGATCCCATCGAAACCTTTGGTCTTGTTGTTTCTGAAAGAGGACCAGATACCTATCGGTTTTTAACCGATGTTTTTTTCGTACCAGAATTAGGTTGTAGCGAGTATTTTCTGGAAGGGAGTCGCTTTCTCAGTTGGAATCACATTTCTATGATCTTTCTCTGCTCGAATATACTTTCCAGGTTTAGTTTTCACCGCGTTTCCTGATCATGAAAACTGATGGCCGTTTTATACAGAGTTAGGCTGCAGCGAATATTCTGAGGAAGGGTTTTCGTTTTCTCAATTAGAATCACTTTCCAGGGGTCTTTCTCCTCTCTAATGCACTTTCGAGATTTAGTTCTCGCTGCGTTTTCTTCTGATCCTGAAAATGATGTTCGTATTACGCTGTACCGAATATTTTGTAGAATGGGGGTCGTTTTCTCAGTTGGAATCACTTTTCCTTTGTTTTTCTCTACTCGATTCTACTTTCTATGTTTAGTTTTAACCATGTTTTCTTCTGATCATGAAAACTGATGTACCAAAACTGAGCCTTACATTTTGGCGTCCTGAGCTTGGAAACAGAATTAGAGGCTTGGATTCTTTCTGCACGTGGTAGAATTTCGGTTGGCTGTTGTAGAATGGCTGATTCGGTGAAGGAGGGGACTAGGGCGAAGCTTCGGCCGAAAGGGGGTTGTTTTCTTAGTTTTAAACACATTTCTAGGGCGTCCTGAGCTTTGAAACAGAATTAGAGGCTTGGCGTCTTGCTGCAAGTGCTCGAACTTCGTTTGGCTGTTTTTCTAAATGGCTGAGGAGGGGCTAGGGCGAAGCGGCCAAAACGGGTTGTTATCTTAGTTTGAAACATATTTTTGGGCCGTCCCGAGCTTGGAAGCAGAATTAGAGGCTTGTTTTTTGGCTGCAACTGCTAGAACTTGGGTTGGCTCTTGTTCTAATGGCTAACCCGGTGAAGGAGGGAACTAGGGCGAAGCTTCGGCCAAAAGGGGGTTGTTTTCTTAGATTGAAGTACATTTCTGGGGTGTTCTGTGCTTGGAAATAGGATTAGAGGCTTAGATTCTTGCTGCAAGTGCTAGGACTTTAGTTGACTGTTGTTCTAATGGCAGACCCGGTGAAGGAGGGAACTAGGGCGAAGCTTCGTCCAAAAGGCGTATTCTCTCCGTTTCCCGAGGACTCCCCGCGTTTTTGTTTGTCCCGGGGACTCATTCCCAGTATTCTCGCGAGTCCCCACGGACGGGGAATGCTCCGATTATCATCACCATCTTCAAAAAGGACTCCCTTTCATATTCGGAGGGGAATCAAATTTGCTGGTGTTGATGGAATGTAAAATTATTTAAAAATCCAGAATTAACAAAACCAAAAATAAAGTGGATTCTCGTGTTCTCGCTGTTCCTGTACGTGGATTGTCCGAGGAATCCTCGGTGAAAGGCGAGAATACGCCTATAAAGTGTTTTTTCTTAGTTTTAAACGAATTTCTAGGGCGTCCTGAGCTTGGAAACAGAATTAGAGGCTTGGAGTCTTGCTGCAAGTGCTAGAACTTCGTTTGCTGTTGTTCTAATGGCTGACCCCGGTGACCCGAACTAAGGCGAAGCTTCGGCCAAAAGGGGGGGATGTTTTCTCAGTTTTAAACACATTTGTAGGGCGTCCTGAGCTTGGAAACAGGATTAGAGGTGGAGTCTTGCTGCAAGTGCTAGAACATCGGTTGGCTGTTTTTCTATTCGCTGAACCGGTGAAGGAAGGAACTACACTGTCAGAAGTTTCATACCAGATTGAGCATAACACTATCAAGAATAACACCTTTTCACTTAGAAATAAGGTGTTATGGCCAATTAAGTTTATACTATTTCGTGCATCGATCTCCAACAGCACCTTCAATAGGTAAAAATACTACACTGTCAGAAGTTACATAACGACAACAGAAGGATGCGGTTTCAACAGATATCAACAGATTTCAACACTTTGGGATGCTATCTATTATGTTTGTTTTGTTCCCGTTAGTATTTATACCAATTGAAGGTGTTGTTGGAGATCCATGCAGGCACGAAATATTGTAAACTTAATTGGTCACACTTTAATTCTAAGTGAAAAGGTGTTATTCTTGAAAGTGTTATAAGCTATCTGTTATGAAACTTCTGACAGTGTAAGGCGAAGCTTCGGCCAAAAGGGGGTTGTTTTCTTAGTTTGAAGTACATTTCTGGGGCGTTCTGAGCTTGAAAACAGGATTAGAGGCTTGGATTCTTGTTGCAAGTGCTAGAGCTTCGACTGACCCGATGAAGGAGGGAAAGAGGGCAAAGCTTCGGCCGAAAGGGCGTTGTTTTCTTAGCTTGAAACACATTTCTGGGGCGTCCTTAGTTTGCAAACTGAATTATGCGCTTGGTTTCTTGCTGCAAGTGCTAGAACTTCGGTTGGCTGTTGTTCTAATGGCTGACCCGGTGAAGGAAGAATCTTTGGCAAAGCTTCGGCGAAAAGGGGGTTGTTTTCTTAGTTTGAAATACATTTCTGGGGCGTCCTGAGCTTGGAAACAGAATTAGAGGCTTGGATTCTTGTTGCAAGTGCTAGAGCTTCGACTGACCCGACGAAGGAGGGAAAGAGGGCAAAGCTTCGGCCGAAAGGGCGTTGTTTTCTTAGCTTGAAACACATTTCTGGGGCGTCCTTAGTTTGCAAACTGAATTATGCGCTTGGTTTCTTGCTGCAAGTGCTAGAACTTCGGTTGGCTGTTGTTCTAATGGCTGACCCGGTGAAGGAAGAATCTTTGGCAAAGCTTCGGCGAAAAGGGGGTTGTTTTCTTAGTTTGAAATACATGTCTGTGCGTCCTGAGCTTGGAAACAGAATTAGAGGCTTGGATTCTTGCTGCAAGTGCTAGAGCTTCGGTTGGCTATTGTTATAATGCTGAATCGATTCAGGAGGGAACTAGGGAGAATATTCGGCCAAAATGGGTTGTTATCTTAGTTTGAAACACATTTCTGGGCCGTCCCGAGCTTGGAAACGAAATAAGAGGCTTGGGTTCTGGCTGCAACTGCTAGAACTTGTTTTGGCTGTTGTCCCGGTGAAGATTCTAGGGAACTAGGGCGAAGATTCTGCCAATTAGGGCCTAATTAGAGGCTTGGATTCTTGCTTCAAGTGCTAGAACTTTGGTTGGCTGTTGTTCTAATGGTTGACCCGGCGAAGGAGGGAACTACGGCGAAGCTTCGGCCAAAAGGGGTGATGTTTTCTTAGTTTTAAACACATTTGTAGGGCGTCGTGAGATTGGAAACAGAATTAGAGGCTTGGAGTCTTGCTGCAAGTGCTCGAACTTCGGTTGACTGTTCTTCTAATGGTTAACCCGGTAAAGGGTGTTAACTAGGGCGAAGCTTCGGCCAAAAGAGGGTTGTTTTCTTAGTTTGAAGTACATTTATGGGGCGTCCTGAGCTTGGAAACAGAATTAAAGACTTACAGTCTTGCTACAAGTGCTCGAACTTCGGTTGGCTGTTCTTCTGATTGCTGACCCGGTGAAGGAGGGAACTAATGCGAAGCTTCGGCTAAAAAGGGGTTGTTTTCTTAGATTGAAGTACATTTCTGGGGCGTTCTGAGCTTGAAAACATGATTAGAGGATTGGATTCTTGTTGCAAGTGCTAGAACTTCGACCGACCTGATGAGAGAGTGGACTAGGGCGAAGCTTTGGCCAAAAGGGGTTGTTTTCTTAGCTTGAAACACATTTCTGGGGCGTCCTTAGTTTGCAAACAGAATTATAGGCTTGTTTTGTTGCTGCGAGTGCTAGAACTTCGGTTGGCTGTTGTTCTAATGGGTGACCCGGTGAAGGAGGGAACTAGGGCAAAGCTTCGGCCGAAAACTTCTGACAGTGTAAGGCGAAGCTTCGGCCAAAAGGGGGTTGTTTTCTTAGTTTGAAGTATATTTCTGGGGCGTTCTGAGCTTGAAAACAAGACTAAAGGCTTCGATTCTTGTTGCAAGTGCTAGACTGACCCGATGAAGGAGGGAACTAGGGCAAAGCTTCGGCCGAAAGGGGGTTGTTTTCTTAGCTTGAAACACATTTCTGGGGCGTCCTTAGTTTGCAAACAGAATTTGGGGCTTGGTTTCTTGCTGCAAGTGCTAGAACTTCGGTTGGCTGTTGTTCTAATGGCTGACCCGGTGAAGGAAGGAACTTTGGCAAAGCTTCGGCCAAAAGGGAGTTGTTTTCTTAGTTTGAAGTACATTTCTGGAGCGTCCTGAGCTTGGAAACGGAGTTAGAGGCTTGGATTCTGGCTGCATGTGCTAGAGCTTCGGTTGACTATTGTTCTAATTCTGACTCGATGCAGGAGGGAACTAGGGAGAATCTTAACATTCCTGGGCCGTCTCGAGCTTGGAAACAGATTAAGAGGCTTGGATTCTGGCTGCAACTATGCTAGAACTTGTGTTGGCTGTAGTTCTGATAGCAGACCCGGCTTACTAGAGCCTAATTAGAGGCTTGTATTCTTGTTAAAAGTGCTAGAACTTTGGTTGGCTCATGTTCTAATGGCTGACCCGGTGAAGCAGGGAACTACGGCAAAGCTTCGGCCCAAAATGGGGATGTTTTTTTTTAGTTTTAAACACATTTCTAGGGCGTCCTGAGCTTGGAAACAGAATATGGGGGGATGTTTTCTTAGTTTTAAAAACTTTTCTAGGGCGTCCTGAGCTTGGAAACAGAATTAGAGGCTTGGAGGTGCAAGTGCTCGAACTTAGGTTGGCTCTTGTTCTATTGGCTAATCCGGTGAAGGAGGGAACTATAGGGCGAAGCTTCGGCCAAAAGGGGGTTGTTTTCTTAGTTTGAAGTACATTTCTGGGGTGTTCTAAGCTTGGAAACAGGATTAGAGGCTTGGATTCTTACTGTAAGTGCTAGAACTTTGGTTATGGCTGTTGTTCTAATGGCTGACCTTGTGAAGGAGGAAATTTGGGCGAAGCTTCGGCCATAAGGGGGTTGTTTCTTAGTTTTAAACAAATTTTTAGGGCGTTCTGAACTTGGAAACAGAATTAGAGACTTGAGGTCTTGCTGCAAGTTCTAGAACTTCAGTTGGCTGTTTTTCTTTTGGCAGACCCGTTGAAGGAGGGAACTACGGCGAAGCTTCGGCCAAAAAAGTGGGTGTTTTCTTAGTTTTAAACGCATTTCTAGGTCGTCCTGAGCTTGGAAGTAGAATTAGAGTCTTGCTGCAAGTGCGCGAACTTCGGTGGTTGTTGTTCTAATGGCTGACCCGGTGAAGGTGGGAACTAAGGCGAAGCTTCGGTCAAAAGCTGCAACTGCTAGAACTTGTGTTGGCTGTTGTCTCAGTGAAGATTCTAGGGAACTAGGACGAAGATTCGGCCAACTAGGGCCTAATTAGAGGCTTGGATTCTTGCTTCAAGTGCTAGAACTTTGGTTTGCTGATGTTCGAATGGCTGACCCGGTGAAGGAGGGACTTCGGCGAAGCTTCGGCCAAAAGGGGGGATGGTTTCTTATAGTTTTAAACTTGTTTTTTCTTAGCTTTAAGCTTGACCTAGCCTTAGTTCCCTCCTTCATTGGGTCAGCAGCAGCCAAACGAAGTTCGAGCACTTGAGTTCGAGAGCTTGGATCTGGCTGAAACTGCTAGAACTTGTGTTGGCTGTTGTCCCGGTGAATAAGGGAACTAGGGCGAAGCTTCGGCCAACTAGGGCCTAATTAAAGGTTTGGATTCTTGCTGCTAGTGCTAGAACTTTGGTTGGCTGTTGTTCTAATGGGGATCGACTA